>OY821521.1:167842208-168203355 GCA_963682025.1 Cordilura impudica | reverse complement strand
AAAAACATAACTCAGACTTGGTAACACATTTTTACATTATTATTTTATACATATTTTTATGTTAAAGTCATGGTCAAGGATAAGTTTTGGTTTTTGGGTGAGTAGACAAATATTTTCCCTTTGCTTTTTTTCATATGTGGCTGAAAAAGCAAATATTAAGGCAGACATTTTGGCGTAACATCTGGTTTTTACAATGGTGGAAGTATTTTATATTCTTTAGGGCTAAAATAGCTTAAATAAAGATTAATATTGGTATGAATTATTTTTTATGTTAGTTTCGGCTATGGCCATAATAGTATATATGTTTTAAGCCCCACTTGCTGATTATATATCTAAGGCAAAATATTTCTCATTGCAACAACTTGAAAATAAATTTCTTGCCACAAACTTTGCAATCTGTCTCTATATTTTATATTTCGTTTGCTACATGCTGACTTTCAAGGCAGTTTTAATTCATAGCTAAAATTTCATGCTCATAACACATTTGAAATATTCGTACAGCGCCAGTGAAAAAAATAGCACAAAAAATAGTTTTCATTCGAAAAAAAAAAATAATACACTGTGCCATTTTTGTGAGCAATTTCAAATCAGGGTTAAAGTACTAGGCCAATATAATGAAACCTCCAAAGGGTTTGCCGTTCACAGGCCAAAGAATCATTAATAATTTCTCATTTAATTTTTCAGCAAATCAAATTGGACTAATTCTATCGAATGAAATCTTAAAAAACTTTTAATATATCCCTTTATTTAATCAATATTTTGAATATCATAACATATTCAGGGCGTATGATTATTATTTATGAGTAGCGTAGAAGATATGTATACGTATGAGTGATATTTTTAATATAAAACATTAGGGCGGGTCGATTTAAAAATCGCCCAAGTGACAAGGAAAATCGTGTTCTAGGGATCAAAATAAGAAACTTTGCCCGAGGAACCATACCTCTAAACGAATTCTGATGTCCCGACTTTTGACCTGTCCGTCTGTCTGTCTCACTTTGACCCATTTGCCCCAATTGTGTCCAAATGTGTGATCAACCACCATTAAATTTGGAGGGCCGACCCACCCATGCCAGTGGAACACCCCCTGTAATCCTCCTGGGGGGTTCCCATACAAACATTTAAAAAAATCAGCATTTTTGTTGTTAAGTATTGGGCTGACTATGTTTGATTTAATATTAAAATTAACACTCATACGTATACGTACGTACTCCGCTAATACATAATAATCATACGCTTGACTATGTTATGTTATTCAAAAAAATCGATCAGATGAGGGTAAATAACTTTTAGATCACTCCGTGACTATGCGTGACTCTGCGTGACTACCCCAAAATTAATCTGTAGTCACAACAAGACTATGGGCCAAGTTTTAGATTAAATAAAAATTAAAAATTAAAAATTAAAAATTAAAAATTAAAAATTAAAAATTAAAAATTAAAAATTAAAAATTAAAAATTAAAAATTAAAAATTAAAAATTAAAAATTAAAAATTAAAAATTAAAAATTAAAAATTAAAAATTAAAAGTTAAAAATTAAAAATTAAAAATTAAAAATTAAAAATTAAAAATTAAAAAATTAAAAATTAAAAATTAAAAATTAAAAATTAAAATTAAAATTAAAATTAAAATTAAAAATTAAAAATTAAAATTAAAAATTAAAAATTAAAAATTAAAAATTAAAATTAAAAATTAAAAATTAAAAATTAAAAATTAAAAATTAAAAATTAAAAATTAAAAATTAAAAATTAAAAATTAAAAATTAAAATTAAAAATTAAAAATTAAAAATTAAAAATTAAAAATTAAAAATTAAAAATTAAAAATTAAAAATTAAAAATTAAAAATTAAAAATTAAAATTAAAAATTAAAAATTAAAAATTAAAATTAAAATTAAAAATTAAAAATTAAAAATTAAAAATTAAAAATTAAAAATTAAAAATTAAAAAATTAAAAATTAAAAATTAAAAAATTAAAAATTAAAAATTAAAAATTAAAAATTAAAAATTAAAAATTAAAATTAAAAATTAAAAATTAAAATTAAAAATTAAAAATAAAAATTAAAAATTAAAAATTAAAAATTAAAAATTAAAAATTAAAAATTAAAAATTAAAAAATTAAAAATTAAAATTAAAAATTAAAAATTAAAATTAAAAATTAAAATTAAAAATTAAAAATTAAAAATTAAAAATTAAAAATTAAAAATTAAAATTTAAAATTAAAAATTAAAAATTAAAAATTAAAAATTAAAATTAAAAATTAAAAATTAAAAATTAAAAATTAAAAATTAAAAATTAAAAATTAAAAATTAAAAATTAAAAATTAAAAATTAAAAATTAAAAATTAAAAATTAAAAATTAAAAATTAAAAAATTAAAAATTAAAAAATTAAAATTAAAAATTAAAAATTAAAAATTAAAAATTAAAAATTAAAAATTAAAATTAAAAATTAAAATTAAAAATTAAAAATTAAAAATTAAAAATTAAAAATTAAAAATTAAAAATTAAAATAAAATTAAAAATTAAAAATTAAAAATTAAAAATTAAAAATTAAAAATTAAAAATTAAAAATTAAAATTAAAAATTAAAAATTAAAATTAAAAATTAAAAATTAAAAATTAAAAATTAAAAATTAAAAATTAAAAATTAAAAATTAAAAATTAAAAATTAAAAATTAAAAATTAAAAATTAAAAATTAAAAATTAAAAATTAAAAATTAAAAATTAAAAAATTAAAATTAAAAATTAAAAATTAAAAATTAAAAATTAAAAAATTAAAAATTAAAAATTAAAATTAAAAATTAAAAATTAAAAATTAAAAATTAAAAATTAAAAATTAAAAATTAAAAATTAAAAATTAAAAATTAAAAATTAAAATTAAAAATTAAAAATTAAAAATTAAAATTAAAAATTAAAAATTAAAAATTAAAAATTAAAAAATTAAAAATTAAAAATTAAAAATTAAAAAGTTAAAATTAAAAATTAAAAATTAAAATTAAAAATTAAAAATTAAAAATTAAAAATTAAAAATTAAAAATTAAAAATTAAAAATTAAAAATTAAAAATTAAAAATTAAAAATTAAAAATTAAAAATTAAAAATTAAAAATTAAAAATTAAAAATTAAAAATTAAAAATTAAAAATTAAAAATTAAAAATTAAAATTTAAAATTTAAAAATTAAAAATTGCTAGTTAATTCAGATAAAAATATTTAAAATTTTTTTTTTTTTAATATTAATATATGAAAATTTTTAGCCAAGAATCAGTTGACCTTTTATTTTAGTTATCATGAACTATCTCAAAACTTTCTTACAGGGATCAAGATTGGATGGATGTTATAACGCTTACTGCGTTATATAATGAATTCCATTAGGGGTTTTCTGCTCTAGTAAAATAATGTAATTTTTCAAATTGTAAAGAATTCTTTCTATGGAAGACACGATCATTGTATTTTATAACAAGGAATTATAATAGAAACTGGCCAACAAGAAAATCAATTAACTTTAAATTTAATTGGTAGTCGAAATTTAAATTTCAGAACTTATAATTGTTTTAAAGTGGCAGCCGTACCCAATATTGGTTGTAATATTGAGTTTAAGGTGCAGGTGGAGGGTATCAAAGATTCGGCCCAGCCGAATTAACACTCTTACTTGTTTATTCTATTTTATACATTTTTTAAGTCTTAGCTACAATTTTGCTGAAAATTGAAATAAGAAATCATTAATGGTTCCTGAGTTATAGCTGAAAAACTAAGTAAAGTTAAAAAAAGTTTGGGCTGAGAACTCCAAACTCTTTAGAGGTTTTACTATATTGGCCTAGTACTTTCACCCTGACTTGGAATTTCTCCCCCTCCTTCCGACAGAAAATGACCACAAAAAGGTTCCAGAGTATAATAAAGAAATAAAATTAGCCTTTTTTTTAATTTATTATCAGCATCTTATGAAGCAATTTCAAAAAAATCTGTTCAAATTATTTAAAACTATTTAAACAAAGAAGACATTTTTTTTGTATCATACTATTTTTTTGACCCCATATGTATAAACAAATAATAGTTGCTGTAGATCTCCATCTATGTCTGACAGCTCAGTTGTACATTAGTGAAGTATCATCATTTATATTAATGAAGTTTTAATTATTTTTGCTGACAAAACTCAATGCAACGACACACATTTCCTTGTTCTTTTACCGTTTTCATTTTACCACAAACATTTCCATTATAATGATGATGGAGATGTTTTGGCCATTAAATCGGTTTTACATGAGGTTATCGTTATCATAACAAATGTAAATTGGATGAAATTGTAATTAATTGTGGACACAACATTTTCAGATCTTTTTAAAAAGGTGAAAATTTGTTTAATGATTGAGATAAAAATTTTTAATTTAAATATTGTTTCAACGTTTTGTGGCGCATGAATGATAAACATTTTGAAAAGAATTGTTTGTCTTATATGGCAAATGATTTAAGTAGGCAAGAAAACACAAAAAATGTCTGGGCTTTAAGTAAGACTATTTCTATACCCTATACCACTATGTGGTCAGGGTATAATGACTTTGTGCTGATGTTTGTACCTACCAAAAATATTTGATCTAGACTCATCTTTTACATACCAATTGACTCAGAATCACTTCGTTCGTCCGTCTGTCTGTCTGAAATTGTATTAACAAGTTTTACCGAAATCCTTCTACAAATATATATTATTTCGATATTTTGTTTAAAAAAAAGTTAATATTCTTAAATTTGACCTTAAGGGGGACAATTTTTAGTGTTTCAATTTAACCCTAATTTACAGTATTGAAACTTATATCAATTAGTATAATATTCTGACAAAATATATTTGAAATATGAAAACACCAAAAAGATGTAGCCGAACAGTTGAAAAAGTATGAAAAATCAAATTTTTCTTCAAATCCGCTGAAATAAAAACGCTGCCCTCGCCAAATTAAGCACACGATACCTACAATATTCGGCATTTTTAATTAGATATATTTTGTAAATAAGACCTTAAAGTCCAATCGTTCAGTTTGGAAAATTTCTTGAACACAATTTTTGAAAGAGTAAAATTGGAGATTTTGAAATAGTGCTACAAAATACGTACCATTTTGACATTAATTTAAGACTGCATAACAACAATAGACGAGGTGCAAAATACATAAGATCATTTTGGGATCAGGAGAATGCAAAAATGTTGTGTTGCAAATTTTTTCGATGTATTTAAAAATTTGAGCTCGATTTTCTTAATCAAGTGGTCTGCGACGCATTTATTGCCTGGAGAACTTGATATAACTTGGCTGGTTTTCAACGATAATATATTTTGTTGTTTTATTAGAAAGATAATTTTCTCTAGATTATGGTTCATAAATTAATTTAATTGAAACATAATTATTAATATCAAAATTTATGTGAAAAATAATATTTTTTAAAAATACTTTTACATATAAATGTATATTTGAACTTTAAACTCAATGCGCGGCCAGAAAGTATTGTCCGATTTGGCTCAAATTTTGCGCACTAAAGTTTTAGATCCAGTATCACAATAATCCGACCCGCACACCTCAAAATTCAACTAAAAATTTTTTTTTTATACAAACCGCTGTCACCCTAATCTGGCATATGTTTATTTTTTATTTTTGTTTGTCATGTGTGGCGTATGATTGATAACTCCGTTCAACAATTGAACACTTGGAAAGGAGCAGAGACAAGACAAGTGTAGTTAGGGTAATGAGGATGTGCTATGTCTCAACACGTGCTCCGTTTTAATGTGCTGTGTCAGAATTTTTGCTATAGAGTTTCAAATTTAAAAAGAAATTATTTTAAAATGCAGATCATGTAAAGAAGAAAACTTTGTGAGTCCGATCACAGGGGATATGTGTAAAGATCTAGTAATTGAAGATTGTTTTAAGTTGGAAGAACTTATGCTTTCAGTATGTCTTTTTCAATATAGAGTTGTTATACCTTTAACCTAGTTTAATTACCTATTATTCCTCTATATTGTTATACTTGTGATTGTGTTATTCTTTTTGGTTGTTGAATAAGTTTATAATGTGAAATTTTTAACGTTGTTATACTTGAGGGTTGTTGAATTTGCTGCAATAATCTTTACACCACTACAGTCATACCTCTCACCGTTTTTGTCTTACTCTGTTTTTGTGATTGTATTGTCAAATACATTTTTAACCCCCTGCGCATATAGATGTTTACACTTAAAAAAAATTTTTTTAGCTTTAACATTTTTTTTATTACTTTTTTATGTTTGTTTCAACTTTTGTTTTTTAACTTTAAATTATTTGATTTCGTTAATTTTTTGTTTTATTAAATTATTTTTATTATTTTATTTAAATAAAATTGGAGTAAAACTCAGCTTCTTCTTTCTTACTATCATATGAGAAAACAAAAATTTCCACGTTCTCTTCTTTCTAATGATTGAGTTCGATAGAAGGATGCTGACGCTAAACAAGTCTTTTTGTTTGAACGTAGCTACTCTATCTAGCCCTGTCTTAAATTATTTCCAAATTTCTCTTACATTACAAAAATTAAACTTTTCTATTATCAGAAAAATATATTAATAAAGAGAACAAAACTATTATGTGTTTCCTAAAAAAACAATATTGTGGTGACTTTTTTGGCGTTCTTTATAAACAGACCACTTTTTAAATTAGGAAGTAAACAAGTAAGAAAATTTATAGTCGGTCTGAACCTACTATGCGATACCTTATACCATGGTTTAGAGACCCTATCTCTTCGGTCCAACTAATTGGATATAGATAATAAGCATAAACAAAATTTGAGTGACATTGTTATTATTTTTTTTGGCTGCATATATGAAAAAGTTCATATCGGGTGCTATATTTATATGGGGACTAGGTCGAAAAATGAACCGATCCTGATCATATTTGGTAAAGTCACTTATATTTTGAAAAAATATATACAAATCAAATTTGAGAAAAATCTGTGCAATATTTTTGTTTTTTGATGGATTTATATGAAGATCGGGAAGCAGCTCTATATGGGGCCTTTGACTTAAAATTGTCCTATAGGGATTATTTTTGGACTACTGATTAATGGATATAATAAATACATTCAAACTCAATTTGACTGAGATCTATATGATAATTTGGATCTTATGGCAATTTATGTCGATTCCATAGGGGTCATTTGTATGGGGACTAGGTCTGAACATGGACCGAATTTCACCAATTTCAATAGCGTTTATCCTGTGGCCGATAAAAGCTTATGTAGCAAATTTCATCAAAATATATTTTTAATTTTGCGACCTGCATTTTGATTACAAGGTTTACATGAACACACAGACGGACGGACGGACATCGCTAAATCGACTCAGAAAGTGATTCTGAGTCGATCGGTATAATAAAAGATGGGTCTAGGTGAAATATTTTTGGCAGTTACAAACATCAGCACAAAGTCATTACACCCTGACCACATAGTGCTATAGGGTATAAAAATTAAGCCAGTTCTAGTTCCAATATTTTTTTTAATGTTGATTTTTTCACAAATTTTTAAATAAAAAAAAAAAATAATGCAGCTAAAATTTCTTTAATTTTTTTAATTAAAATTTTTTTTTTATTTTTTTTATTTTTTAACTTCGACTTTTTTTAAATTTTTAAATAAAAAAAACATTGCAGCTTATATTTCAATAATTTGTTTTATATTTTTTTTAATAAATTTGATTTTTTTTCAAATTTTTTAATTTGAATTAAAATACAGTTAATATTTCTATAATTTTTAAAATTTTTTATATATTTATTTTTTATTTTTTGTTTTGACTTTTTTTTTTTAAATTTTAAATTTGAATAAAAATAATGCAATTCATATCTTTTTTTAAATAAAAAAATAATGCTGTTCATATTCGAATATTTTTTTTAATTTTTTTAATTGTTCATTTTTTTTTGTATAAATTTTTTAATTAAAAAGAAAATAATGCAGATCGTATATCTGTAATTTTTTATTTTTTATGTTTTAACTTTGCCGTTCTTTTACAAACTCTAGAATTAGAAAAAAAACAAAGCAGTTCCTATTTCTTTCCTATTTTCTTTATTTTTAAATTAGAGTAAAGTAAAGCAGTTAATATTTCAATTATTTTTTTTGCAAATTTTTAAATTAGCTTTGACTTTGCTTTACAAATTCTTAAATTAGAACTAAATATTGCAGTTCAAATTCTAATAATCTTTAAATTTTTTTTATTTATTATTTTTTTTGCAAATATTTAAATGAGAATAAAATAATGCAGTTCATGTTTCAATAATTTCTTTGTATTTTTATTTTTATTTTTTAAATTTGTAATTTTTTATATAATTTTTTTAATTTTTAAAAATTTTTTTATTTGCTAACTTTGATTTTTTTAATTTTTTAAATTGGAAAAAAGTAATGCATTTCATATATCATTTTTTTTTTATATAACTTTTATATAACTTTTTTAATTTTTAAAAATTTTTTTATTTGCTAACTTTGATTTTTTTTTTAATATTTTAAATTGGAAAAAAGTAATGCATTTTTTTTATTAATTAGAAAAAAATAATGTAGGTCGTCATATTTCAATAATTTTTTTTATTTTTATTTCATATATTTTTTTTTATTATTGAATTAAAAAAAGGATACAGTTCACATATCAATACTTTATTTACCTTTGACTTGTTTTTTAAAATTTTTAAATTAAAAAAAATAATGCAGTTCCATATTTCAATAATTTTTTTAATTTCTTATTTTTTTTTAAATTTTTGTCCTTGATTTTTTTAAACAAATTTTTAGTATGTAATAAATAATGTCGTTAATATTTCAATCATTTTTAATATTTTTTTTTTTTAATTTCTAACGTATTTATATATTTTTTAACTCTTATTTTTTTATTCTTTTACAAAAGCATTTATTTGGGAAATAGTTATTATTTGGGTAACTTTTCGGCCTTTTTTTGTTTACATATAAATTTTTAAAATTAAAACGGCAGTTCATATTAAAAACAAAATTTTTTTTTCTCTATTAACTTAAACTTTTGCTTTTATTTTCTTAATATACATATATTAATTTATTTTTGACTTAAATTTTTTTTTTATAAAATTTCGGAATTTCTAATTGGCACACATAATTTAAAATTAAAAAAAAAAATATCGAAAATGCATTTTATATTTATAGTGATTTTAATTTTTTAAGTCACATTTTAGTTCTTTATATATATTTTATTTTTTGTATAAAATTGGTTTTTTAAATAATTTTTATTTTGGTGAATTTTCTATTAAAAAGGGTTCATATAATACAAAAGGCATTTTGTTTTTAGGATTATTTGTTTCAATGTATATAAACATATTTTTTTAACTTTAATATTTTTTATGTTGTTTTAATTACGTTTTTTTTAATATCTATATCTTCGAGAATTTTTTCAGAGTGCTTTTATGGCCGTAAAAAAATAAAAAAGAGAATAAAAAGCGGTTCATATTTAATAATATTTCCTTAATTTTTTATGAAATAATTATTTTCTTTTCTTTTGTCGGCGTTTTTTTAATATTTATATGATGGAAAATTTTTTCGGAGTGTTTTATGGCCGTAAAAAAATAAAAAAGAGAATAAAAAGCGGTTCATATTTAATAATTTTTCTTTAAATGTTTTTTTTTGTTATTTTAAATTTTACTTTTTTTGGTTTAACTTTGATTTATTTTATTTTTTTTATGAAATAATTATTTTCTTTTCTTTTCTCGGCGTTTTTTTAATATTTATATATTGGAGAATTTTTTCAGAGTGTTTTATGGCCGTACAAAAATAAAAATGTTTAAATGTTTTTTTTTTGTTATTTTAAATTATACTTTTTATTGTTTTAACTTTGATTTATTTTATTTTTTTTAATGAAATAATTATTTTCTTTTGTACAGAAAATAAAAATGCAATTCATATTTATTTTTTTAAAATTATTTTCTTTATGAATTTATTTCTTTTATTTATTTTATTTTCTTTAAATATTTTTTATTTGAATTTTCTCGAATAATTTTAATTTTTGTTACTTTTCTTGACGTTCGTTTTATTGACAAACAAATTAAATAAATAAAAATAAATAAAAATGCAGTTTATATTAAAACAATTTATTTTATTTGTTAACCTATTTATTTTATATTATTTTATTTTAAGAATTTTTAATTAAAACTTTTGTTTTAAATATATTTTTTATATAAATTTTTTTTTTAATTTTTATTTTGGTAAGTTTTTTTGGTGTTTTTTTTGACGTACAAATTGTAAAAATTAAAGAGGCAAGAAAAATTATAACAAAAAAGTTTTTAATTTTTTAACATTTTTTTTAATTTGTTTCTGTTGACATAAATTTTAATAACCAAAAAAAATTAAAAATTATTTTTTTTTTTTTTACTTTTTTTGCCTTTTTTTATACCCTATACCACTATGTGGTTTGGGTATAATGACTTTGTGCTGCTGTTTGTAACAACCAAAAATATTTGACGTAGACCCATCTTTAATTATACCGATCGAATCAGAATCACTTTTTGAGTTGATTTAACAATGTCCGTCCGTCCGTCCGTCCGTCTGTGTGTCCATGTAAAGCTTGTACTCAAACTGCAGGTCGCAAATATGAATATATTTTGATGATATTTGGTATATAAGCTTTTATCGGCCATGGGATGAACGCTATTGAAATCGGTAAGAATCGGTAAATGTTCAGACCTAGCCCCCATACAAATTACCCCTATGAAATCGACATAAATTACCATAAGATCCAAATTGTCATATAGATCTTACTCAAATTGGGTTGTGTATGCATTCATTACGTCCATTAATGAGTAGTCCAAAAATGATCCCTTTGGCCCCATATAGAGCTGATTCCCGATCTTCACTTAAATCTATTAAAAAACAAAAATATTGCACTGATTCTTCTCAGATTTTGTTTGTATATATATTTGCAAAATACAAGAGACTTTACCAAACATGATCAGGATCGGTCCATTTTTGGACCTAGTCCCCATATAGATATAGCATCCGATATGAACTTTTCATATCTGCAGCCAAAAAAATTAATAAAAATCCCACTCAGATTTGGTTTTTGCTTATTTTCTATGTCCAGTTAGTTGGGCCTAAGAGATAGGGTTTCTAAACGCATGATATAGGGTATCGTATAGTCGGTCTAGACCGACTATAATTTTCTTACTTGTTTATTTTTCATATATTTTTTATGTTTTAACTTTACTTTTACTTCTTAAATATTAACTTTTTTTTAGTTCTTTGTATATATGGTGTCACAGATTTTTATAATGAAAAGAATTATTATGAATTGCGTTAAAAGGAAATATTTTTTTTACTTAATTTTATTTAGTATATTTTTGCAACTTATTTTTTTTAAGATTTTTTTTATTTTAGCTTTAAATATTTTTATATATATATATAAATATATATATATATATATATATACATATATATATATATAAATATATATATATATATATATATATATACATATATATATATATATATATATATATATATATATATATATATATATATAACTATTTTATGACAAACGCTTTAATCATTAAAATAATTTAAATAATAAATTTCATTAAAAATAAATTAATTTATTTTATTTTTTTTTTATGTTTATTTTTTTATATATTTTATTAACTTTTTTTTAGGTTTTCAACTTCATTTTTCACATGCTTTTTTTTATTTATTTTTTAAACTTAACTCATTTATTTTTTTATATATTTTTTTTTTAATTTTTAACTTATGTTTTAATTTTTTATTTGAAATCAATTTTTTTTTTTTATTTTTTAAACTAAATTTATTTTAATTTTTTAAACATATTTTTATTTTTTATTTAATTTTTTTTTATTTTAATTTAAATTTTTTTCTGTATTTTTTTATTTCCCAGGTTAATTTTTTAAACTGTTTTTTAAAAAAATAGATTTTTCGATAAAAATATTTCTTTTCATTTGCATTTTTATATGTTTATATTTTATTTAGTTTTAGATGTGGACGTGGCAGAGAAACACCAATTTCGGATTAGGGAATAACCGACCTCTATCGTTGGCTTGATTTCGTTTGTCTCGCCTTTTCTCATGTTTGGCTGTTGAACAATGTAATATTATCCATGAAAGGTTTATCGTATGGGGCGTATTATTAATAACAAATCAAACAAATTGTTTTCATATGTGACGTATGATTATTATCAACTTATTGTCATATGCAACGTATAGTTGTTGATAATAATTATTTCGAAAATATTATGCATCTATGGCGTATGAATATTATGGAATTGCAGAAAACTTATTTGCTCTATGTGGCGTATGTTTGTTAGTTAATATAGATACACGATACGATTAATACTGGATTCAAACAATCATATTTGCCGTGTGTTGCGATTGTTTAGTATGATGTTTTTAAAAAATCATTTCCTTATCGATTCGATCAAACCATAAGACACTCATGAAATTTTCATAGACATTTTCCAATCTGACCTTTGGCGTACATATATGAAGCACTGATTTATATTGTCTAATTTGCACCAAAATTCCCACATTTGAATTTTGACTTAGCAAAACTTTAATAAACACACATCTTTATTTCAATTATTTTCTCACAGAAAATTGCCAAGTAAAGCATGTATTATGGAAAATAATATATATATGTATATACTTATATATATATATATAATAGAATAAATACATATATTAGGGTGTCCCTTCATTATATGGAGAAAAAAAGTGTTAAAACTCTCGGTCACACCCCCTAGAAATATGCCAATAGCAAAAAAAGTGAGAAATACAAAATTTTGGGCCAATCAAAAAACATTTAGAGGTAGCTCAACGCGATTGAAAATTTCAAGTGTGTTTTATATGGGGAAAATATGACTTTTCTTCAGATTTTACGAAAATTTCCTTCTATAGTTTAATTTTTCCGCCAAATTGTTATGAAATTCTGGATCAGTATTAAATTATTTTTCCAAAAAGCTATAAGCCTTCAAAATCGAATGAAAACTCGCCAAGAAATAGCAAATGCCCCAGACCACTTTTGTGCAAAAAAAAAAACTAGGTCATGAAATATATATATCACAATGAATTATTTTCATCACAGCCTTAAATAAGTAAAAAATAACCAAATTATTTTTCTTAAATTCGAAATAGTGGTTTCATCGAGTTTAATAGAAAAACTCGTTTTCGTTAATTTTTATTTAAAAATATCTTGAAATCGAAAGATGGTCTTGGAAAAATAATGGCTTAACGTTCTCGGATTTATTTCAAATTTTCGGAACGGAAGTTCTACACATTTGGTTATTATATTTTAAGCATCGCATCTAAAAATTTTTGAATAAATTGTTTTTTTTTTTTTAGATTGGGGTCATATGTGACCCCAATTCCAAAAGGGTTAATGGGGTCATAATATTTTTTTCCGAAACCCTAGGCTATTAGGATAAAATATAACATTCAAAAGTAGTAAAGTGGTGAATTTTTGATACAAAGTATTTAGAAATAGTACATTTACAGAATATTTTACAAAAATCCCATTTTTCTCGAAATCCGCAAAAATAAATATAACGTTCAAAAATAGTAAAGTGGTGAATTTTTGATACTAACTATTTAGAAATAGTACATTTACAGAATATTTTACAAAAACCCCATTTTTCTCGAAATCCGCAAAAATAAAATCCTTGTCAAAAAAATTCTGGGCTAGGGATTTACCTAAAAATTAACACAGTTAATCTCTAACTTGCATTTAACAAGACCCTAAAGAGCTAGATCAAGTTTTTTAAATTTAGTTTAAGAAAATTTTTCAAAACTTGAAAAAGAAGTTTTCCAAATTTTATCAAAAAAAATTTCCATTTTCGGTCTCAATGCTTAATAGGTTAACAAGGTGGTAATAAAACAATACTTCATATCTGAGTACTTACAGGTATAGTGACTAAAATAAAATGTTGGCTTTAGTTAATTTCTTAAAGTTGCAAAAAAATGCCTTCAAATTTCATGATCTAGTTTTTTTTTTTTGGCACAAAAGTGGTCTGGGGCATTTGCTATTTCTTGGCGAGTTTTTATTCGATTTTTAACTCTTATAGCCTTCTGGAAAGATAATTTATTAATGATTTGTCAGAAAAAGTGAACTATGAAACGAAATTTTCGTAAAATCTGAAAGAAAGTCATATTTTCCCCATATAAAACACACTTGAAATTTTCAATCGCGTTGAGCCACCTCTAAATGTTTTTTGATTGGCCCAAAACTTTTCATTTCTCAGTTTTTTTGCTGTTCGCATATTTCTAGGGTGTGCGACCGAGAGTTTGAACATTTTTTTTCTGCATATAATGAAGGGCCACCCTAGTATATATATATTAGGGCGGGTCGATTTGTAGGGAGGCAAAAAAATCGCTCAAGTGACAAGGAAAATCATATTCTAGGGATCAAAATAAGAAACTCTGCCCCAGGAACCATACCTCTAAAACGAATTCCGATGTCCCGACTTTTGACCTGTCTGTCTGTCTGCCATGTGGCAACCACATTCCCCCTCTTGCAGTTGGTCGGAAACTTGACCCATAGTCTTGTTGTTACTACTGATTTATTTTGGTGTAGTCACGCAGAGTCACGCATAGTCACGGAGTGATCTAAAAGTTATTTAACCTCATCCGGTCGATCTTTTTGAATAACATAACATAGTCATGGCGTATGATTATTATTTATTAGCAGAGTAGAAGATACGTATACGTATGAGTGTTAATTTTAATATTAAATCAAACAAAGTCAGCCCAATTCTAAACAAAAAATGGTGATTTGTTGAAATGATTGTATGGGGAACCCAGGGGGTTCCAGGGAGTGTGCCACCGGCATAGGTGGTTCGGCCCTCCAAAGTTAGTGGGGTCGAGTATACATTTGGGCTCGATTGGGGCACTCTTAATCTGTCAAAGTGAGACAGACAGACAGACAGGTCATAAGTCGGGACATCAGAATTCGTTTTAGATGTATGGTTCCACGGGCAAAGGATTTCCTTTTCACTTGGGTGATTTTTAAATTGTTTGGCCTTTTGCATAATTTTCTCCTTATATATTTATATATATATATATATATATATATATATATATATGCAAAGGCCAAACAATTTAAAAATTATGCAAAAAGCCAAACAAAATTTATAAACATGAACAACTAAGCTTAAATGATAAAATTGCTTTTTAAAATGAAAAAAAAAGTTCATTTACTAAAACTGAAATCAAAAGAAAATTTTTTTAACAAAGAAATGTTTAAAAAAATATATAAATGGTAGTAAAAGCTTTCTTTTATTGGTTTGTCATTTATCTTGCAGTAAAAACAATACTTTTCATAAAATTTCCATTATGTTTGCATCATAAACGATAAAATATTTTTATTTTATTCAGATGAATTAATAATCAATCAAAAACAAGCAAGATACTAAAAAGACAGAACTTGAAGACAGTGGGTTCTGAAATATGGAAAATAGGAGAAGCATTTTAAAGAAAACCACAAAAACAAGATAGAAAACATCTGCAATCCATAGGATTGAGAAAGGAAAAAAAAACAAAAAAAAAACTGACCACTAAGAGACAAAGAAATGTATTTTCCCACTTTCTCTCAACTTAGTTATGCAAGAGATGCCAATAAAGGCACCAAACGACAGTCTTAACATAATTTTGAGTCTTTTAATCCGGATGTATCCTAAGATCCAAATATATTTATAAGCCGAAGTTCTCAGTTAAGTTTTTGTGATTGCTGGATTGGGGCATAAGTGAACCAGTATTTTTCATTAGCTTTCAATGCGCAAATTTCGCATAAAATATGTAATCTAGCTCATCAAAAATACTTACAAAAATACAGTTTTCGAGACAAAATTATTTTCTGGCCTAAATCGGACTTCAAATTTCGACAAGGCTACAATTCTAATTTTAAAACGACAAAAACCGTAATAGTCTGCAAGTAAGACCAATTAAAATTTTTTGAAAGAAAAGTACTATTTTAAGAAAAGGTACTTTTTTCAGAAAAGGTACTTTTTAAAGAGAATATACTTTTTTTTTAGAAAAAATACTTTTAAGAAAAATTTACTTTTTTAAAAGTATTTTTAAAAAATTTACTTACTATTTTAAAAAGTTTCCGTTTTAAGAAAATGTGTTTTTTTTAAAGAAAAGTTGCTTGCTTTGAGAAAAGGTTCTTTTTTGCAGAACAGGTATTTTCTTTAAGAAAAGGTACCTTGTTCAGAAAAGGTAGTTCTTTAAGAAAAGGTACTTTATAAGAAAAAGTAATTAAAAAAAAAATGTTTTTTTTAACAAAAGCTACTTTTCTAAGAAAATGTACTTTTTTAAAAATGGGTTTTTAAAGGTACTTTCAAGAAAATATTCTCATTTCTGAAAAGGTACTTTCTTGAGAAAAAGTACTTTTATAAGAAAAGGTACTCTTCCAAGAAAAGTACCTTGTTCTAAGACAAGATACATTTATATGAAAAGGTAGTTTATTAAAAAAGTAAAGTTTTTCAGATAAGGTACTTTTTAAAAAAAGGTACTTTGTTAAAAAAAATCAATTTTTTCCGAACAGCTAATTTTTTCAGAAAAGGTACTTTAAAAAAAAGTAGTTTTTAAGAAAAAATAGTACATTTTAAGGAAAGGTAATTTTTTAAGATAATGGATTTTTTAAAAAAACTAAATTTTTTCAGAAAGGATACCTTTTAAAGCATATGTAATTTCTCAAGATATAAATTACTTTTTTAAGCAAATATACTTTTTAAGAAACGATACATTTGTAAGAATAACTTCTTGACAAAAGGTACTTTTATAAGAAAAGTTACTCTTCCAAGAAAAGTACCTTGTTCTAAGATAAGATACATTTATATGAAAAGGTAGTTTATTAAAAAAGTAAATTTTTTCATATAAAGTACTGTTTTTTAAAGTACTTTATTAAAAAAATCACTTTTTACCGTAAAGTTAATTTTTTCAGAAAAGGTACTTTTTTGAGAAAAAGTAGTTTTCAAGAAAAAATAGTACTTTTTTAAGGAAAGGTAATTTTTTAAGAAAATATACTTTTTTAAGATAATTGATTTTTAAAAAAAAGAAATTTTTTCAGAAAATATACTTTTTAAAGGATATGCAATTTTTCAGGATATAAATTACTTTTTTAAGCAAAGGTACTTTTTAAGAAATGATACATTATTAAGAATAGGTACCGTTAAAAAAGGTAGCATTAATTAATTGCTTTTTAAAAAAGGTAATTTAAAAAAAAGTTAGATTTTGAAGATTTTTTTTTTTTTTAATATAATGTACGTTATTAAGGAAGGTATTATTTTAAGAAATAGTACTTTGAACATACATATATACTTTTTGAAGAAATTGTACTTTTTAAGAAAATCACTTTTTTTAGAAAATGTACTTTTTAAAGAAAAGGTACTTTTTTAAGAAAAAATAACTTGTTTAATGTACTTCTTTAAGAAAAGATATATTTGTAAGAAAAATAAACTTTTTAATTAAAGGTACTTTTTTAAGAAAAGATAGTTTTTTAGAAAAGGTCCTTTTTAAGAAAAGGTACTTTTTTAGAAAAGGTACTTTTTTAGAAAACGTACTTTTTTAGAAAAGTTACGATTTTAAAAATTAAATTTTTTCAGAAAATTAGTTTTTGAAAGAAAAATTTTTTGTTTCAGGAAAATGTACTTTTTGAAGAACAGGAATTTTCTTTGAGAAAAGTTGCTTTCTTAAGAAAGGGTTCTTTTTAAGAAAAAGTACTTTTTTAGAAAATGGTATTGTTTAGAAAATTATTTATTTTAGGAAAAGTTACTTTTTGAAGAATAGGTATTTTCTTTAAGAACTGTTGCTTTTTTAAGAAAAGGTACTTTTTACAAAAGGTACTTTTTTTACAAAAGGTATTTTTTTACAAAAGGTACTTTTTTAGAAAAGGTACTTTTTTACAAAAGGTACTTTTTTAGAAAAGGTACTTTTTTAGAAAATGTACTTTTTTTTAAGAAAAGCTTCTATTTTAAAAATTAAATTTTTTAAGAAAATGAGTTTTTGAAAGAAAAATTTTTTGTTTTAGGAAAAATGTACTTTTTGAAGAACAGGAATTTTCTTTGAGAAAAGTTGCTTTCTTAAGAAAGGGTTCTTTTTAAGAAAAAGTACTTTTTTAGAAAATGGTATTGTTTAGAAAATTATTTATTTTAGGAAAAGTAACGTTTTGAAGAACAGGTATTTTCTTTAAAAAATGTTGCTCTTTTAAGAAAAGGTACTTTTTTACTAAAGGTACTTTTTTACAAAAGGTACTTTTTTGCAAAAGGTACTTTTTTAGAAAAGGTACTTTTTTAGAAAATGTACTTTTTTAAGAAAAGCTTCTATTTTAAAAATTAAATTTTTTAAGAAAATGAGTTTTTGAAAGAAAAATTTTTTGTTTTAGGAAAAATGTACTTTTTGAAGAACAGGAATTTTCTTTGAGAGAAGTTGCTTTCTTAAGAAAGATTTCTTTTTAAGAAAAGTTACTTTTTTAGAAAATGGTATTGTTTAGAAAATTGTTTATTTTAGGAAAAGTTACTTTTTGAAGAATAGGTCTTTTCTTTAAGAACTGTTGCTTTTTTAAGAAAAGGTACTTTTTTAGAAAAGGCAATTTTTTTGAAAAGTTACTATTTTAAAAATTGAATTTTGTTTGTTTCAGGTATTATCTTTAAGAAATGTTGCTTTTTTTAGTAAAATGTACTTTTTCAAGAAAAGGAAATTTTTAAGAAAAGGTACTTTTTTTAAGAAGAGGTACTTTTATAAGAAAAGGTACTCTTCCATTTCTTGGAAAAGATACTTTATTAGAAAAGTAAATTTTTTCAGAATAGGTGCTTTAAAAAAATCACGTTTTAAAAAAATCACTTTTTTTTTAGAAAAGGTAAATTTTTAAAGAAAAAATTACTTATTGAGAAAAGCCCTTTTTCTAAGAAAAGGTACTTAAAAATAAATACTTCTTTAAGGATATGTACTTTTTTAAGAAAGGGTACTTTTTTGAGAAAAGGTACTATAAAAAAAAATTAATTTATTAAAAACGTACTTTTTAAGAAAAGGTACTTTTTACTGATTGCTTTTTAAAAACGGTAATTTTTTAAAAAAAAAGTTAAATTTAAGGAAAGTTTATTTTCTTTTAATATAATGTGAGTTATTAAGGAAGGTATTATTTTAAGAAAAGGTACTTTGAACAAGTATACTTTGTGAAGAAATTGTACTTTTTAAGAAAATTTATATTTTAAAGAAAAAGTACTTTTTTAAGAAAAAAATATTTTTTAAGAAACAATAACTTTTTTAATGTACTTCTTTAAGAAAAAATATTTTTGTAAGAAAATTAAACTTTTTAATTAAAGGTACTTTTGTAAGAAAAGGTACTTTTGTAAAAAAGGTCCTTTTTCAGGTACATTTCTTAGAAAAGGTACTCTATTAAAAAAGTAAATTTTTTCAGAATAGGTGTTTCAAAAAAATCAAATTTTTAAAAAATCAATTTTTTTAGAAACGGTACATTTTTTTAAAGAAAAAATTACTTTTTGAGAAAAGCCCTTTTTTTAAGAAAAGGTACTTAAAAAAATACTTTTTTTAAGGATATTTACTCTTTGAAGAAAGTGTACGTTTTTGATAAAAGGTACTTTAAAAAAAAATTAATTTATTAAAAACGTACTTTTTTAAGAAAAGGTATTTTATAGGTAAATGTGCCTTTTTGCGAAATGGTACTTTTGTAAGCAAAGATACTATTTTTGTTAAACAAAAGATACTTAAAAAAAAAAACTTTAAGTAAAGATAATTTTTTAAGAAAAACTGTTTTTTTAAGAGAAAAAAAGCTTTTCGAAGAAAAAAGACAAGTTATTATTTTAATAAAAGTTAATTTTTCGGGAAAAGTTACTACTTAAAAAAATATTTTTTTGAAAAAAAGAAAAGCTTCTTAGGAAATGGAAAGGGGATTAATTTTTTTTTTACAAATGGTACTCTTTTTTTAACGAAAATCTACATTATTAAGGAAGTCTTTATATTTTAGGAAAACCACTATTTCTAGAAATGGTACTTTTATAGTTATTTTTTAGGAATGGTGCTTTATTATTAAGTACAATTTTTAAAAAAGTACCTTTTATGAAAAAAGCACCTTTATTTAAAAGCACATTTTTTTAAACGGTATCTTATACTAAAAACGTACCTTTTTTTGGAAAGTACTTTTTTTAGGAAAAGGTGAAAAAATACCCTTTTTTTAAAAAGAAGATGTTGATTTTTAAGGATAAGGTACTTTTCCAAAATATGTACTTTTTCATCTTTTCTTAAAGGTACTTTAAAAAAATGTGCTTTTTTAAAAAAGCTTTTTATTTAAGAAAAGGCACATATTTATAGAATTTTCTTAAGTGCTTTGAATTTTCAATTCTAAAATATAAAAATATTATTTTATTCAAAATCATTTAGTTTCATTCTTTGCAACTGTGCTGATATATAACCCTGACCTTGTCATATATTTAGTTAATTGAATGTAACACCTGAGCAATATTACAAATGTCATTGAATGATGGTTGTAACCAAAAGCATCCAACCAACCAAATGCTGCGGCAATACAATTCGCTCAAGGTGGTGGTGTAATCAACAATTAAGAACTTATTTTTTCCAAAGCGATACACAATCATAAAAGTGTTAAACCTAAAAATTAAGTACGTGTGTGAATTTCAGTGTTACCATATTGTTGTTTATAGGTCATATCCCAATGGATACAGTTGCTACATTGGCATGTTGATTAATACATATTGTTAGTTACGTTTCAATAGCAATGTGTCATCAACAGCAACACTACAAAGTGGATAACAACAGCAAACGTGGCGCGATGATCCAGCAAAAGTTAGTTGTTCAAATAAGCCATACTTTTTGTAAATCATACAATGAATTTTTCTGTACTCGTATGTGTGTGTGTGTATTGATGTCTGTCATCCTTTATGTGAGTTAAAAATTTATTTTGCAACAGTTTTTTTTTTTTTTTTTTGCCAAATTCAAGAGCTTATTTGACAATTGAGTTGGTTGTTAGTTTTTTATTGTTGTGACATGTATTGTTGCAGTTGATGGATAGAAAGAGGGTAGTGTGAGTTTAATTGTTGTTAAAGCGTTTGACATAAATGTCAAATTGCTGGAACTTTCCCATTATACTTCTGTTTAAGATTATTAAACTAATATTGTTTTTATATGTGAAAATTTTTTTTAACGAAGGCAATTTTTCTATAGAAAATTTCATATTAGCGATGTGAAATTCTTTTATAGAATATTTATCATTAACGATGACAATTATTATTAGCGAAAACAACAGTTCATAGAAATATTGTCATTTGTATTAACAAAATTTTCTATAGAAAAGTTCTCATTTGTGAAAAATTCCCACTAACGATAACAATTTTTAATAGAAATTTTTTACTACTGACGACAATTTTTCTATAGAAAAAGCTTATTAGCAATAACAATTTCTTATTAGAAATGACAGCATTTCTGAAGAAAAGTTTTCAATAACGATAACAACTTTTCTATAGAAAAATTATTATTAGTGATTGCTATTATTCTTAGATAAATGGTTACTAACAATAATAATTTTCCTATAGAAAAGTTCTCTTTGGCGATGACAAATGTCTCTACAAAAAAATCTCATTTATAGAAAAATTTTTACTGCAATAGTATAACGCATAAACCGAAACAATTTTCTATACAAAATTTCGCATTAGGAGAGACATTTTTGCTATGAAAACTTTCTTATTAACGAAATAAATTTTTCTAAAGAATATTTCTTACATAAAATAAAATACGGAGACAAAACCTTTCTCATTAAGGTTGTGAAAGTTTTCTATAGAAAAATCATAATTAACCACGATATTTTTTTCTTATAGAAGATTCCCATTTAATTTCCTATAGCAAATTTTTCATTAATGGTGATAAAGATGTCAATAGCGATGAAAGTTTTTCGATAAAAAATTATAATTAGTGATGGCAAATTTTTCTATAAAAAAATCTAATTAACTATGACGAATTTTCCCATAAAAGATTTTTATTAGCAATGAGAAATTTTTCTACAGAAAAAACTTTTTCACAGAAAAAGATGTCAATTTTTCTATAGAAAATTTCTATGGGCGACAATATATTCATTAAAGGAGAAACTTTTTCAACAGAAAATTTCTCATTAACGGAAAAAATTTTTTTATAGATAATTTCTCTTGAACGGAGACAATTTTTCTATTGAAAATTTCTTAATAAGGGTGATAACTTTTCTATAGAAAATTTCTTATTAACGGTGACATTTCTCATTAACGGTGAAATTTTTTTATAAAAAAAATTATAATTAACCATGATAATTTTTTCTTATAGAATAAAACTTCTCTACAGGAATATTCCCATTAAATTTCGTAAAGAAAATTTTTCATTAATGGTGATAAAGATGTCAATAGCGATGACAAATTTTTCGATAAAGAAATTCTAATAAGTGATGGCAAATTTTTCTATAGAAAAACTCTCATTCAATAGAAAACTTCTTACTAAAGGCGAAAATTTTCTACAAAAAATTTCTAGTTAACTGAGACATTTCTTTTATAGAAAATTTCTCATTTACGGAGACAATTTTCTATAGAAATTTTCTATTAATGGCGACAAATTTTATACAGAAAATTTTTCATTAATGGAGAAAATAAAAAATTTCTCATAAACGCAGATAATTTTTCTATAGAAAATAGAAAATTTCTTATTAACGCAGAAAATTTTTCTCTAGAAAATTTTTCTTTAACGGAGACAATTTTTCTATAGAAAACTTTTCATTAACAGAAACAAATTTTTCTATAGAAAACTTATCATGGACAGAGACCATTTTTCTGCAGAAAATTTCTCATTACCGGGAACAATTCTTCTATAGAAAATTTCTCATTAACGACGACGACAACTTTTCTATAGAAAATTTTTTATTAACAGAGACAATTTTTTTTTTTATAGAAAAACTCATTAATGGAGACAATTTTTCAAAATTTCTCCTTAACGGATACAATTTTTTTTTTAGAAAAACTCTCATCAGCGGATGAAATTTTTCTATATACAATTTATCAACAATGGCGATAACTTTTCTATAGAAAATTTTTCGTTAATGAAAATAGAAAATTTCTCATTAACGGAAAAATTTTTTCTATAAAAAATTTATAATTAACGAAATAATTTTTCTATAGAAAACTGCTCACTAAGAGTGATAACTTTTCTATAGAAAATTTCTCATGGACGGAGACAATTGTTCTACAGAAAATTTCTATAGAAAATTTTTCACTAACGGAGGAAATTTTTCTATAAAAAATTTTTCATTAACGGAGACAACTTTTCTGTAGAAAACTTCTCATTAACGGAGACAATTTTTTTTATCGAAAATTTCTCATTAAGAGTGATAACTTTTCTATAGAAAATTTCGGAGACAATTTTACTAGAGAAAATTTCTCATTACTGGAACAATTCCTTTATAGAAAATTTCTCATTAACGACGACAACTTTTCTATTGAATATTTTTTAATAACGGAGACTATTTTTCTATAGAAAACTTCTCATTAATGGATACAATTTTTCTATAGAAAACTGCTAATTAACAGCGATAACTTTTCTATAGAAAATTTCTCATGGACGGAGACAATTGTTCTACAGAAAATTTCTATAGAAAATTTTTCATTTACGGAGGAAATTTTTCTATAGAAAATTTTTCATTAACGGAGACAACTTTTCTGTAGAAAATTTTTTTATTGAAAATTTCTCATTAAGAGTGATAACTTTTTTATAGAAAATTTCGGAGACAATTTTGCTAGAGAAAATTTCTCATTACTGGAAACAATTTCTCTAGAGAAAATTTCTCATTAACGACCACAACTTCTCTATTGAAAATTTTTTATTAACGGAGACAATTTTTTTTTTATAGAAAAACGACGACAACTTTTCTATTGAAAATTTCTTATTAACGGAGATAATTTTTCTATAGAAAATTTTTCACTAACGGAGACAATTTTTCTATAGAAAACTTCTCATTAACGGAGACAATTTTTCTATAGAAAATTTCCCCTTAACGGATAAAATTTTCTATAGAAATACTCTCATCAACGGAGGAAATTTTTCTATAGACAATTTATCAAAAATGGCGAAAAAAATTTTCCATAGAAAATTTCTCATTAACGGTACAAAAATTTTCATTAGCGATAAGAGACTTTTTTATAGAAAAACTCTCTTAAAGATAAATATTTCTTTTTATAGAGTAAAATTTTCTTCTACAAAGTTCTCATTAAGGAAGACAATTTTTCTAAACAAATATTCTCATTCGCGGAGATAATTTTCCTAACAATAACTGTTCACCCACAAATATATTTTCCTATAGAAAAATTTTAATTAAAGGAGACAATTTGTCCACAGAAAAATTCTTATTAACCGTTATATTTTCAAAATTTTTTCACAGAATTAATTTTTGTTCTGCATTCGACATATGTCTAGAGTACTGTAATAGTGAGAGCCTTGGGAGTTTCCGTGAGCCCATAAGTTATTCATGTGCTTAGTCGAACAAAAAATGGGCGTGATCGTAGAAGTGAGCGTGCCATCGCCCATACAAAATTAGTATATTATATCATATAACTTACTGTAAAAGGGAAAGTCTTAACACTGAACACACTAGTCAAATAAAAAGTGGGCGGGATAGAATTAGTGGGCGTTGCACCTCCTATATAAAAATATGAAGTGCTATAAAAGCGGTATTAATTACCTATGTGAGTTAGTCGTGGAAAATATGTACGGAAGCGCTAAATTAAAAAATTGTCAAAATCTTCTTCAAAATCTAAAAATTGCCAAAAATCAAAAATTGCCAAATCCGAAAATCGCCTGAAACAAAAATTTTTAAAATCAAAAATCGCCAAAATCAAAATTGCTAAGTGATAATCGTTAAGTGTTGCCGAATTTATTATCGAAAATCCACGCTTTTCTCATGGGCATCAATATGTAGCTTGCTCCAGAGAACGAATGAAGAAAATTTTATTATTTTTGCTCCGAATGAAAAAATATAAAATAGAAATATAAATTAATGACATAAAATGTTTCAACTGTACAAAATACTTCGTAAGAAAAATTGGTTATGAAAACATACATAATAAATCTCAGTAAGTCGTAGCGAAGCACGATAGTATACTAGCAGATTCCAGCCCTCGAAATTCGAGTGCAAATTCTAGGAAATTTTATTTTTTCATTAAATAAAGACCCTAAAGGTATGCTAATCAATTATAGCCAATTCTCAAATCAACACAAAAAAACACTCATTTTTATTACAAACACATTAACAAATTTAATAAACACACACATAGCATTGTATAATTTCATGTATGTGTTAGTAGCAACTTTAAATGCAATTTACTCAAAATAAAGGAAAAAATTTAAAAGTCTGTAAATCTGCAAAACGACTAGAAAGAAATACCTTTCAAATAATATGCGTTTGGTCAAAATCGGGATAAAACGGTAGAACAAAACATCGGTCACAAGAAATCGCCTAGCCTATTAATATTATAGATATATACTAAATAAAGCAAATATAGTACTAAAAATGCATAAAAAATATTTTCTTAAAAAAAAAATTGTTGCGGAAAGGACATGAAACTAATTTTTTTTAAGAAATCAGGTGACATATTCTCATAATAAGTTAGTGCTCTTTTAGCGTTAAAAAAATGTTTTTTTGGAAAAGTATTTGGTTTAAATATTTGGTTTTAAAAAATAGTCACATTTGCTCTTACGCAATATTTATTTTAAAATAATAAATAGTCTGCTAATTAGCTACAAAAATTTCTCTAGAGAAAACTTTTCTATATTTCATAAATATATTGGGTTTCTCCAAATAATATAATATGGCCTCAAAACAAATTTGTTGTTGTATTTAGCCATTTAGTGAATCTATAATAAATTTTGCCTAATGGTCTTCATACAAAGAATTACAACTCATCAAAAAACCACACAATTTGCGGCTGTTAAATGTTTCCATTATAAAATTATTTTAATTGTCCTGGCTGAATTGCGATGTCGGCACGTGCAATCAAGTTTGTTTTTTCAGTGTACAGAAATAATCAAGTATTCATGAATGAAACCCTTTTTATACGGCTTAGTTGCATTTTATATAGGGAACGCATAATGATGCCAACAATTTGCCATTATTTGCACATATACGTGCATTAAGTTGCCCGCATGAGAATCAAATAAAATTTTAGTAGCTGTTGTTGTTGGTGGTTTTATGTGTTCTTTAGTTCCATTAAACTGATACTAGGAGCAACATTTGGATAACAGTGGCTTGGACTGCAGAATTTTAGAATAATTCAATCATTTAAAAAGTTAAGACATTGTGATTAAATCAAATCCATTGAACGGAATTATTGTTACTAGCAGATTCCAGCACTCGAAATTGGAGTGCAAATTCTAGGAAATTTTATTTTTTCATTTCTAAAGACCCTAAAGGTATGCTTCACAATTCAACTCATTTCAAATGAAAAAAACAAACTCAACACAATAACACAAACACATTAACAAACTTAATAAACACACACATAGCATTGTATAATTATATGTATGTGTTAGTAGCACCTTTAAACCATCATAACTCCAAAAAAATATTTCAGACGATGGAAATCTGTCAATCTGGATAACAGCTAAAAAGAAATACCTTTCAAATGATAAATTTTTTGTCAAAATCGGGGTAAAACTGTGAAACTTATATCGGTCACAAGAAATCGCGTTGCCTATTAATATTATAGATGTATCCATATTTTTTTTTTTTAGGAATATAGATTTCTTCAGAATCTTATTGATATTGGAGGGCCGTTTTCTCAAGGAAAACTCTTTGGATTATTTTAAGGTTTTGTTTTTTTAACCAGCTATTAGTAAGTTGAAAAACTATTGAAACTTTTGAAAAGGTGCTTTTTAAAGAAGAGGTTTTTTATAATAAAATTTAATTTAAGAAAAGGTACTTTTTTAAGAAAAGGTAAATTTTTAAGAAAAGGTACTTCTTTAAGAAAAGTTACTTTTTTAAGAAAAGGCACTTTTTTAAGAAAAGGTACTAATTTAAGAAGTGGTACTTTTTTAAGAAACGGTACTTTTTTGAGAATAGGTACTTTTTTAAGAAAATTTTCTTTATTAAGGAAAAGTACTTTTTTAAGAAAATTTACTTCTTTTATGAAAAGGTACTTTGTTAAGAACATTTATTTTTTTTAAGAAAATGTACTTTTTTTAATGAAAAGTGTTTTTTAATATATGGTACTTTTAAGGAAAAGGTACTTTTTAAGAATAGGTATTTTTTAAGAAAACGTTTTTTTTTTGGGAAAATTTACTTTTTTAAGAAATGGTACTTTTTTAAGAAACGGTACTTTTTTGAGAATAAATACTTTTTTCAGAAAATTTACTTTTTTAAGAAAATTTTTTTTATGAAAAGGTACTTCTTTAAGAAAATTTACTTTTGTTAAGAAAAGGTACTTTTTTTAATGAAAGGTGTTTTTTAATATAAGGTACTTTTTAGGAAAAGGTACTTTTTAAGAAACGGTATTTTTTAAGAAAAACGTTTTTTTTTGGGAAAATTTACTTTTTTAAGAAATGGTACTTTTTTAAGAAACGGTACTTTTTTGAGAATAGATACTTTTTTCAGAAAATTTACTTTATTAAGGAAAATTACTTTTTTAAGAAAATTTACTTTTTTTTATGAAAAGGTACTTCTTTAAGAAAATTTACTTTTTTTAATGAAAAGTGTTTTTTTAATATAAGGTACTTTTTAGGAAAATGTACTCTTTAAGAAAAGGTATTTTTTAAGAAAAATATTTTTTTAGGAAAATGTATTTTTTAATGACAAGGTAGTTTTATAAGAAAAGGTACTTTTTTAAGAAAAGGTAGTTTTTTGAGAAAAAGTACTTTTTTAAAAAAATTTACTTTTTTTTTATGAAAATATAGTTTTTTAAGAAAATTTACTTTTTTATTAGAAGGTACTTTTTTAAGAAAATTTACTTTTTTTATGTAAAGGTATCTTTTTTTAAAGAAAATTTACTTTTTTTTAAGAAAATGTACTTTTTGTTAATGAAAAGTATTTTTTAATGTAAGAGACTTTTCATTTTTAGGTACTTTTTAGGAAAAGGTACTTTTCAAGAAAAATATTAAAAAAAAAAAAAATGTACTTTTTTATGAGCAGGTACTTTTTTAAGGAAAGGTAGTTTTTTGAGGAAAGGTGCTTTTTGAAGAAAATTTACTTTTTTTATAAAAAGGTACTTTTTAAGAAAATTTACTTTTTTTAAGAAAAGGTACTTATTTAAGAAAATTTACTTTTTTTTAAGAGAAGGTACTTTATTTAATGAAAAGTGTTTTTTAATATAAGGTACTTTTTAGGAGAAGGTACTTTTTAAGAAAAGGTACTTTTTAAGAAAAGGTATTTAAAAAAAAAAAAAAATTTTTTTTTAGGAAAATGTACTTTTTATGACAAGGTAGTTTTATAAGAAAAGGTACTTTTTAAGAAAAGGTACTTTTTTAATAAAAGGTAATTTTTTAATATATGATACTTTTTTAAGTAAAGGTACTTTTTTAATAAATGGTACTTATTTAAAAAAAGGAATTTGTTTAATAAAAGGTAATTTTAATAAAATGTACTTCTCTAATCAAAGGTACTTTTTTAATAAAAGGTACTTATTAGAAAAGAGGCAACTTTTTGGTAAAAAAAGTAACCTTTTAAAGATAAAATACTTTTCTGAGAAATTTACGTTTTCATGAAAAGATAACTTTGTAAGAAGTGATACTTATTAAGAAAATATATTTTTTAAGAAAACATACTTATTTAAGTCAGGGTTTTGTTAAAAGAAGGTATTTTTTTTCTGGATAAAAAACCTAGTTAGAAAAGGTATTTAAAAAAACTAAATTATTTAAAAAAAGGTACTTGCTTCAAAAGGAAATTCTTCTTAAAAACGGTACTCTCTCAAGATATGTATATACTTTTTTATAGAAAGGGAATTTATATATTAAATATATTTTTTTTGGAAGAAATACATAAATAAGGGTTTCGTATTAAAAAATTATACTTTGTAAAAACAAAAGTTACTATTTTAATAAAAGGTATTTTTTTAAAAGGTACTTTTTATAAAAAAGCCAATTTTTCGTACGTTTTTTTAAAACAACTCTTTTTTTTCCATAACGTACCTTTTCATAAAAAATAAAGTCTCCTATTTTTTACAAAGATGTTTTTTTTTAAAAAAGAATATACTTTTTTAAGAATAGGTACTTTTCTTCAAAGGTAACTAAAAAAAGTATTTTTTAAAATTGGATTTTTTTTTTTAAAGAAATGCTAGTTTTTTAAGTAAATAATTTTTTGTTTAATAAAAATAACTTTTTCGAAAATACATTTTTCCTTACTTTGAAAAAAAGTATTTTTTAAAGAAGGTATTTTTTTTGTAGAAAACTTACTATTTTAAGAAAAAAGTTTTTTTAAACAAAAGCTATTTTTAAAAAGCCTCTTTTCTTAAAAAATATATTTTCTTATTTTTCAAAAGAGGTTTTGTTTTAAAAAAGTATTTTTTTTTAAGAAAGGTACTTTTTTATATAAAAAGTTATTTTTCGTGAAAAAAAACTTATTTCAAAAAACGTATTTCTCTTAAGAAAGTTTTTTAAGGCTACTTTTAAAGATAACACCCAGATTTTTTGCTCGTTCAACGATTTCGATTTGTTGATCATTTATATATACGTTTAGATTATCTGAAATTCTTGTTGATCTGTTACGCACCAAAATACACTTTATTTTTTTTGTTGATTGCAATTTTATTAGATTCTACGCATAGCGAATGATTTACTAGGTAAGAGGGCATAAGTGCAACAGAAGTTGGTGAAAAGTGCATCATGTTCTTATGCTTTTGTTCCAAAACAGTGTGATCTACCGTATCGAAAGCTCTTGAATGGTCTAAGAGCATCAACATTACCACATGGCCATCATCAATTTCTCTCCTTATATCTTCTGCTACATCAGCTAGAGCTGTAATACAGCTGTGTTTGGCACGAAACCCAGATTGACGGGGTCAGTAAGTAGGTTATTATCATATATGTAGGACGTTATTTGACAATGAAGGAGCCGTTCAAATGCCTTCCACAGATATGGTAATATAGTTATGGGTCGATATTCAGTTGCCGACTTTGGTACAGGTAAGATCTTAGCTTGTTTCCATCGTTGGGGAAAAACACACTGTAATTATTTTGTTAAAAATGTGCGTGATATACGGCAAAATGCAGGCAATTAGCATTTTTAGAAAAGTAGGGTGAATACCGTCAATTCCTATTGCATTAGACTTTATAGATTGACAGCTCTTAAGTACATCGAAGGGACTAAAGCAGTCAAATGAAAAAAGGATTTGTGGGGCATAATTAGGGGTATAGTTGTCATAATATGAGTGATCAGCTTGAGGCATTGGAATATTAATAAAATTCTCCTTAATTTCATTAGGGTTTGATATGAAATTTTCTTTATACCCTTCTTCTTTCCAACCCCAATTTCTCTAATAGTTTTCCATGTTTTTTTTTCATCAATTGTTGTTGAAAACTTTTCAGCACAGTATATGGCCTTAGCTGTCCTTATGCTTTTTTTTGACAATTTTTCTGGTTGTGCGATAAAGTTCATGAAGTGCGTTTGTTTTAAACCGCTTCTATAATTTTTTTAATTTACGCTGTAAACCATGGTTTTTGTCGCTTGCTTATTGTTTTTACTTCGATCGGAACAATAATATTAAATAAAGCTGAGACATGGTTTTCCAAAAAGCCCAGCTCATCATCTACCTATAATATAAAGTATATCGAGTTCCAATAGATTTGGCAACACGCTTCCTCCAAGTCAGAAAAAATTTAAGTTTTTGAAGTCTCTAAATTCTATTGTTTTGCTGGGAACTTGTAAAAGAATATCATAGGTTATAAAGATTAGGTCGTGTTTAGAAAAACCAGGTGCAGACAGTTGGTCATATATCAGTGTGTTTGCTTCATCAGAGACGAAGAATAAATCTAGTAATGAGTTGTTAGTGGTATTGAAATCTAGTAATGAGTTGTTAGTGGTATTGTTTAAGGACCTTTTTTTTTAGGAAAATGTACTTTTTGAGAAGATGGTACTTGTTTAGAAAAAAATCAGTTTTTTAGGAAACTTTGTATGAAAAGGTACTTTCTTAAGATGATCTACTTTTTTTTTTTTTAAAAAGAGGTACTTTTTAAACAAATGTCCTTTTTTGCGTAAGGGGTATTTTTTTAGAATAAGATATATTTTTAGGAAATGGTACTTTTTAAGAAATGACACTTTTTTAAAAATAGGTAAATTTTTAGCAAAAGTTACCTTCTTTTAATGGAAAGTTTCTTTTTCGGAAAAGGTACGTCTTTTGAGAAAAAGGTACTTTTGTAGGAGAAGAAACTTTTTTGGGAATAAGTCTTTTTTTTCGAAAAAGGTTCTTCTTTAGAAGAGGATACTTTTTATGAAAAGTATTTTCTGCAGAAAAGGTACTTATTTAAGAGAAGATACCTCTTATTTTAAAAAGTACACTTTTAGAAAAGTTTGCTTTTTGCGAAAATGTAGTTTTTGCGAAAATGTACTTTTTTAGGAATATGTAATTTTTAAAGGGAAATTACTTTTTTAAAAAAAGGTACTTGTTTAAGAAAGTGCTACTTTTTCAAGAAAAGGTATTTTTTAAGAAAATTACTTTTTTAAGAAAAGTACTTTTTTTTGAAGAATATTTATTTTTTAAAAAAATAAATTTTTTGAGAAAATATACTTTTTTTTTTTTGAAGAAAACTTAGTTTCTTGAGGTAAAAAGTAATTTTTTTGGATAATGTTTTTTTTTTGTGGAAAAAGGTACTTATCTAGGAAAAGTTTCTTTTTCGGAAAAGGTATGTCTTTTGAGAAAAAGGTACTTTTGCAGCAGAAGAAACTTTTTTAGGAAAAGGTGTTTTTTTTAGAAAAAGGTTCTTTAGAAGAGGGTACTTTTTATGAAAAGTAGTTTCTTCAGAGAAGGTACTTTTTTAAGAGAAGATACCGCTTATTTTAAAAGGTACACTTTTAGGAAATGTACTTTTTTTATGAAAAGGTGTTTTTTTTTTTGCGAAAATGTGCTTTTTGCGAAAATGTACTTTTCGCGAAAATTTACTTTTTTAAGAATATGTAATTTTTTAATGAAATTACTTTTTTAAGAAACGGTACTTTTTTAAGAAAGTGGTACGTTTTAAGAAAATGTATTTTTTAAGAAAAAGTACTTTCCTGAAGAAAATTAATTTAAAAAAAAATTTTTTTTTAAGAAAATATATTTTTTTTGAAGAAAACATACTTTTTTGAGGTAAAAAGGTACTTTTTTTGGAGAATGTTTTTTTTGTGGAAAAAGGTACTCATCTCGGAAAAGTAGCTTTTCTAAGAATAGATACATTTTTAGGAAAAGTTGCTGTTTTTCTTGGGAAAAGGCACGTTTTTGCGAAAAGTTACCTTTTTTTTGAGGAAAGGGTGCTTTTTGCGAAAATGTGCTTTTTTAAGAATATGTAATTTTTAAAAAAAAGTACTGTTTTAAGAAAAGATACTTTTTTAAGAAAAGTTACTTTTTAAGAAATTTGTACTTATTTAAGAAAATGCATTTTTTAAGAAAATTTACTTCTTTTGAAGAACATTAATTTTAAAAAAAAATAAATTTTTTAAGAAGATATACTTTTTTTTGAAGAAAACTTACTTCCTTGAGGTAAAAAGGTAAATTTTTTTTGGATAATGTTTTTTTTTGTTGAAAAAGGTAGTTATCTGGAAAAAGTTTCTTTTTCGGAATAGGTACGTCTTTTGAGAAAAAGGTACTTTTGCAGGAGAAGAAACTTTTTTAAGAAAAGGTGTTTTTTTTAGAAAAAGGGCGTTCTTCTTTAGAAGAGGGTACTTTTCATGAAAAGTATTTTCTTCAGAAAAGGTACTTTTTTAAGAGAAGATACCTCTTATTTTAAAAGATACACTTTTAGAAAAGGTAATTTTTTATGAAAAGGTGCTTTTTTTATGAAAATGTGCTTTTTTGCGAAAATGTACCTTTTGAGAAAATGTACTTTTTAAGGAATATGTAATTTTTTAAGAAAATTACTTCTTTAAAAATGGTATTTTTTTTAAGAAAGTGATACTTTTTTAAGAAAATGTATTTTTTAAGAAAATTGCTTTTGTAAGAAATGTGCTTTTTTATGAAGAATATTAATTTTTTTAAAAAATATTTTTTTAAAGAAAATATGCTTTTTTTTTAAAGAAAATTTATCTTTTTGAGGTAAAAAGGAAAATTTTTTTGGAGAATGTTTTTTTTGTGGAAAAAGGTACTTATGTAGGAAAAGTTGCTTATTTAGGAAAAGCTACATTTTTAGGAAAAGTTGCTGTTTTTTTGGGAAAAGGTTCTTCTTGAGAAGAGGGTACTTTTTATAAAAATTATTTTCTCCAGAAAAGCTAGTTTTTTAAGAGAAGATACTTCTTATTTTATAAGGTGCACTTTTAGAGAAGGTACTTTTTTATGAAAAGGTGCTTTTTTGGGAAAATTTACTTTTTGCGAAAATTTACTTTTTTAAGAATATGTTATTTTTGAAGAAAATTCCTTTTTTTAGAAAAGGTACTTTTTAATAAAGTGGCACTTTTTTAAGAAAATGTATTTTTTTAAGAAAACTTACTTTTTTTGAAGAAAATTAATTTTTTAAAAAATAAATTTTTTAAGAAAATTTACTTTTTTCTTTTGAAGAAAACTTACTTTTTTGAGGAAAAAGGTAAAAAGTAAATTTTTTGGAGAATGTTTTTTTTTGTGCAAAAAGGTACTTATCTAGGAAAAGTTGCTGTTTTAGGAAAAGGTACATTTTTAGAAAAAGTTGTTGTTTTTTTTTAGGAAAAGGTATTTTTCTTTGGGAAAAGTTGCCTTTTTTTTTTAAGAAAAGGTACTTTTAAAAAAATTTAATTTGAATAAGATGGTAATTTTTTTTTAGGAAAATGCATTTTTTAGGATTAGATACTTTTTTAAGAAAAAGTGCTACTTATAAAAATGAACTTTTTGAAAATATATTTTTTTGTATTAAAAAGCGTTAGAAAAGTTACTTTATTTAGATAAAAGGTTCGCAGTCATGCGTTTGAGTAATAATTTAATGATTTTGCGACAGCGTTACAGAGTCAGAGGGTCAGTGATGAGCGTATACTGAAATTATGGACTAAATTTCAAAATTTCATGCTATAATAATCCTGTTTGTCTGTTTCCACTTAACTGTGTGTTTGTCTTGGTATTCTTGCCACATAAAACCATTAGCACTTTCAACAGCAAGCAACCACCCACCAGGCAATCATCGTTTACATAAATTGCGATATTATTATTGTTATTTGCTTTTAACAGGAAATTGTTTTCAAAAATGATGAATGCACGTAACCGTTTATAGATAGTTGTTTTTTTTTTTTTCTTTGCTAAACGGAAATTGTTTTCATAACTCTTTGCAGTTTAAAATATCACACAAAAATAAAGGTCGTCAAAATATAATTTACATAGTAATATTTATGCATTATAAAACATTTATTTAAGCCAGTTGGGAATGCAAATTAAATGTAACTGCTAATAGTAAAAATGTAGACGGGTGCAAAGATTAAACTAAAATATGCGCTTAAAAAAGGAACCATTTAACCGAAAATATGCAGCAAAAATATGTTTTTATATTTAAAACCAAACTAAAAACCAAAAATATACACTTAAAAATTCATGTATTTTTTTAAAAAGATTAAAATCAAATAAATTTTTTTAAGTTACAAAAATTGTTATTAGTTTTTTTTTTTTGGTAAAAATAAATTTTTGTTGATAAAGGGATGTTGACATGAACGCCATTATTTTCTATTAAAAAAAAACAAAACCCGACGTAGCAGAGCAAAACGTCCCACGGCTTCACACTGCTAAGTAGACTTTTCGCATTTCTGCATATTTTTGGCTGTTGAACAGGTGAATAAATAAATAAATTATAAAATAAGTCGTTTGTGTTTCAATCGAATGCAAAAAAAATTTTTTTTTTTTTTAATGTTCACAGTTTATCTTTCAACATAAAATTGTGAGATATTTTTTCAGGAATTTTCCTTCTTATCATTCCTTAACTGCAAATGAAATATTCTTTGTCTACGTTTAAGTAATTCAATCTTGTTCCTCTCAAAGTAAAAATTTTTCTATGAATGCTTAAACCTTTTGTTCTTTTTGACAACCATAAAATCTACATCTTTTACTTAAATATTCAAAAAGACTAGCAGCGCTCCTAACATTTAAGCTATCATTAAAATCAAACTAGAAAAATTTACCCAAAGGACCTCTTTTTTCAACTGATTTTAAAGAGAACAATAAAATTTGAAAAAAAACAAAATTTTATTAAGTACCAAAAATTATTAAGCCTTCAACAATTCTCAAAGACATCAAAGAAAATAATACAAAAAGAAATTTATGATTAAGAAAGGTAGTTGACCTTTTTTTTTTGCCAGAAAAAGGGGAATTTAAGGAGACATTAACTGCGAAAGAAATAGACAGAGAGAGGCATTAAAATGTAAGGTTTTGTTTTCTAATATTTTACGTGTAATAACTGGTAAGTTCAAAAGAGACTGACGGCGAATTTTTTCCAATATATGCTCACATTCGCTTTCATCAGCAGGAGGTTTTCGCCTTAAATGAGACCCAGGTAGATGGAATTGCTGATCCATAGGATTTTTACATATTTGTAATGATGTTGTGTGCCAGTGTCAGCACCAATTAACAATTTACATGCACACATACACTATTAACACGCAAAATGAGGCATGAAGCAATATATATGTTACATACTCAATCAAGACAATCGCTGATCAGATTGGACTCGGACCCAATTGTGACAGGGTGGATAAAAAAGTTGCTCTCTAGGAATAGTAGCTAATCTTGGAGATGAAGAGAAGGATTAGCATTATAAAATAATGCCCTCAGGGGGGCGTACCCATTACTTTGGTCAATCTTGGTGGATGGCCACATTGTGAAACTGAACAATAATGGTTTTACCACTGTGGTTTAAGCAGATGACATCACAGTGTTTATAGGTGGAACACATGGCCAGACAATTGGGGAACAAATGCAAGAAGCACTAAGGCTTACATGGGAATGGTGCGAAGGCGAGGGATTTTCCATAAATCGCAATAAAACCACAATTATCCCGTTCACTAAAAGAAGGACTTTTTATAATCCATCACTTCATATAGGGAACACGGAGGTCCAACTCAAGGAGGAGGTAAAATATCTGGGTATATTAATTGATAGAACACTCACCTGGAATCCTCATCTAGATTCGAATAAGGCGAATAAGGCTATAAAGTCAATATGGGCTAACAAACAACTTCTAGGCGGATCGTGGGGTCTAAACCCTAAAATGTCATTGTGGATATATAAACAAATGATCCTTCCGGGTATTTTATATGGCTCAGTTATATGGTGGCAAAATACAGAGATTAGCATGTTTGAACATCACGGGAGCAATGTGAACAACTACGGAAGCTATGGAGGTTATCCTATATCTCACTCCGCTGCTCTTATCGATCCAAGGAGAAGCTTTTAAACAAGCTATTGACCTTCACAGACTATACAAATTTAAGGAAGGCGATCATATAGGACACCTGTAAATCCTTGATAAAGCCAAAAGCATCAAAGATATGACTTTATGTAGTGATCAGATAGATCCTGTTTTGGAATTTAAAAAGAACTACACTGTTCATTCGATTCGAGTGGGAATCTAACCCTACATGGCTGCATGAAGATGCTCAGAAGTGGTACACTGACGGATCCAAAACAACAGAAGGAGTAGGAGCGGGGGTTTACGGACCAATATGCAAACTCCATATCGCCCTATGTAATGAATCCACAATATTTACAGCGGAACTATACGCACTAAATGCTGCTACTGCTAAACTGTTGGAAAGAAACCTGACAAGGGCGAAGATAAATCTAATGTCAGACAGCCAGGCTGTTCTACAAGCACTGGACAAATAGGTATACCACCATAAATCCGTACTCGAAAGCCATAGAGCCCTAAATGGACTAGTTGAACTTAATAAACTGACGCCTATATGGGTACCAGGTCACAAAGGGTACGAAGGAAATGAGAAGGCCGATGAACAGGTGGATGAAGAAGCGGAAAGACCATTTATTGGTCCAAACCCTCAATTCGGATTCACTAGGAAAGACATAACCGAGAAAATCGACAGATGGATTAAAGACGAATCAGTGGAGTATTGGAATGGACAATTACTACTTCAACACTCAAAAAAATTCTTGCATCGAAGCGAAAAAAGGAGCAGGAATGCCCTAATATTAAACAGATCTAATATAAGACTCCTATGTGGGGCACTCACAGGGCATTATGCGTGCAACTACATCCTATACAAAATGCATTTGGCTGAAAATGAAACGTGCAGATATTGCCTGGAGGATGATGAAACCATGGAGCATATGCTGGCAAAGTGTCCAGCGTTTGCATATCTAAGGCAAAAACTTTTTAGCGAATCCGAAATCAGGGAGGAGGCCTAGAAAACATTGGCGCTGAAGGATATCATCAAGTTCCTAAACGCTCTAATGAACTAATAAAACAGGAGAGGACAAGAATCTGAAAGAGGGTGCACAATAGATCTACTTGGTCGCAGTGCAGGAGGGAATAACACATCGTAAATCGTAAATCGTAAGAAAAACCTTGAGTGGGGTCAATTGAACGGGATGAAGATATTGATGTAGATACTGAGAAAGATGGAGATATTGAGAAATCAGATGCTCTTGATGTTCTGAGCATGCAAATTTAGTGTGATGTCCATTGTCGAAAGAAACTTTCAAGTACGTAGGTTTCTTTAATCGTTATAAGAATTACTGCACCCCATCTGATCTCCTGACAATTTACACCACCTATATCAGACCAAAAATGGAATAGGTTTGGTTAAGAAGAGGAGACATCTATATACATAGTTCATGTGTGCTTTTTACATATCATATACACTTAAGCCAGAAAGTCGGCTTGTTGTGCGCTCCACATTCACACATTCATCCGGTTCCTAGCCCTATATTAATATAGAAACTCTGGTTCATCAATAAATTTCAGTTGTATTTTCCAGCTTATCCTCCTAAGACCCATTAGGCTGGATGTGATGTCATTAAAAAGATGTCAGACCTTCGTTCTCGTAAATGCAGGACAGTAACAAAGGCAGTGTTCCGAAGTTAAGTCATACACTCCGTAATTTCCTTATATGCCTAATTCTGCTTATCCTATACGATACGGGTGAGCCCTCAGGACTGAGAGGGTACCAATTATCTTACCAAGTTCCCTTCTACTAAGACTCAGAATTTCCCTAGTTTTCGAAGTGTTGGGAGTGCCCATAATATGTTAGTGACATCAGTCACATTCTGTTTCATCAATAAATTTCAGTTGTATTTTCCAGCTTATCCCTCTAAGGCCCATCTGGCTGGATATGATGTCATTAAAAAGATGTCAAACCTTCGTTCTCGTAAATTCAGGACAGTAACAAAGGTAGTGTTCCAGAATTTTGTCAGACTCTCCGCAAGCTCTATATATGCCTAATTCTGCTTGTCCTGTACGATATAGGTGAGCCCTCAGGACAGTGAGGATACCAATTATCTTACTAAGTTCCCTTCTGCTAAGACTCAGGATTTCCCTAGTTTTCGAAGTGTTGGAAGTGCCCTATAATATGATCGTGACCTCAGTAAGCTAGTTTGACATTGAGAGACTTGCAAGACATTGGATTCTCCAAATTGACTCTAACCATGGAAGAATCCTTCCTGGCCAGTTCGTAAGTAGTCTCATTTCCCATTATACCAACAATTTCAATTCTCCCCCATCTGGAGAAGTCTGCTATCTCCTCCTTACGTTTGAGGACTGTTCTTGATCTAATTTTGTCCGAGGATATTGCCCCGATAAACGCTAGACTGTCCGAAAATATTCCTACGTTTCCGGGATTTGGAATTTCCCGTATGTTAATAGATCTAATACATTCCTTTATCGCGACCAATTCAACCTGAAAGATGAAGTTATGGTCCGGAAGACGGAGCTATTTACCATTAGAATGATCCACATCATAGACCCATGCCAGTTCTATTATGTAGACTAGATCCATCCATATAGTAGTGCAACCATGGAAGGTTTTGCAGAATATTCCCGTTCATCCAGCTTTCCCTGTGCGGTATTCGTATACTGTTGACTGTGTTCGTCGATACTGCCGTGATCCTATTACAGCTATTATTCTAATCTCGATTGGGTGTATAGATTGAATAGTCTGTAAAGCCCTCGTAGATGTAGTCCGTGTTGCACCTCTGATTCCTGTGCAGCAGTGGCGCTGTATCTTCTGGAGGGGTTTAATGTAGCATTTCCTTTTCATTGATGTCCATATGAGTACGGATGCTTAAGTTAGAATTAGTCTAATGAGGCTTGTGTACAGCCAATAGGTCATCCTCGGATTAAATCCCCATTTTGAACATATATGTATATATACGGCGAGCTCTCGCAACCCTGCTCTTGATATGATTCCTTCGAGTGTGATTTTGTCGAGAATCTCTCCAAGGTTTTTTTAATGTTTGTGTTACTCTACTCGTGTGGCCCTGCCGGGGTTCATCAATATCGACTATTCTTGTCTCCCTAGTAAAAAGGCATATTTCAGTTTTCTTTGTTGTTTCTTAGTTGTTTGCTTTTTCAAGTGCAGACAAGTTGGAAACCCTTAATGACTAGGCTCCTTAACAGACTGTTTATAGTGGTCACCCAAAGCACTACTCGCTTATCTAGTAGATCTAGTGGATCGTACAATGCCAAGCCGTATGTGGAATGAACTTCCCGCTGAGGTATTTTCTGTCACTTACAATACAGATAAATTCGAGAAAAATATCCACAAAAACTCTTTCCTCCTTCCTCCAACCCATAACATATTTTCCTGATATAAACACAATGCACTGCATTATTAAGGGACATCCCCTGAGTTTTCATGTATATATAAAAAAATGTATTATTAAAGTTCTTTGAGATCTGAAAAATATTCAACAATCATTGAAGATCTTATAAAGGAAAAGAGAAATCTCAGAACACAAAGAAAATTATACAGCTCTCCAACCTTGAAAAGCCAACTAAATCATTGTCAAAGAGCCCTTCACAATGCTCTATTGAAAGACAAGCAGTCAGCTCTCTAGATATATCTAGAAGGTCTAGATCCAACAAATTCAACGGATTATAGTCTTTGGAAAGCCACCAAAAAACTAAAAAACCCAACTAGCTTTGAATTTCCCATTCGCTATAGCAATGGTACTTGTGCTAGGTCTTATAAAGACAAAGCCAAATTATTTGTCGATCACGTCGAAAGAGTGTTCATGCCTAATACTTCTAGCTCAAATATAACGTTACCACTAATTGAAGACGTTGAGATTTCCCCAGTGAGAATTCTTTTTTCGTCCTTAACTAAAACAATAAAAAAACTGAAACAAAAAAAAATACACTGGGACGGACACAATCCTAGGAAAAATGATATGTGCGTTACCAACATCTGCCCATAAACTAGTTTTGTTCATCTTTAGTTCTATTTTGAGAACTGACATCTACCCTAAGTCAAGGAAAACTTCAGAAATAATAATACCTAAACAAGGCAAGGACGCTAGTCAAGTTACATCGTATCACCCGATAATTTTACTCTCAATTTTATCAAAGCTGTTCGAGGAAGTATCCCTAAATGAGTTAAACCCATATCTAAACGACCACCACATTATCCCCGTTCATCAGTTAGGGTTTCGAAAAGATCATGAAACCATCGAACAAGTTCATCCTAATATTACTCTCATCAGAAAGGTTTTCGAGGACAAACTCTATTACTCTTTGCTATTTATAGACATTTCTCAAGTTTTTGACAAGTCTGGCTTGTGGTTACCCCAAAATACCCACAAATTACTGCGAAAGTAATTATTGCATAGAACATTTTTTAGATTAGTGTAAATACCACATTTCAGGCTCAATTACAATTGGAGTTCTCCAGGGCTGCATACTAGGTCCTCTAATGTATATACAATACCCTGATTCGTGCATCAACTTTTGCAGATGATGCAGCGTTCATAAGTATGCACAGAAATAATGTAATTGCTTCTGGCTGCTTGCAGTCTCATATTAATGAACTGGAAAAATGAAACAATGGACAAATGGAAAAAAAGTCAATATGAAACGTAACTTTCATCTTGAGAAAGGGAAACTGTCCCAAACGGAAAATAAATAATCGGTATCTCACAACAAAACTATGGAAACTGTCTTTGTATACTCCTCGATCGTCGTCTCACCTGGACTCAACATGTTGAACTCAAATCCACGCAACTTAAATTCAAAACAATACAGTTACACTGGCTCCTATATCTTCTTTCTGTTCTCAATCTAGACTATAAGATTCTACTGTACAAAGCTACTATTAAGCCGATATGGACCTATGGAATTCAACTATGGGGAAAAGCTTTTGCTTCGAATATTGATAAATTACAAAGACGACAAAATAAAATATTGCGATTTATAACTGGTGACTCAAATATTCATAAGGACCTCAATATCCCATTTGTGAAGGACGAATTACAAATGTACTTCTCCAAATATGTACAGAAACTGGTATCGCATCCAAATTCTCCTGCACAGAATCTGCTATCTTATAATGGACACGTTCTCCTTAAGAGGATCAACACAATGGCCCTCGCACAATCATAGCAAAACACATTAGGCTACAAAAAATAGCTGTCCTATTGCAATGGCAATAGATCCGGAAAGTATTAGTTAAGATTAATACTTATTGTAATTTTCTGGAAAAAGAAAGATCCAATAAATGTATAAAAGTTTGAGAAAAAAAATAAAGATAGAAAAGTTTTAAACGATTTTAATTTAGTTATTTGTTGGTCATCAAGTGTCTTCTTATTCCCCTATACATTTCTGCTTAGCGACTACTACAACAACTTGAATTCAACTACTTATCAAAAGGCGTGTGAGCCGTCGTTGTTAAATCTTTTGTTAAGGACATTGTTAAATCGTTTTATTTTTGATTCTAAAGAAAACATAATAAATAGATTTAAAGTGGTTGTTTGACTATATTTAGAGAAATTTCTTTGTATATATTTTTTTTTTAATAAAAGCTTTTTGTGATTTTTTTTTAATTTAAGGTCAAGGACATAACGCGCAATATAAAAAAGGCTGTTGTTGCTGGTTCTTTAGAAGAAATTCGCTCTAAAGTGGCTGAAAAATTTGAGAAATTAGATCAATTACCCACCATACACTTGGATTCAGATGGTACGGAAATTGATGATGAAGAATATTTTCGTACCTTAGATGAGAATACCGAATTGATAGCGGTTTTTCCTGGTGAACATTGGATTGATGTAAGTAGATGAATTTGCATAAAATAGAAAAAAAAATTTATTAATTTTGAAACCGCAATGAAATTTTATTAGATTTTGTTTTTGCAATGGACAAAGAAATGGAAGAATTTTTGTTAATAAAAACAATTTTCAAGAGGAAGAGAAATCTTTGTAATTCTTTGAATAAGTGTTGTTGCTGATTTTTTTCAAAAGTGTTTCTTACTATCTACATCTGAGTGGATTTGACGGACTATTGAAGAGTATTTAATAGTACATCTTAAATTCTTTTTTCACCTCGAAATTTTTCTTTTATCTAAAAGAAGTTTTCATACAACTTTACATACAACATAGCATCTGGTTAAAATATTCACCACAAAATTATATTTTTCATCTCGAAAGTATTTACCTCGAGAAAGATTTTCATGAAAAATGCTCACATTTAACATGATTTCTTAACAAAGAATTAAAACAAAATTTCAGATCAATGAAAATATTTTTATTTATGTAAATCTATAATATTAATAGGCTAGGCGATTTCTTGTTACCGATGTTTTGTTCTACCGTTTTATCCCGATTTTGACCAAACGCATTTTATTTGAAAGGTATTTCTTTTTAGCTGATCACCAGATTTACAGATTTTTAAAATTTTTCCTTTGTTTTTAGTAAATTGCATTTAAAGTTGGTACTAACACATACATAAAATTATACATATGCTATGTGTGTGTTTATTAAATTTGTTAATGTGTTTGTTAACGAGTTCGTTATCTTCATTCACAATAATAATAAACCAAAAAATTGTTGGTTTATGAATTCGTTAAGTTGAGAAATAAAGTTGCTTAGAAATTGCACGCGAATTTCGAGCGCTGGAATCTGCTAGTTAGTTATAATATTGATAGATTTCGAAACAATTTTAGAGCATTCTCGATAGCTTCATTCAGAAACGGCTAACTTGAATTTGTGTTACTTTATAGGAGAAGGAAAAAATTGGATAAAATCTGAATAAATTTGGATGTACAAATCTATAATATTAATAGGCTAGGCGATTTCTTGCAACCGATGCTTTGTTCTACCGTTTTATCCCGATTTTGACCAAATGTATATTATATGAAAAGTATTTCTTTTTAGCCGTTTGCAGATTTACTGATTTTTTAATTTTTTCCTTTATTTTGAGTAAATTGCATTTAAAGTTGCTACTAACACAAAAATAAATAATAAAAATGAGTTAATTTTTTGTGTTGATTTGTGAATTGGCTATAATTGATTAGCATACCTTTAGGGTCTTTATTTAATGAAAAAATAAAATTTCCTAGAAAATGCACTCGAATTTCGAGGGCTGGAATCTGCTAGTTGTTTTAATTGTTTAATTCAATACGGATTTATTTGCGACTTTTTAGGAAATTATGTGAGATAGGCTTTTTGTTATTGACTTTTTTGAAAATAATTTAGGGTTTTTTGTACAAAATTAAAAATAGAGTAAACTAATGTAGTAATTATTGTTTTATGGAATAAAAATGTAATATAGATTTTGGACAAATGTTTTAGTGCATTAAAAAAAAAATTAATTTTATAAGGTATATTATCATACGAATTGTGGCCATCTGCGGGCAGAATTTTTTTTAGATCTCGCAAGTGGTCCCACTTTTTTTTTTGATATTGCTATTTTCTCTTTAGGGTAATTCCATGCAAAGGTCAACCTTACGTCCAATTTTAAAATATTAATTTTAATAATTTTTAATTTGAATATTTTTATAGGCCCTATTTTTCCAGTAAGAAAGGAAAAGTGCAATTATCTAATTTTGAAACAAAAGGCAGTGTCATGTCTGTCATATTACAAAAATTCTTCTTTTTATAAAAAATTTATTTAAGAATTCTTGTCTTTTATATGCTTTATTAATAAAGTAGCATCTATGAACTATAAACAACTGTTTCTTAATTGTCATACAAATAAATTCAGAGCTTTTCTGTGTTTTAAAAACGTCCTCTAAAATTATGTCTGTTTGTTGTCATGTCTGTCACGACTGCTTTTGGCCCCCAATTATAAAATAATAATACTTTCTCACTTTCTCTAATCGTCAATATGTTGGTCCGGTCCGTCTGCATAATTTTGTATATTTTTATGAAAAAAAAAACTTTTACTGTATGTCATGTCTGTCACTACATAATATTAGAAATATTTTCGAAATTTCAAAAATAATCATAGGGGTACTGGAACTTTCCCAGCTTCCTTTATGATTTGTACAAATTGAAACGGCAAGTTTATTTGTTTTTTTTTTGTTGTTGATTTTTCTCTCTATAAAAGAATGGATTTTGTCACATTCCATTCGCGAATGTTCACTTTTTAAATAATTTTGTTCAATCGATATATTTGTTTCCTTTGAAAAAGTCAGCTAGGCGTTAGACAAACCAACATTACGATTCTGATGAAAACATCCATTCGATAATGTGATGGGTTTAAGGTGATCTAGCATATAAACGGAATAGACTAGATTGCCATTTCTTTCATCCCAAACATAATTATCCGATTTATACGTTACAACATTATAGACTTTAAAATTATGTAGTTTTAGTTTCATTTTATAATAAACTAGCAGTAACCCGATGCGCTTGGCTACACCCATCGTAGCGAAATATAAACTGGGAATACATTTTGTAGAAAACTATTTTATTTATATTTAGCGATTTTTGATTTTGTTAACTTTGTTATTTGCGATTTTTGTTATTTGCGATTTCCGGTTTTGACGATTTTTGATTTTGCCAATTTTTGTTATTTTTGCGATTTTTGTTATTTGAGATTTTTGTTTTTTGCGATTTTTCATTTAGGCGATTTTTGTTATTCGCGATTTTCGGTTTTGCCGAATTTTGATTTTGGCGCTTTTTGCTCTTTACGATTTTTGTTATTCGCGATTTTCGGTTTTGGCGATTGTTAATATTTGCGATTTTGTTTTTTTTTTTGGCGGTTTTTGTTTTCTTCGATTTTTGATTTTGGCCTTACCGATTTTAGTATTTAGCAACTTTTGATTCTAGGTTTTAGCTATTTTTTATTTTTGCCGATTTTTGACTTCAGTGGTTTATGTTTTTTACGATTTTTGATTTAGGCGATTTTCGTTATTCGCGATTTTTGGTTTTGGCGATTTTGCTTTTTACGAATTTTGTTATTCGCAATTTTCGGTTCAGGCAATTGTTGTGTTTGTCGATTTTTGTTTTTTGCGATTTTTGTTATTCGCGATTGGATTTGACGATATTAGTTATGCGCGATTTTCGGTTTTGGTGATTTTTGATTTTGGCGTTTTTTGATTTTGGCGATTTTTGTTACTCGCGATTATCGGTTTTGTCGATTTTTGTTATTCGTGATTTTCGGTTTGGTGATTTTTGATTTTGGCGATTTTTGTTTTCTGCGTTTGATTTTGGCGATTTTTAAATTTGGCTATTCCGCCCATATTTTCCACGACTACACACATTGGTAAGTAATGTACTTGTCAAAAGTTTGAAGACTGCCCTTTTTTAGTACTTCATATTTTTTTGTATAGGGGATGCCACGGCCATTAGTCCGATCTTGCCCATTTTTGGGCAACACATTAATAACTTATAAACTCAGACAAAGTCCCAAGGCTTTTTCTATTATAGTACCCGAGTTATATGATATTAAATATTAATTTTGTATGTGGGTGCATGTTTCGAATTTCGGCGTTTTTCGATTTTGGCGATTTTCGGTTTTGGCGATTTTTGATTTTGGCGATTGTTTAATTTGGAGTTTTTTTGTTTTTTTTGATTTTTGTTATTCGTGATTTTCGGTTTTGGCAATTTTTGATTTAGGCGATTTTTGACTTTGGCGATTTTTGTTATTCGCGATTTTCAGTTTTGGCGGTTTTTGACTTTGGCGATTTTTGTTATTCGCGATTTTCAGTTTTGGCGGTTTTTCATTTTGGCGATTCCGCCAATATTTTCCACGACTACTCACATCGGTAATTAGTGTACTTGTCAAAAGTTTCAAGACTGTCATTTTCAGAATATAGGAGGTGCCACGCCCATTGGTCCGATTCCGTCCATTTTTCGGGCAACTACTCACATTAATAACTTATGAACTCAGACTTTTTCTATTATAATACTCCAGTTATATTATATTAAATATTTACTTTGTATGAGGGAGCTTTAACTATTTTAGTACTCCAGTTATATGAATTTAAATACTTACTTTGTATGGGGGTGCCACGCCCACTGGTCCGATTCTGCCCATTTTATATCGAACTACTCAAATTAATAGCTCATGAATAAAGACAAAATTCCAATGCTTTCACTAATACAGTACTCCAGATATATGCCATTATATATTTAATTTTATGGTGGGTACCTCGTCCCCTGATCTGATCTCATTTTTTTCCGAGTACTAACTTTGATAACTTATGAACTCACACAGAGTCCCAAGACCATCTTTCGATATATGACATTAAATATTTACTTTGTATGCACATTTTTTCGCAACTATTCAAATTAACTTAATATGCACATTAAGGTGGCCCTTCATTGTATGGAGGGGAAAAAAAGTGTTCGAATTTAAAGTTTCACCCCCTAGAAATATGAGAACAGCAAAAAAAAAAACTGAGAAATACAAAGTTTTGGGTCAATCAAAAAACTTTAGAAGTGTCTCAACGCGACTGAAAATTTCAAGTGTGTTTAGAAAATATAGCTTTCTTTCAGATTTTACGAAAATTTCGTTCTATAGTTTAATTTTTTTGACAAGTTGTTATATGAATCGATATCAGTACTAAAATATCTTTTCAAAAAGCTATATAACTTCAAAATCGAATAAAAAAAACCTCGCCAAGACCACTTTTGTGCCAAAAAACTATAGGTCATGAAATGTGATGAACATTTTTTCACCTTTCACAAATTGATTAAAGCCATATTTTTTTTTTGGCTCTATACCTATAGGTACTCAGATATGAAGTATTGTTTTATTAACACGTTGTTAACCTATTGCGAAATGAGACCAAAGATGTAAAATTTTTTTGAAAAAATTTTGAATGCTCTTTTTTAAGTTTTAAAAAAATTTCAAAACAATGAATCTTGCACTTTAAAGTTTTGTTAAATATATGTTAGAGATTAACGGTGTGAATTTTTAAGTAAATTCCTCATCCGGATTTTTTTTTACAAGGAATTTTTTTTTGCGGATTTCGAGAAAAAAGCTTTTTTTTGTGAAATATTCAGTATGTACTCTTTCTAAATACTTTGTACCAAAAATTTATCAGTTTTCTGCTTTTAAATGTTATATTATATATTAATAGCCTAGGGTTTCGGAAAAAAAAAATGACCCCATTAACCCTTTTGGACTTGGGGTCGCATATGACCCCAAGCTAATAAAAGGCAATTTATTCAAAAAATCAAATATTTTGTAAGTGCTGTTGAATTTTTAGATGTGACGCTAAAATATAATAACTAAATATGCAAGTCTTCCATGCTAAAAATTTGGAATAAATCGAACAACGTTAACCCATACCTTGCCGACGTCAAACTATGAATTTTGGCCTTTTCTATATCAAGCTAAAATAAATTTCACCAAAAATTTGTTTTAGAATTTTATTAAAAAATATTTTCGTAAAAAAATATTTGGCTGAAGGTATTAATATATTAATATATATACCCAAGAGTGTCGTGTTCATTACCGCTCTTATGTTTATATTGCGGGTGTTTTTTTTTTTTAAAGTAAAAACCATGTTCTTTTAATACTTTTTTCATTATCATTGGAAAATACTTGTGCTGAGTTTGCTTGTCTCACATATTTTTTTTCTTTTTACACTTAAACATACCAAAGTGAAACTAATATTATTACGCTGTCACTTGTCATATACGAAAAAAAAAAAACACTTCTGCAAAGTTATTGGATACCTATTACTCTTTCAACATGTTACAGTGCAAGTTTATGGAAATAATTGACTTCAAAACAATTATTTTTTTACGATAAACTTAAAGTTATTGTTAAAATTTATGTTTTTAGGATTGTTGTTCACTAGTTGCGAGATTATTGTTCATATAAGAAACCTGTTAAACGAGGGCTAAATGTATTTACTGAAACTGTCTTAATCTGACAGCGTAACATGTCGCAAGCACTTAATGTTAGAGTTACAATGAATTTGTATTAACAAAATAATTTTTTTTGAAACTTTTACAAGATAAACGATGACAACACTAAATGTTACACACTGTTATTTGGTTGGGTGGAAAAAAAAATTATTTATAGCTAAACTCTCAAAATAATCAAAAGTTGTTATATTTCCACATTATTCAAAAAACAAAAGGCCATAAATTTTAAACTCATCAATATTTCAAAGTTTTTAATCCTTATGGCGGCCGAAGTTCAGCTCATCTGAAATTGATAAATGCCACTATTCGCATGTATGTATGTGTAAAAACATATTCATACTCATACATATTAGATATTTATAGCCATCAGCCCAATAAATTCCAATTATAAAGGCTTATATAACATATTAAAATTGATAAAAATGAATAAAAGGCAAGCTAGTATGGTGAAAAAAAAAATATGTGTGTACATGTATTTGTGTGTGACATTAGTATGCAAACATGTTTTTTTATTTTCAACTATTGCACATATTGAACAACTGCAAGCTGGCAACATTGACTTTGACATTTACAGGTATTGAGGGAGTTACAAATACAAGTACGATAAAGTAACACATATACGACTGTATTCGAAACAGTGGAATGAGTAACTGCCGTCTTTTTTTTAGGAAGAGCTTTAATTCTTTCATTAAATTCGTGATTATTTATACATGTGGCCCCGAATTATGAAAGTGGTCTAACTAAAAAAAATTTGAAAAAAAATTATTTTTATCAGTTCATAACAAATTATTTTAAACTAAGTTATTACCAGACATCAAAGTCGACGACTTTGCGCCGTTGCTTACCTTTTATTTAGAACTGGAGCCTCCGCCGAAGCAGCTCATTCTTCCTTTTGGAATTAATTTGACTGTCATATTATTTTCAAATATCTATACCAATATTCCCGTAATTATGTCCTATAACACTATGTGGCCAGGGTATGACGACTTTGTGCTGACCCATCTCTTATTATACCGATCAACTCAGAATCGCTTTTTGAGTCGATTTAGCAATGGCCGTCCGTGCGTCTGTCCATCCGTCTGTGTGTCCATGTAAACCTTGTAATCAAATTCTTCTTCTTCCGTCCACTTAACTCCCTGTGGAGCATAGGGCCTCTACAAAGTTTGCCCAAGATATTCGATGATTCGCAAGTTCTTTTATTTCATTCCAGCTTCTTCCGCTGTTTTCAATGTTTTTAAGCAAGCTTCTTTTGTGGTCTTTGGCCGACCTCTTCTTCTATTGCCTTGTGGATTCCAATCTAGGGCTTGGTGGCTTATTTAATCTGGATCCTTCATAAGAGTGTGCCCGATCCATTTCCACTTTCTTATTTTAATAATAACTAGCAGATTCCCGCCCACGAAATTCGAGTGCAAATTCTAGGTAATTTTATTTTTTCATTAAATAAAGACCCTAAAGGTATGCTAATCAATTACACAAATCAACACAAAAAAAAAAACAAACCCATTTTTATTACAAACACATTAACAAATTTAATAAACACACAAATAGCATTGTATAATTTTATGTATGTGTTGGTAGTAACTTTAAAAGCAATTTACTCAAAACAAAGGAAAAAATTTAAAAATCTATAAATCTGCAAAATGGCTAAAAAGAAATACCTTTCAAAAATATACGTTTGGTCAAAATCGGGATAAAACGGTAGAACAAAACATCGGTCACAAGAAATCGCCTAGCCTAGCGGTGTGTAGAACCTTGTAGTTTACAGTCCAGTGCTATTGTTGTCAGCCATGTTTCGCAGCTATAAAGCAAAACTGATAGAACGTTTGACTTAAATGTGTTTATTTTAGTTTTGACTGATATAATAAATGAATTCCAAATATTTCGCAGTTGAAAGAATCCTATGTTCGATGTCTGATTTTGAGCTATCTTCTGGTGAAACCATGTTTCCCAAGTAGCAGAATTTGTCAATAAACTCAACCTGTTCCTGACCGATGACAAAAGAGTTATTGTTTGCGGTTCTTATCTTCATCGCCTTTGTTTTCCCTGTTTTAATATTAAGATCAACATTTGCTGAGTGGACAACCAAGTCATCAATTTTCGATTGCATATCCGAACAGATGTCGTCAGCGTAGTCTAAATCCTGGATATGACTGGTTAAGTTCCATTGGATAACGCGTCGATTAGTTGCAACAGTATTTTCAAACACATTGTCTATAACAATCAGAAAGAGTAGTGGAGACAATAGGCATCCCTATCTTACATCCGATTTCGGAAGAAATGGTTCTGAGAGCCACTTGCTATGCAAGACTCTGCATTGAAAGTTATCATATTGAGCTCTTATGAGGTTAATTAACTTATGTGGAATACCAGTATTTTTTAAGAGATCCCATATTTTGCAACGGAATATGTTGTCGAATGCGGTAGTATAATCTACAAAAGTGAGATACAGATTACTTTGCCATTCTTCTACTTGTTCAGCGATAATTCTTAGTGTATTGATGTGGTCAACACACGACCTGTTCCAAGCCAGCTTGTTCCTTACGCAATTTCGTTTCTATTGTGCCATTTATTCTATTTAGGAAGATTCTTGTAAGTATTTTTGATGGTATAGAAAGAAGTGAGATTTCACGATAATTCTTATATTGCGAAAGGTCCCTTTTTTTGGTACTTTTTATAAGGATTCCTTGAAGTCTGGTAATTTTTCTTCGTACCAGATTTTTTCGAAGAGTGGATGAAATATCGTAGCCATTTTCCCTGGGCAGCATTTTAGTTTCATAATTTCAGGTGGAATCTGGTCAAAACCTGGCGATTTGTTACTTTTTAGTTTTCTAATAGCTGTTTCTATGCCATCCGGAGATGGAGGGCTGGTATTAAGCTGAACTAATGTTGGAGGGGACATGTCATTGGATGGTTCAGGATATAATGAGCTGTTGTTGAGGGTTTCCATAAAGTGTGTCCTCCATCGTACTAATTGTTCATCTACGTTTGTTAGTAGAGTTCCATCTTTGCATTTGATGGAGCGGTCAGGTGGTTTATGTTTGCCAGTTAGTCGTCTCGTTATCTCATAAACACTTTTAGTGTCGTTTTGGCTTGTGGCATGGTTTGCCTGGACCGCAAGTTAATCGGTAGATATCCCTTTGTCTCTCCTACAAGCTTTTCTTACTTCTTTATTCTTCATTGAATATGCATTTTTAAGTTCATTGCGTTTACTTAGCGACTTTTCATTGTTCTTTGATATTTTCAAAGATCGTCTCTCTTCGATTAAGGGCCATGTTTGGGAGCACATCCATTCTTTTCTTCGCTTGGGGTCTTATCCCAGTAATCAAATTACAGGTCCCAAATATGAATATATTTTGATAAAATTTAGTATATAAACTTCTATCGGCCTTTATCGAAATTGGTGAAAATTGATACATGTTCAGACCTAGCTCCCATACAAATGACCCCCAATAAGATCGACCTAATTTGCCATATTATTCCTATTATCATATATATATCTCGGTCAAATTGGGTTTGTGTATGGTAATTACATCCATTATTCAGTAGTCTTAAAATAAACCCTATTCAGCAATTCTAAGTCATAGCCCCCATATAAAGCTGATTCCCGATATTCATTCAAATCTATCAAAAAACAAAAATGTTGCACAGATTTTTCTCAAATTTTGTTTTGTATATGTCTTTGCAAATAATAAGTGACCTTACTAAATATGGTCAGGATTGGTCCATTTTTCGACCTAGTCCCCATATAAATATAGCATCCGATATGAACTTTTCCATATCCGAAGGCAAACAAATTAATAACATTTCCATTCAAATTTGGTGTATGCTTATTTTCTATATCCAATTAGTTGAATTTAAGAGATGGGATCTTTAAACGCATGGAATGGGGTCTCGTATAGCCGGTCTAGACCGACTTTAATTTTCTTACTTGTTTTCAATTTACGTAGTTTAAAATTTTTGAGACAATGTTCTTTTTTTATTCTTTACAAATTCTTTTATAAAGTTTTATAGTTTTTTCGAAAAATGTTTTCCGCGCTGAAAAGGATAGTTTTTTTTAACACTTTCTTTTAACTCATACTCTCTGTTTGTCTGTCTGTCTGTCGTGGGGCAACCCCATTTCCCCTTGTCCAATTGATCTGAAAATTGGCCCATAGTCTTGTTGTGACTACAGATTAATTTTGGGGTAGTCACGCAAGTCACGGAGTGATCTAAATGTCATTTCCCCTCATCCCACAGTCACGGAGATATTTAAAACGGATTTCCCCTCATCCAATCAATCTGAAATTTGGTTGATGTACTTGCTGTAAAGAAAGATTAACTTCGACATAGTCACGTACAGTCACGCATAGTCACGCACAGTCACGGTGTGATTTAAAACCCATTTCCCCTTATGCGATCGATCTGAAACTTGGTCGATAGACTTGTTGTGGCCAAAGAATAGTTTTAAGATATCGCACACAGTCACGCATAGTCACGCACAGTCACGGAGTGACTTAAACCCCATTTTCCTCGTTAAATCGATCTGAATCTTGGTCCATAGACTTGTTGTGACCAATGATTAATTTTTAAGTACTCACGCAAAGTCACGCACAGTCACGGAGAGATTTAAAACCCATTTCCCGTTATCCAATCAATCTGAAACTTGATCGATAGACTTGCTGTGAGAAAAGATTAACTTTGACATAGTCACGCCCAGTCACCCATAGTCACGCATAGTCACGGAGAGATTAAAGCCACACTTCCCCTCATCCGATCGATCTGAAACTTTGTCCATAGGCTTGTTGTGGCCGAAGATTAATTTTAAGATAGTCACACACAGTCACGCATATTCGCGCACAGTCACGGAGTGATGTAAACCCCATTTCCCTCATGCAATCAATCTGAAACTTGGTCCACAGACTTGTTGTCACCAAATATTAACTTAAAGATAGTCACGCATAGTCACGCACAGAATCAGAGAGATTCAAAACTCATATGCATAAGGAAAGAAAGAGTTTTAATTAAAACTTTGTTTTTATGGGTTAGATTAATTTATGTTTTAAAATTAGATGGCAATTTAGCTCGTAGCTCGTGAATAAGAGATTATTTATTAATTCTTTATCCGATTCTTCCATATTTTTGTAAAAGCGGGCCTTTTGAAAACTATCATCTAATTGGCAAAGTCCATTAAGTACAGGATCGACCTCATACTCCAAATACTCAAATTTATTCGTAAGTGTCATTATCTTATTTGCTAAATTTTTAATAACCCATATAAGTCATCAAAAATTTTTGTGTGGTCCACAACTTGGGCTTCTTGAATACCAAATGAACTTTTTCTACTTCTGATAAAATTAGGCCAAGTACTTTACATAAATATTGTTTTGCATATTCTGCAACAGTCTCGTCTCAAACGATTTTTCACTACCAACGTTAAAATGAGTTTTCAACTCAAGCCGCATATCCAGAATTGCTCTAATGGTTCTTTTTATAGCAAACCGTTTAGTTGGTGCTACCATTGTAGTTGTTCTAGTCATATCAGAATCTTCGTTAATCAACTTTTATATGCTAGTATAGCCCAGCACTCGAAATTCGAGTGCAAATTCTAGGAAATATTATTTTTTCTTTCAATTTTTGCCATCCAGTGACAATGTTTTTGTAATCTATATATATGGGGGATTTCATGTCAAGTGCACCAACTTTTGAAACCGATGTCTTCCGATCGGGATGAAATTTGCACCAATGTTAGTCCTATTGGATAGTAGTTTAGACACAATTTTTCAATAAGATCGGTACAGATCTCTCTGAGTTAGAGGGGATCAAAATTTGACATTTTGGCCAAACAGGTGTTTTTTCTCATCCATGTAACTTATTACCTATTGTTCTTAGAAAATTTTCTCCCAAAGAGTTTAGATAGCTATTTCTTCAATATTTCGGAAAAAAATACTTTAAAAAAAAAAAAATTTGTAGACTTTTTTTTTTGCTAAATTAAAGCATTTTTTGCCTTTTTTCAAAAAGAGCATTTTTTTTTTTTTTTTCATAAGAAAGCTTAGGATTTTTCCTTTAAGAACTTTTTGGTCGCTTAGTGGGATGGGAGTGGGATATCTATCAAAATGTTTTGTAACTCACGACAACGGTTTTTCAATTTTTCACAAATGCACTATTTTGAACTTTTGCCTATTTGTGTGAAAAACCTTACAAATAAAACTTATACTGAGAAACTAGACAAACTAAACTTTCCGAAGGTATATAACATACCTAACTAAAATTTTATACCCTCGATACTGTAATACCCAGAATATGTTAACCTCAGGAAAAAAATCGCTTTTTTCTATAGAAATGTTGAAAAATTATTATTTTTTATTTATTTTTAATAATAATTAAATTAATGTATAATAATAATATTTAAAATAAAAAGATAAATAATTTATTAAAATTTAATCTTAATTGCATTAGATACATTTATATCATAACTATTTTTATACTTAATTTATTGTAGCTGATGAAGTATTTAAGTCTTGTAAATTTTTAAATACCCAGTCTTTCATCGAACTTTTTTGTCGCCTTTATTTACTGCGTTTTTTTGTCAATCCTTTCTTGGCGTTACTAGGTTCAGCTGTTATTTCGCTGCTGGTTTATTAGTTGTCTTTGGAAAGAAATCGCATTGAATAGAGGCAGAAAACTTTTTCAACTTGAGTCTTCCATCGACAAGCGGTATAAAAGCATGGTATTGAGCGGTGCCATCGATTGTTACCGCAGCATCGAATCTGCTCTTCAGTGTTTTCAATGTTTCCTGATGATCCTCTTTGCTACTAAAAACTATTTTAGTTTCTTTACAATAACTCTTTGCCCAATGGAATAAAGCAGTCGCATCTAAGTTGCGATCTTGACGAGAGCACTGGAGGCTATTCTTCGCTGCATTTCGTTTAAGGTTTGCTCCAATACCATCACATGCTCCTTTACCATGAGCAGTAGGATGAAAATGCCACTCAGCTGGAATTCCAAAATATTTTTCATGGGCCATAAGATTTGCGAAGCTACTTTTGGTTTTAAAATGTTGTCGAACTCCGTCCGAAACGTAGTATACCTTCTCTACTGTAAATTTATATTTAGATATTTTAGTATCATCTTCTGGTACACATAAACTGCAACGGTATCATGTTTTAAATCGTCGGATATGATTGCCATACTTTTGTGTTCCAGTTTTTCATCTTTCATGTAGTAAATAACTACTGTGAATATAGTTACTTGGTCTTTATTGAAGTGGAATGGTTGTATGGCATCCTGAAGAACATATTTATAGTTTTCTGCGAAATCATATGAAATAACGAATGCACCAGACTTCAAATGTATCTTCAAATGTATCTTCAATGGTCAAGAATGACCATTGCTCTTTGACTAAAAAGTCATGGTTTCTCAAGTTTAGCAATCCTGTACACATTTCTTCCACAAAATCATCCACATTTAAAATGATTGTTTTCAATGTGCATCTGTCAGTCTGAATCCAAGAATCAAATTTGACCTCCTCTATATATTCTCGATCTAAAGAGTTGATTAAATTTTCTTTAACGAATGTGGTTTTCGGGTAATTGGTACATTCACCTAAGTGGCAAGAAGTTGTTGCATTAGGACACATAGTCAATTTAAGGCAATCGCGGTAATCGTGTAAATCTTCTGCCGAATCATCTGTTAAATACTTTAAGTTGATTTCCTTCAACATCGGTTTAACATTTTCATGGTAAATGCAAACGCATACTGTGTGAGTTCCGCTGCTTCCTGCCAAAACGCAATGTTTTGGCCTCATTTGGGTTAATTTCGTGAAGCCAATTCTAACATCCTCGTGTTCAGATTGTGATGTTGCAAATAACTCTTTCAGGTTACAGATAACCATTCTCATCTGTTATGTTATGAAGGTATGTTACATACCTTCGGAAAGGTTAATTTGTCTAGTTTCTCAGTATAAGTTTTATTTGTAAGGTTTTTCACACAAATAGGAAAAAATTCAAAATAGTGCATTTGTGAAAAATTGAAAAACCGTTGTCTTGAGTTACAAAACATTTATTTTGATAGATATCCCACTCCCATCCCACTAAGCGACCAAAAAGCTCTTAAAGGAAAAATCCTAAGCTTTCTTATGAAAAAAAAAAATGCCCTTTTTTGAGAAAAAAGGCAAAAAATGCTTTAATTTAGCAAAAAAAAAGTCTAAAATTTTTTTTTTTTTAAGTATTTTTTTCCGAAATATTGAATAAATAGCTATCTAAACTCTTTAGGAGAAAATTTTCTAAGAACAATAGGTAATAAGTTACATGGATGAGAAGAAACACCTGTTTGGCCAAAGTGTCAAATTTTGATCCCCTCTAACTCAGAGAGATCTTGACCGATCTTGTTGAAAAATTTTGTCTAAACTACTATCCAATAGGACTAACCGATCGGAAGACATCGGTTTCAAAAGTTGGTGCACTTGACATGAAACCCCCCATATATAAAAAGTTTATGAATATTTAAATGAGCCTAAAGGTATGTTAATCAAATTTAGAAATTCACAGTTCAACCCAGAGCATCTGATATATAATTTAAATCATTCGCATTAACAGGGTGTAACGAATTATTATAAATACTTTATCTTAGTTAAAATAATATAAGACGTATTATACATAAATTTTATCATTCTCAGCTTCTCCTCCATATGAACTATAATTATGCCAATTTTCACACTCCTCCGTGCCCGCATATTACTTAAAAAGGGAACTAAAAATTGACCTTCACGTATTAATATATCAACTTATATATATTGTTATATTATCTTTGTTATATAATATTGTTTAAAATTTGAAGAGAAGTTGTTCAAATATGTACAGTTTTATTTAACCTGAACTACTCCATTTAAAAGGCGCTACTTTCTTTTACAATCAACATTTTATATTTTATGTACATAAAGGAAATTGTTAACATAACCTGACACCTTTTCATTTCTGTAAGTACCTATTTTCCTTACAAAGAAATTATTCCTAGAATCTGTAATGTTTGATATAAGAAATTTTTTTTAGTTTCTGATTTCAATTTATAACAAAGAAAATGGTCACAGAATCGGACATTGTTTTCATAGAAAAATAAAGTTATTTTAGCTAACACTTTTATTTTTGAAGGCAACTTTTTCTTAGAAAAATAAAATTATTTCATTAAGAACTTATTTTCTTCACAAATAAATCCGTAATGTTTGAAATAAGATTTTTTTGTTTCTAGTTTCAATGTACAGCAAAGAACCGGATTTTTTTTCATAAAAAATATATTTATTTAAGCTAAAAATTAAAATTATTTTTATAAAAAAAATTATGTATAGCAAAAATTATTGTATCCAATACAAATTTACCCTTAATTCGACATAAAATTTTTTTTTTGACCTCGAACATATTTTTTCCTAAACATTTCGGTCAATCTTATTTTCTGGACGATATAAAGAGAATTTTTTTACATTATCTGAAATTTTTTTATCTCAAAAATTTATTTTCACATTTTAGTTATTTTTTTTTTTGTTTAAAAAAATATATCTATTATTATTATTTATTTATTTAAGTAGTAAAATCAGTTTTTGGTACATAGTTTTTGGTAGACCATAATTCAAAAGTATTAAAAATTACACAGAGTGGAAATAAAAAACATAATTTAGAAAATAAAATAACGAACGAAAATACTACTAGTTAAAAACCTTCGAATTTAGGGAAGAAAAAAAAGAAAAGAAAAAAAGAAAAGAAAACATGAAAAATTAAAAATGAAATTACAATACATATGTAAATATATATATATACATACATAGTATACAATAGATAACATAACTTATGATTATTAGATATAGTATTAGTTTTAGTTAACTTCAAGGAAATAAATGTCGACAATTACAAAACCTGAAATTAGCGGATTAACCGAAATAGTGCAACGACCGTTATACTTATCAGTGATAATAAGAATTTTTGCTGACAAAAGTTTAATATTTGACTGGTAGTGCAGTCTGTTTGTGGAGTAGTCCTATGGCAACTTTAACATCATACTCAAAAGTTTGTTTTGACAGATTTGTAATGTTTTAATATGTGTTTTTTTGCGCAATTACCCCAAACAGGGCATTCATACAAAAGTATGGCTTGAAAAATTGTTTTATATAAAATAATTTTATTATCCGGTGATAAATTTGAATTTCTGTTAATTATTGGGTACTGCATTTTAATAGCTATGTTAAATTTATTTTTAGAAATATGATCACGAAATCTAAGACAATTCCTAGGTACTTAATCTGTTCACACCAAGGAATATTATATCCTGACATATTCAACGACGTTTGTGGTAAACTACATTGCTTCCTTTTCCTAGTGAAAAAGATGGAATTGGATTTATTTATTTTTTTTTATTTTATTTATTTATTTTTATTTATAAATTCCATACTTATCACAACAAGAAAAAAATCTTATAAATTACAGTGATAGCAAGTAAAAGCTTTCAAGTTAATGTTATGTCAATTGAATTTAAAAATACAATTTGTATATACAACTTAAAAATAACAGTAGTAAAAATTTTTTGGTGTTTAAACATATAAAACAAACGTATAAAATTATAAATTGAACACAATTAATAAATTTGAAACAAATTTAAAAGTTCCTTTTTAAAGCGTAATGTGTTGCTAAGCAATTGATTATATGATGGTAGGTCGTTCCAAAGACCGATTGTATAGTTGAAAAATTGTCTCGTAGACAAAAGGTATTTATATTTTTGTGATATCAAGTTTTTTGCATTAAGTTTTATTTTCCATTTAAACATGAAACCAATAATCTTTTCTAGAGCACGATCTAAGTTTAAAATAATTTATTGTGGTAAATAATTATGTGCTGTGAAAACTCCAACATCATCAGCATATAATGAATAACTACAGTTTTCAAGACGCGGGAAATCTGCGCAGAATATAATATAAAGGAGAGGGCTTATTACGGAACCCGGATACACAAAAGTAACGATTTTCTAAAAAGCTTTTTATAAGTTTAACAAGGTTTAAAGGGAACCCAAAATTAACCAGTTTAAAAATAAGACCACCATGCCAAACTGAGTCAAAAGCTTTCTCTACATCTAATAGAATAAGAGCTGCTGATTCTTTACGATCGAGTGCCTGCTTTACGAACTTACAAATATCATTTATATGAGAAAATAGTTTATCTCGGATAATTTTTTCAAAGATTTTTCCTATAGAGCTAAATTAACTGATGGGTCTGTTTATCATGTTTGGAGGCTTTCCGTTTTTAAGAATAGGGATAATTTTGGCCCTTTTCCAATTGGAGGGGAAATGGCGAAGTTTAATGCAACAGTTGAAAACATAAATAATCGCGTATGTCATAAAATCAAAATGTTCAGGGTAGCCAAAAAAACGTTATATTTGAAATTATAGGCTCGTTATAAAGATTTTAGAGCTTTTTATTTAACAGTTCTGTAGATATGGCTAATAAATACTTTATATAAAATTTTGAGTAAAAAATCTTCAGAGAAGGACGAAAAAAATATGTAAATCACACTTAAAGTTTGTGCAGATGAAAGAGCTCATGTCGACAAACGGCGTTTTCTTTGAAAAAGAAAACTACCAATGCAACCACCCATGTAGACATAAGTTGTTGTTGCTTGAAAAATGGATTTTTTTGTTCGTCAACAAAAAGTTAACGGGACTTAGGATGAGAATATAACGTATCAAGAATAATAGTCACAAAAAATAACAGAAATAAACACACAAGTTTTTATAAGTGGTTTACACTGAAAACTAATCAAAAATAATTTTGCATTTTTTTTCAATAATAACAACGTATGTCGCTATGTGTCGTTTTCTGAGAAAATAATTTGTCAGCGATCAAACGTAGGTTGACATACGTCGTTAGTGCTGCAAATTAATTTAATAAACATTTAAGTTACGTCGTTATTTAAAGAAAAAACTCAGAAATGGTCAATATTTTTTTTTTTAATATTGAACACATGTAAAGAGCGTTAAAAATTAATATATTTGGGCATCGTTAACTCAAAACTGACAAAAATGGACATACGCGGTTATTCCAGAAAACCACAGAAATAAGGTATTGGATAACAATTTTAGGAGGCTATTTAATTAAAATCATTTTGATTTCATCCAAACTACAAGATTTTTTATTAGGACAAGATTTTATAACATGAATAATATAATCATAATACACAAAATCGTCATTTAGGTTTTGAATATTGAAAAACGATCCATGAAAATAGATATCATTTGATTATAAGATGGAGAACCAAGATTTGAAGATACAATATTGTTAGACATAAACTCTACAGCTAACGCAGTAGCTTTATCTAGGTTTGAAACTAGGGTATTGTTATTTAGCTCAAGTGGTGGTATAGAGGGATGTTTCTTACGTAAAACCTTACAAATGTTCCAAAAAGATTTATCTCTTTTTTTCAGTGAAGAAATTCTATTGTTCCAGACCCTGTTTCGTAACGCAGAAATATTATTTTTAATAATGATGGTTAGATTGCTCATGTTTTCTTTATCAATCGGCTGCCTGTACTTGACCCACTGTCTTCGGTGATAGTTTTTAATTTTTATCTATAACATTAATAGGCTAGGCGATTTCTTGTGACCGATATTTTGTTCTACCATTTTATCCCGATTTTGATCAAACGTATATTATTTGAAAGGTATTTCTTTTTAGCCGTTTTGTAGATTTACAGATTTTTAAATTTTTCCTTTGTTTTGAGTAAATTGCGTTTAAAGTTGCTACTAACACATACATAAAATTATACATATGCTACGTGTGTTTTATGAAATTTGTTAATGTGATAACACACTCCATTCACAATAATAATATACCATAAAAGTGTTGGTTTGTGAATTGGCTAAGTTGAAAAATAAAGCTGCCTAGAAATTGCACTCGAATTTCGAGCGGTGAAATCTGCTAGTTAAATTTAAAATGCTATTTGGAAATTTAATATAATTTCTCAAATATGTTTTAGGTAGTACGCAGTCAGTCTGAGGCTTTAACAATTTATTATTTAAAATATTTATTTTTTCATCGATGCTAGAAATATTGGTATCTTCTTGAAAATTCATTGGTAAGTTTCTAAATTCGTTTTTTAAGCAAGATCTAAATTTATTTTAATCAGCTTTATTATAGTCTAGGTCTACGTTTTTATTCTGTTCTGAGTTGAAGTTTAATAATAATTCAACCGGAACTTAGATCGTTTAAAACAAATGGCTGAAAAACGAAATGAGGAGTATTTGTCAAAACTAGATCAATATTTGAGGGAGATGAGGTAGAGGCTGAAGGAATACATATGGGATCATTAGCACTTATCACTGAGATCGGAAAAATATAGTAAATTCATTTAAAATACAACCCCAATTTCGGTGTCTGCTATTAAGATCACCACAACAAATAAAAGATCCATTATTGTTACATTTTTCTGAGATCAGATTTAAATCTGCCCAGAAATTCTGTATAGTTTAACATTTGTTAAATTATTGGATCGTAATTCAATTCCAATATTTTCAATAACCTTAGTATTTATTATAGGCAACTCTGTGTATTAAATAGATTTTTTTTTATTAAATTTGCGACACCTCCTCCTACTGAAGCCTTAAAAGTTTTTTTACTTCCAAAAATCTACAGTTCTTCAGCTCATTGAGTTATACTAACAGAGCCAAGCACTCGAAATTCAAGTGCGAATTTACGAATATTTAAATAAAATTCATTGTGAATTGTGAATTTTTAAATAAAATTCATTAAATTTCATTACAAATATTTGTTGAACACACAGAAGATATATAAATGGGTTTGTTAATAAATAATTTTATAAGAGCCTAAAGGTATGCTAATCAATTTTAGCCACTTCACAATTCAACACAGGGCTTTTGATATACAAACACATAAACAAATTTAATAAACACACACACAACATTGTATAGTTTTTTGTTTCAAGCTTAAATATATGTTTTATGTATGTGTTAGCAGCAACTTTAAATGATTATTACTCCAAAAAAATGCAGCAGATGGTGCACATCTGCAAAGATGTTGCATATCTGCACAGATATACCTCTCAAATGGTATATTTTTTTGTCGAAATCGGTTGATAACTAAAAGCGTAGACGGGGGTTATTAGAAATCGCCTTGCCTATTAATATTATACAACCATAGTATTAAAGAAATTGTTAACAGAACAGGAAACTTATTTCTTAGATAACAAAGATATTTAAGCTCTAACTTAGTTTTTGAGTAGGGAATCAAGGAAATTAATAACAGAATTAGAATTTTTTAAGAAAAATTTATTTTTTCTTATTTCGATTAAATGAAAGCGGAGAGCTTTTGCATAAAAAAATAAAGATGTTTTACCTAAAATATGTCAAAGAATCTGAAATTTTTTTTTTACAAAAAAAAAAAAAAAAATAAATAAATAAAGAAATTTTATAGCAAAATTTATTGTATTAAGAGAAAAAATTTTTTGACCAAAAATTATTTTTTACCATAAAATTTGCTTTACCATTAATTTCACCTCAAAGAATCATTTTCACCTCAAACTTAATTTTTTCATCAAAAAATTCGTTCAATCTAAAAAGTTAGCGTAAAGAAATTTTTGAAGAAAAATTTATTTTTTCTTATTTCGATTAAATGAAACCTGGAGAGTTTTTTCATAAAAAAAGAAAGATGTTTTACCTAAAATATGTCAAAGAATCTGAAATTTTTTTTATAAAAAAATGAATAAATAAATAAATTGTATAGCAAAATTTATTGTATTAACAGAAAAAATTTTTGATATCAAATTATGTTTTCACCACAAAATTTGTTTAACCATTAATATCACCTCAAAGAATAATTTTCACCTCAAACTCAATTTTTTCATCAAAAAAGTCGTTCAATCTAAAAAGTTAGCGTCAAAAAATTTTTTTTTCTCTGGCCATACATATAAATGAAAATTTTGTAGAATCGAAGATTTACAAAATAAATGTTTCGATCCACAATATGGACTTCTTGAATACCAGGTGCACTTTTTCTACATCTGTGTAAGATTCTGGCAAGTACTTTATAGTATATTTATATTTTTTATATAAAAAAAAACTAAATAAATTTTTTTGACCTCAAATTATTTTTTCACCACAAAATTTTCTGTACCATTAATTTCACCTCAAAGTATCATTTTCACCTCAAACTTAATTTTTTCATTAAAGAAATCTTAAAAGTTAGTGTCAAAAAAAATATTTTTTCCGGCCAAACATAAAAATGAAAATTTTTTTTGGATCTGAAATTTTTTTTATAGAAATATATTTTCGTAGAATCGAAGATTTACAAAATAAATGTTTTGAAAATTGAAAAAAAAATTATCGAATTTTGGGCACAAAAATCGGTTTCCGCCACTTCGTAAGTGCCGCCAAAAAATCTGAAAAATATTCACACAAATCCTTTGGGTCATATGAGGTCATATCCCGCTTTTAGAGTTGCAAAAACAAAAATAAAAAAGTAAAAAAAAAAAACATTTTGCGATGAAACGGTCCACTGTGCATACCTAAACAGCTCGTAACATAAATAACAAATATAAAATGAAACTTATGGTTATGTGTTTTCTGTTATGTGCCACAGCATATTAATGCGCTTCCATACTGCCTTAGAGAGAAAAAGAACATTAAATAAAAATATTCTATTTAAAAAGGAAACAACTATAAACTGAATTTTTTTTTTTTACTACTGTGCATTGCAAAAATAATACGTGTTCTGCTAATAAATAACCATATTCTATAAATATTAAAAATGAAACTAATTTCTTACTTTTTATCTTTTGTTTTTTATGGACAGCCTTCACATTACGTTACCATTACCACGCCTCATGATCAAACGGATGCTGCCGATAAGGCTGAGAAGACGGCACGCATTAAGCAGCTGGTGGGTCAATTACAAAATAATCTTTGTAATGTTTCTGTTATGAGTGATCCCGATTTGGATTCCCTGTCCAATATGGATCCCAACTCGTTGGTGGATATAACGGGCAAGGACTTTATGGAGCAACTTAAGGATTCAGGCAGGTTAGGGGGAGAGGCCCAGATGTGGATGTGGTTAACATCCCCCGTTTGTATAACTAACTAACACACATCTATGTCTCAATGTTCCTTCTTCTTTCCTCTGACTTTTTAATTAATTATTTATGTTTAATGTTTTTTCTTTTTTCAGTTCTCAAAATCCTAAGATATATATTTTTATAGCCTATACCAATCAGTCTGTGGTCAGGGTATAATGAGTTTGGGCTGATGTTTGTAATTGGAAAAATTATGGGCCTAGACTCATCTTTTATGATACCGATCGACTCAGAATCATTTTCTGAGTCGATTTAGTGATGTCAGTCCATCCGTCTGTCCGTCTGTCTTTTCGTCTGTCTACCCATAGAAATCTTGCACACGATTCACGAACATTCTAATTCAGGGTATCAGATTACTACCGAGTAAAACCACCTCCATCTTCGCCCTTTTTCCCTGCGTGACTAAGTGTTAAGTTATAACATCTCTGGCCAGAATTGACTTAGCTAATCACTACAGCTACTTCCCTCGTTTCAATACCCCTCAACTCTTCTACTCTCAACGTGTTGTGCACAATGTTAATAAAATTTGTCGCCCTTTTCCAGCTTTCCTCGGATCTTAATATTACCTCTAGAATATTCTCCTTATTCACTTGAACTTCTAGTTCTTATTTCAATTGTAAGCGCTCGCTGTGGTCTCTGGGAAATATAAACATAATATATTCCACGTCATATAACTCCTCTGTACACAATGTTAATAAAATTTGTCGCACTTTTCCAGCTTTCCTCGGATCTTAATATTACCTCTAGAATATTCTCCTTCTTCACTTGAACTCCTAGTTCTTATTCCAATTGTAAGCGCTTGTTGTGGTCTCTGGGAAATATAAACATAATATGTTCCACGTCATATAACTCCTATAGACCCAGATCAAATAGGAGAAACGTAGTGTCCAAATCTGTTTTGGTAGCTTCTGTTAGAACCGTTACCACTTAGCAATTCTGTAAGGTAGTAGTTTATCTCTCCATCTTTGTATATTGGGTATAATTTGGAATGTCCAATGATTATTTGAACTCTGTTTCCATATTATCTGCCATTGAAGCATTGTTGTATCGCGATCCACCCTATGTGGTTTAAAACTTAACACAAATGTATTATTCCATTTTGAAAGTCTTTGAGCTTTGTTTGCCAGTAAATCTATCGGAATCATTCCAGCTATTACATATACCATGTCCCTGATGTAATATAGTTCTTCTTCTTCTTTATTTGCCTATCCGTATTCGGATCTTAGCGATCATAAAATTACAATTTAATTGCGATCTAACATATCTATTTCAAAATTTATTCAATATTTCATTCAGCAATGATGAGTTGTCTATTCTTGGCAGCTTTTAGGAGACTTCGTTCATCTGGGTAAGAAATCTCTCTTCTTCCTCTTAAGCGCTTTCCTTCGATTTTGCTTTTGAGAGTTATCTGGGGAATCTTGTACTTGTCATCTCTCATTATGTGTCCTAAATATGCGACTTCTTGTTTTGATAATTCTTGTTAGCTGTTGATCTATATTCATTCTTCTCAATATTTCCTCGTTCGAAACCCGATCAGTCCACGGAATCCTTAGTATCCGTTGGTATATCCATATTTCAAACACTTCTAGTTTCCTTTCGTCCGCTACTTTTACTGTCCATGTTTCAACATCATATAGCAGCACGGACCAAACATAGCATTTAATAAATCGGATTTTTGTCGCAAGGCCTATGTCGTGACTAGTTAAAACTTTGTTATATTTGAAGAAGGCTTTTCTGGCCATTTGTATTCGGCATTTTATCTCTTTTGATACATCCCATTGATCGTTTATCAGGACTCCAAGGTATTTTTATTTGTATTTTTTACTCATAGTGATGTATTATTTAGGATAGAGTTTCCTCTGCTGGCAACCCTATATTTCGTATTTTTAGTGTTAATTTTAAAGCCATATAATTCACTATTATAAGTAAGTCTATCCACTAGTTTCTGTAGGCCGGATATACTGGTTGTTAATAATGTAGTGTCGTCCGCATATCGTATGTTATTTATAAATGCACCATTTATGCCATCTATCCTAATGCCAATTTTTTCTCTGCTTAATGATTCTTAAAATATTATTTCTGAGCATATGTTGAATAACAAGGGCGATAATATGCATCCTTGCCTCACTCCTTTGGATATGGGAAAATTATCAGTTAATTCTCCGTTGACCTGGATGTTTGCAGATTGTTGCCAATATAGATTTTTTAATTTCCTAATTCCTTTCCTTTCCATTTATTCCTATCGATATTAGAATCTCCATTAGCTTGTCGTGCTGAGCCGTATTATAGTCAACAAAGCATAAAAATACATGTTTCTGTACATCTCGGCAGTTCTGTATTAATATTTGGATAGGTAATAGCGCTTCTCGAGTACCCATTCCTTCCTTGAAACCGAATTGTGTTTCTCCCATATATTTCTCGCATTTTGGATAGATTCTTCTATGTATTATTCTTAAGAATTCTTTTAAAACATGGAATATCAGACTAGTTAATCTATATTCTTTGCAGTTCCGCGAATTTTTTTTGGTATCGTAATAAATGTTGATTTAATCCAGCGATACACTCCAGATGTCTCCTTCAATTTTTTGTGAAGACTGAAGTCATCATGTAAGCTTTGCAATCTTTCAATTTCCTGACATTGTCGATTAAGTTGTGTATTTTTTGCAGCATGCGTTGTTGTTCGAATTTCTTAACTCCCAGTAGATTTCGTGGTTTAAATTTCTGTGTGTGCTTCGTTCTTGTGGAAGTTCTCTTATTTCATCGGTCATCCAATCTTCCTCTTCTCTAGATGTGCTGATTCCCAAAATATTATTTGACGTTGTGTTAATATTTTTAACATTATTCCATAGAATTTCTACATCTTCTCCATCGACGTCATTAAGATTGTTGTTCAAACGTTCCTTAATGACTTGTTTCGTAAATGGGTTCTTAAGTTTCCCAATGTCAAGTTTTGGTTGCAGTTTTCTCCTCTGAGTTGTAGAAAGTTTTAGTGCGGACATTACATAATAAAAGATTATGATCAGATGGTACATCTGCCCCTGGGTATGTTGAGCATTTTGTCACACACGAACAATATCGTCGGTTTACTAAGATGTAATCAATTTGATTTCTTACAATATTTCCTCTATTTTCCTGTGTTGATTTCCACAGGGTATTTATTATTTTCATTTTATGTCCTTGGCAAAATTGTATAAGCCTGTCTCCTCTATCATTTCTTTGACCTAATCCATATTTCTCCGTTATATCGACAACCTCCTCTTGCCCAACTTTTGCACTGAAGTAGCCTTGAATAACGGTAATCTCATGGGGCTTTGTCATTCTAGGTAGTTGTCCGATTTCGCTATAAAATTCTTCGATTTCGTTATTACTTCCATCACTGTTGGAGCATGTATTTGGATTATGTTCATATTTAGAGGTTTTCCAGATATTTTGATCATCATGGTTCTATCTAACATCGGAACACATCCTGTGACAAAGGGACCTATTGTACTATCAACAATAATTGCAACCCCTTTTCTGTGAATTCCCTTACGGTTTCCCGAATGGTATATCTTCGCATTCTGGGATCCAAATACGCCACATTCCGTCCACCATGTTTCGCTCATACCCAATATGTTTACTTTAAGTCTGTTCATTTCGCTTATGGTGTTGTCTAACTTTGCGGGTTCATACAGACTCCTGACATTCCAAGTTCCGATGCTGGATTCTCCGGGGATTCTTAGCACCCTCGTTTGGCTGGAGACTGAGGGCCGTATGTTATTTCGTACTTCCATTGCATTTTATAAAATTACTTCAGTGGTTTCCCGTTGCCTTCTGGAGGGCTTATAGTTTTCCATTTCGTGTTCAGCCGCTCCTCTCGAGTACAGACGCTGTTTGCAGCTGCCCAATATGGGAGCAGATACTGCCAGGGTATTCTTAATTCCAATTGGCCATTAGATTGATCATTTCAGAATTAGATTGATCATTTCATTTCATAGTTCGATATGAATTATATACTCGAAGTGTGCTCATTCGGTACATTGACGATATTAAATTTCGAGAGCTGATGTAATGACACTTGATATTAAGGACGTTTTACTTTGTCTTGGTCCTCCAATATTTGGCATCATTTGTGCTAACGCGGTGCTTCCTATTGATTCCTTTTGCAAGCGTACTTTAAATTTGCGCTGAAATTCAATCGGGCATCAATCATCACTCCAATATTGGCCAGTGTAATTATGACGCAATAATCTCTCTTGGCGCCCTTTGCTTGTGTGGCAGTTTTTGATATGTCCGTTACCATACTTATGGCGTTAATCGTAGACCTTACTCTTCTAAAACCAAACTGCGACTCGGATAGACCCACTGAGCTCTCCGCTACAGGTAGAAGCCTGTTATATATGGCTTTCTCCAGGATCTTGCCTATGATGTCAAGAAAATAGATTGGCCGATACGATAACGGGTCACCTGGGCATTTAGTAGGCTTCGGGAGTAACAACAGCATCGGTTTTTTCCATAGTTCAGGGAAAGAACCTTCAAAGAGGCATCGGTTAAATACTTCAATATATATGTGTGTTTGCTTCTTCACTGCAGGCTTCAATGCTTTATTCGGTATACAGTCTGGTCCCGGTGTTTCGTGGTCTCCAATTTCCTTAGCAATTTCAAGGACTTCGGCCGATGTTATGGGTGGTAGTTCGTGCACCTGTCCGTCCGTCCGTCTATCGTCCGTCTATCGGTCCGTTTGTCTCTTTGTCTCTCTGTCTGTCTGTCCGTCTATCTATCGGTCCGTCTGTCTCTTTGTCTCTCTGTCTGTCTGTCCGTCCGTCCATCTATCGTCCGTCTATCGGTCCATCTGTCTCTTTGTCTCTCTGTCTGTCTGTCCGTCTGTCCGTCCGCCCGTCTGTCTGTCCGTCTGTCGATCTATGCGTCCGTCCAAGTACCACATTATATGGTTCTTAGTGCGTCTTTACGTCTGTCCATCTGCCCATCTGCCCATCTTTCCGTCGTTCTGTCTGTCCGTCCGTCTCTCTGTCTATGCGTTTGTCTGTCTGTCCGTCCACGTACCATATTATATGGTTCTTGGTGCGTCTTTGTGTCTCTCCGTCTGTCTACGTATCCAGAAATATGAATGTATATTGAAAAAATTTTATATGTAGGCTTTCACCGCCCATAGGACGATCGGTATTGAAATTAATGAAAATCTGGGGATGTTCAGAGCTAATCCACATACAAATAAACTCTAACTCGACTTAAGTTGTCCTAAGTTCTAAATTAGCATACATCTCGTTTAAATTTGATTTTATAAATACTCAAAATAAAAAAAAAAAGAAGAAAACTCCGTCTCCATCACTTTAATCCATCAAGAAACAAAAATATTGCTTAGATTTTTCTCAAGTTTGGTTAATATTTTTTTTTTTGTGGAAAATAAGCGACTTTACTAACTACGGTCATGATCGGTACATTTTTTGACCCAGTCCCCATATCAATATAGCGTTCGATATGAAATTTTTCATATCAGCAGGCAACAAATTTTTTACAATGCCACTCAAATTTGATTTATGTTTTCGATATCCAATTAGTTGGCCCTTTCTTTAAACTCATGGTATAGGGTATCGTATAGTCGGTCTAGACCGACTATAATTTTCTTATCAATTTTATTTGAAAATCGCTTTTTCAGTTTATTTAAAATTCATTCATAAATGGAAAAATTTTACTTAAATATGCCATTTTCCTTAATTAACATAAATTTAAAGTAACTCTTAATTGCTTTAACTCAGTTCTTTTGAATATGACATCGTTATTTTTTAATAAAAAAAAAAAAATATATAAAAAAGCATTTCTTGTTTTTACAAAAAAGTCCATTCCATGGGGTTTCATTTATATCCCTTTGCACTGAAAAGTGTTGTCAAAACAAATTAATGGCATTATACATTTTTTTTTCATCTATATGAATGAGTTTTAATGTTTTTGCTGATGTTTTTGTTTCAACTTAATCTGCATGATATTGTTGTTGTATTATTTTAAAATAAATATGGAAACAAAAAAGTTTATGACCAAAGAGATTATGAGATTTTAACTAAATAATTCATCAAAAATCCATCAGTATGTTCGTTACCTTTGTAAGTGAAATAATTGATTTAAAATTTAAATATTTAAAAATGAACAGATAAGTTACATTGATGACATAATGGAATATTAATTTTCGTTGACATAAAAAAAAAATAAATTTGAAACCAAGCCAGGACATTCGAGTCAATGAAATTGTTCTAATCAATCTAATCAATTCGCGGTATTCCTAAATTTAATTTCTTTAGTTTATATTAAATTATACTGGATTTATTGTAGATTTCTAAACTATTTCTAATCCATATTTGGATTGAAAATTTAATTCAAAGCTAATTTAGGTTATTCGAATTATTTCCCCACTAAAATATTGATGATTTTCTTAATGCGCTGAATCTGAATCTAGCAGCAGAGTTTGTTTAGCTGTCAATATTTTGAAATAATTGAATGAAATGACTGGTTTATGGCAATTAAATTACACTGGCCTTTAAAACTTTGAAATTTGCTATGTAAACTTTCATTGTTTACATAATGTCTAAAATCTTTATATTGTATTTTTTTTTAATTTTTAAAAGAAAAATTAAAGTTTTGTACATGTTGTATAAAATTTGAATTGTTTATGTCAATATTTGATAATATTGTTATTTTTTTTTCAATATTTGAACATTCTCAAATGTCTGAATAAAAATCAGAATTTTCTACATTATGTAAATAGTAAGTATGATGTATATAACATCAGAATAACGTCTAAATATTTCATCAGTTGGATAAAAATTTTAATTTTCTATATGTACAAAATTAAAATTTTTTTCATAATGTCAATATAATGTTGAAATTTTAATTGTTTACATAATGTCAACAATTGGTTATATTGTAATTTTTTTTTTGCATTGTTTTATCTTTCTGAAATTTTTAGGTGATTATGCTTTGAAAATTTATCCATGTAGGGAAAAATGTACATTGTTTACATAATGTCAATAATACGTTATATCGTAAATATCTTATCATTCTCAAATGCTAAAATAAAGATTCTATTTTCAACATCACGAAAGAATTTTAATTGTTTAGAAAATGTAAACAATTCGTTAGATTGCAAATTGTTTCGATTATGTAGCTAAAAATTAGAATTTTCTAAATAATGTAAAAAAATGGCATTGTTTACATAATGTCAACAATACTTTGTAACTTTTTTTTTTAAATATTTCATCATTCTTGAAGGTTTTAATAAAAATTAAAGTTTTCTACATGATGTCAAAAACTGACATTGTTTACATAATGTCAAAAATTCGTTATATTGTAATTTTTTTTTGCATTGTTTTATATTTCTGAAATTTTTAGGTGATTATGAATTGAAAATTTATCCATGAAGTGAAAAATGTACATTGTTTACATAATGTCAATAATATGTTATATCGTAAATATGTATCTTATCATTCTCAAATGCTGAAATAAAGATTCTATTTTCAACATCACGAAAGAATTTTAATTGTTTAGAAAATGTCAACAATTCGTTATATTGTAAATTGTTTCGATTATATAGCTAAAAATTTGAATTTTCGAAATAATGTAAAAAAATTACATTGATTACATTATGTCAACAATACTTTATATCGTACTTTTTTTTCAATATTTCATCATTCTTAAATGTTTTTAATAAAAATTAAAGTTTTCTACATGATGTAAAAAACTGGCATTGTTTACATTATGTCAAAAATTCGTTATATCGCAAATTTTTACGATATTTCATCATTCTTAAATATTGAAATAAAATTTAATGAAGAATTTGACATGATGAAAGAAACTTACATTGCCTACAAAATGTACACAATTCGTTATTTTCTCAATATTGGATCATTCTGAAATGTTGAAATAAAAATTTTTGTTTCTTACACGATCTAAAAATTTACATTGGCTACAAAATGCCAACAGTTGGTTATATTACTAATTATTTTTAATATTTAATTTTTCTCAAATGTTTAAGGATTATATATTGAAAATTTCTACATGAAGTAAAAAATTTACATTGTTTACATAATGTCAATAATACGTTAAACGAAATAAAGACTCTATTTTCAATATCACGAAAGAATTTTAATTGTTTAGAAAATATCAACAATTAGTTAGATTGTAAATTGTTTCAATATTAATTTCATAATTCTCGATTATGTAGCTAAAAATTAGAATTTTCTAAATAATTTAAAAAAATTACATTGTTTACATAATGTCAACAATACTTTGTAGCGTTTTTTATTTTTTCAATATTTCATCATTCTTAAAGGTTTTAATAAAAATTAAAGTTTTCTACATGATGTAAAAAACTTACATTGTTTACATAATGTCAAAAATTCGTTATATCGAAAATTTTTACGATATTTCATCATTCTTAAATATTGAAATAAAATTTAGTGAAGTACTTGACATGATGAAAGAAACGTCAACTTACAAAATGTCAACAATTCGTTATGTTATAAGATTCTCAAATTTATGTTTTTACACAAAGTAAAAATTTACATTGGCTACAAAATGTCAACAGTTGGTTATACTACTAATTATTTTTAATATATAATTTTTCTCAATATTTAAGGATTATATATTGAAAATTTCTACATGAAGTAAAAATCTACATTGTTTACATAATGTCAAAAATTCATTACATCGTAATATTGTCGATATTTTATCATTCTCAACTACTGAGATAAAGATTAAATTTTAAACATAAGGAAATAATTTACATTGTTTAGAAAATGTCAAAATTTTCAAATGTGTCGATAAAAATGTAAATTTTCAATATTTTTCAGTATGATGTTTATATAATGTCAACAATTCGTTATAGACTAACCTTTCAATATTCAAATTTCTTTAAATTTTTACATGAAATAAAAATATTACATTGTTTACATAATGTCAACAATTCGTTATATCGTCTTTTTGTCAACTTTTCATCGTTCTAAAATATTGAAATAAAAATTTTCATTGTTGACAAATTGTCAACAATTTGTTATATTGCATTTTTTTTTTCTCAATAATTCATCATTTTAAAATATTCAAGAATTATAAACTGAAAATTTTTACATGCTGCAAAATATTTAAATTGTTTACATAATGAAAACAATTCGTTACATCTTTAATTTTTTCAATACTTCATCGTTCTTAAATATTGCAAGAAAAATTGAATAGAGTTTTATACATAATGTAAAGAATGTATATTGTTTATATAATGTTTCATCATTCTAAATTGTGTGGCTAAAAATTGGAATTTTCTAAATGATTTATAAATTTTGTATTGTTTTCAAAATGTCAACAATTGGTCAAAGATTATAAATTGTAAATTTCTACATAATTTAAAAAATTAATATTGTTTACAAAATGTCAAAAATTCATTCCATATTTGTTTATTTTTAAATATAAAAAAAAAATTAAAGTTTTATATATGATGTTAAAAGTTTTCGTTGTTTACAGAATGTCAACAATTCGTTATGTTGAAAATTATTCTTCAATATTTCATCCTTCTAAAATGCTTAAGGATTATAAAATTGTATAAGTAAAAAATTAAAAAAAAAAATAAAAAAAATTGACATTGTTTACATAATGTCAGCAATTCGTAATATCCTAACTGTTTTCACTAGTTTATCCTTCTCATTAAATTTTCAATATGAAAATTTCAACAATTCGTTATGATGTAAATTGTTTCAATATTTCATCATTCTCAATTGTGTGAATAAAAATTTCCATTTTCTACATGAAGTTTTCATAACGTCAATAATTCGATATTTTGTAAATTGTTTTAATATATTGTCAATGTCAATTGTGTGGCTAAATTTTGGAATTTACTAAAAGATAAAAAAATTTACGTTGTTTACAAAATGTTAACAATTCGATATATTGTAAATTACTCAATATTTCCGCATATTTAAATGTGTGGATAAAAATTGGAATTTTCTACATGTTGTAAAAAATTTAAATTATTTACACAATGTCAACAATTCTTTATGCCATGAATTGGTTCAATATTTCATCTTTATTAGTTGTTTTATTTATTTATTTATTTAAAAATTTTAAAATAAAATAAAAGTTTTACATTGTTTACATAATGTCAAAAATTCTATATATTATTATTTTTTTTTTTTTCAATATTTCATCATTCTAAAATATTGAAATAAAAATTCAAGTTTTCTACAAGATGTAAAATATTTACTTATAATAGTTTTTGAATTTTTTACTTTGTTTACATAACGTCAACAATTCGTTTTATTGTAAATATGTTCAATATGTTTTCATTCTTAAATATAGAAATGAAAATGAAAGTTTTTTACATTGTGTAAAACATTTACATTGCTTATATATAATGTCAACAATTCGTTATATGTTCACTATGTTCAACATTTTCATATTTTAATATTTTGATACCAAACAGTGATTTCATAGCATCACCATATACATATTAATCACAGTATGATATTTAAAGTGAACATTTTTTTTACCTACAAAAATAAGCAGGCTATATATACAAAATATTTATAAGTTTCTTTTTTAATATTGATTTATATTCCTCAATACAAGCTATACCGCTGTTATAAATATTTTGTTTCCATAATTTTTGTAATTTTCTATTAAAATCTATAAAAATTTGTTTGTTCTTGTTGACTGTTTTTTTTAAATGTTCCCAATTAATACTTTGCTAAACTCTACTTTTGTTTCATCCTCAATCTCGAAACTTTAGACCATTGTGTGCAAAGCGAACCGCTGAGGACAGAATTAACTTGTTAAAACTTTTAAAAGAGGGTGCCATATTCTGTTCGGAACGTTACCCGGAAGATGCGGAAGCCATAGATGCTGAAATACGACGCCAATTGAATGATGAACTGCAAAACAACCACAATAACATGCAACAGACAACGGCAAACAACAGTATTACGACAATCGAACAAGTGCAAACAACACTGCAACACCATTATCAACACGAACAAACAATAACAATTGTTGTTACCGATACAAATCAACAAAGTGACAACAAAACGGCAACAGCAACAAATACAGGAAACACTAAAACTCCAGACATATGACTACCGATTTTCTCAAGTATTACTTGAAATTTACAAAATAACACGACACGAATTTGTAAGGAAAAAGGTTAAAATGAGAATGATTTTTAAATTTGATATAAAATGGCAAAAAAAAAAAAAATATAATTAATAGTAAATGATTTTTTTTAAAGAAAATTTGTCAGAAGATTTTAGTAAATTAAATTACTACAACAACAAAAATTTTTGTCTTTAGAACAGAAAATATTAATTTAGCACTTTAAATTTAAATTTAAATACGAAAAAGATTTACCACTTAAATGTTTAACAAATTGAATTTAGTATTGGAATAAAAAAAGAAAAAAAAAGAAAAATATGCAACGCTTAATTAATTTTTTTTTTAGGACAGTTATCGAATTATTTTTTCAACGTTTTGCACAGTGGTTCGATGATATTTTTTAATTAAATTTTTAACATTTTCAATTTATTTAGAAAATTTTCAAATGGCAAAGCATAAATTTCTTTAAAAATATATTAAAAAAATTAATAATTTTGGCTTGAGGATATATTACACCGTCCGACAGCCCATACTTCACATTAATAAATATGACATATGTATGCACTTAGGTACCAAATGGAGTAAAGCAGGAGTAAAAAGTTATTTTTTTTTTTGAAGAAAAGGAACTTTTTTTAAGAAAAAGTACTTTTCTTAAAATTAGGAAGTTTTTTACACAAGGTAATTTTTTACAAAAGGAACTTTTTTTACAAAAAGTACTTTTTAACAAAAGGTAATTTTTTTCAAAAGGTACTTTTTTTTACAAAACGTATTTTTTTTATTTACAAAAAGTACTTTTTTATACAAAAGGTAATTTTTACAAAAGGTACTTTTTTACAAAAGGTACTTTTTACAAAGGGTACCTTTTTTTTACAAAAAGTACTTTTTTTTATAAAAAGGTACTTCTTTACAAAAGGAACTGTTTTTCTATAAAAAGTACTTTTTTATACAAAGGGTACTTTTTTACAAAAGGTACTTTATTTACAAAAGGTACCTTTTTTCCAAAGTACTTATATTATACGAAAGTTACTTTTTTTACAAAAGGTAGTTTTTTTTACAAACGGTATTTTTTTTTACAAAAAGTACTTTTTTTTTATACAAAAGGTACTTTTTTACAAAATGAACTATTTTTCTATAAAAAGTACTTTTTTTTGTACAAAGGGTACTTTTTTACAAAAGGTACTTTTTTTTTACAAAAGGTACTTTTTTTTACAAAAGGTACTTTTTTTTACAAAAGGTGCTTTTTTTTAAAAAAGGTACTTTTTTGAGAAAATTAAAATTTTTCAGAAAAGGTATTTTGTTTTAAAGCAAATGTACTTTTTATGAAAAGGTATTTTTTTGTAAGAAAAGGTATTTTTTTCTAAGAAAAGGTACTTCTGTAGGGAAAGGTTTATTTTTAAGAAACGGTTTTTTTTTACAAAAAGTATTTCCTAAGAAAATGAACATTTTACGAAAATGAAATTTTTAAGAAAAGGTTTTTTTTTTACAAAAAATATACTTTTTTTTTAAGAAAAGGAACTTTATTACGAATTGGTACTCCTTTTAGGAATAGATATCAATTTTAGAGAACAAACTTTTTTAAAAAAAGTTACTTTTTCAAGAAAAGATAATATGTTAAGAAATAGTAATTTTTGGAAAAAGGGTTTTGTTTTACGAAGCGATAATTTTAAAAGGCACATTTTGTAGAAAATTGCATAAAAAGTACTATTTTAGAAAACGATTTTTTTAAATAAGTAATTTTTTCAGAAATAGTACTACTTTAACAGGTGCTTTGAGGAAGGTACTGTTCTAAAAGCTGTTACTTTTTTAGGGTTATGTTATTTATTTTAAGATAAAGTAGTTTTTTTTTTTGTCAAAAAGTACTTTTTAAGGAAAGAAATTTTTTTTTAAAGAAAATTAACTTTTTTCAGTAGAACTACTTTTTTGAAGGAAGAGGTACTGATTTCAAGAAGAAAATTCACTTTTTATGTGAAAAGGTGCCTTTTTAAGAAAATGTATTTTTAGAGAAAAGGTACTTTATATTTAAAAGTACTTTTTTCATAAAGGGATGGTGAAAGAAGAGATATGTTTTTAAGGAAACTTAACTTTTTAAGAAAAGGCACTTTTTAAAGATTTTTCGAAAAGGTTCTTTTTGAAAAAAAAAGATGCTTTTTGAAAGAAAAGATAGTTTTTGAAATAAAAGGTACTCTTTGAAAGAAAAAGTAATTTATAAAGAAAAGAGCACTTGTTATGAAATGGTGTTTTTTAAGAAAAGGTTATTTATTTTTATTTTTCGAAAAGGTACTTTTTGAAAAAAAGGATGCTTTTTGAAAGAAAAGATTCTTTTTGAATGAAAGGGTACTCTTTGAAAGAAAAAGTAATTTTTAAAGAAAAGAGCACTTTTTATGAAATGGTATTTTTTAAGAAAAGGCTATTTTTTAAGAAAATGTACTTTTTCAGATAAAGTACTTTATTTAGCAAAGTTTTTTTTTTAAGTTTTGAAAGAAAAGGTACGCTTTAAAGAGAAACTACTTTTTAAGAAGAGGTACTTTTCTAAGGCATGGTCTTTTTTAAGAAAACGTACTTTTTAAGGAAAGTTAATTTTTTATTAAAAGGCATTTATTTAAGAAAAGATATTTTTTCTAAAAAAAAGGTACTTTTTCAGCAAAGTTACTTTTTTTAAAAAGGTATTTTTTTTAAAAAAAAAGGAATGAAATAGCAGTTTTTTTAGCTAAAGGTTTCTTTTTAAGAAAATGCATATTTTCAAGAAACTTACTTTGTACGAAGAGGTATTTTTTAAGAAAAGGTACTTCTTTTCGAAAAGGCATATTTTCAGAAAAGCTACTTTATTTGAAAAGGTATTTTTTTTAATAAAACGTATTTTTTTTTAATAAAAGGTATTTTTTTTAATGAAATGTATTTTTTTAATAAAAGGTGTTTAAAGAAAGGTACTTTTTTTGCCAAAGGTTTCTTTTGAAGAAAAGAAAGTGCTTTTTAAGAAGAGCTTCTTTTTAGGAATAGCTAGTGTTTGAGAAAAAGTACCTTTGAGTGAAAAGAAAATTTTTTTTTAAACAAAAAGTACCTTTTTTACTTTTTACTCTTTTTGATAAAAGTACCCTTTTAAGGGAAGGTATTTTTGTAAGAAAGTGAATTTTTTGAAGAAGAACTAAATTTTTTAACAAAAAGCACTGTTTTAAGAAAATGCACTTTTTACGACAAGCTGCTTTTTTTAGAAAAAGTACTTTTCGAGAAACGGTAGTTTTTTATTAAAGGCACTTTCTATAAAAGTTACTTTTTTATAAAAGGTACTTTTACAAAAAAAGATACTTTTTGAAAGGAAAGGTACTTTTTGAAAAAAGGTACTTTTTGAAAGAAAAGGTACTTTTTGAAAGAAAAGGTACTTTTTGAAAGAAAAGGTACTTTTTGAAGGAAAAGGTATTTTTTGAAAGAAAAGGTACTTTTTGAAAGAAAAGGTACGTTTTGAAAGAAAAGGAACTTTTTGAAATAAAAAGTACTTTTTGAAAGAAACGGTACTTTTTGAAAAGAGATACTTTTGGAAAGAAAAGTTACTATATTGTGAAAAGGTGCTTTTGTAAGAAAAGATAATTTTTGAAGAAAATATACTTTTTTAAGAAATGTACTCTTTGAAGGAAAAGGTACTTTTTAAGATAAAGTAATTTGTTAAAAAAGGTAAGATTTTTAGATGAGATAATTTTTAAAAAAATATTTTTAAAGGAAAGGTTCTTTTTTAAGAAAATTCACTTTTGAAGATAGAGTACTTTATTTAGAAAAGTTTTTTTTTTGATGGCGAATTTTGAACGAAAAGGTACTCTTTAAAGAAAATCTACTTTTGAAGAAAACGTGCTCTTCTATACTTTGAAGAAAAGGACTTTTCTTAATTAAAGTTATTTTTTTTTTTTAAGAAAATGCACTCTTTTAAGAAAAGGTAATTTTTTTAGGAAAGGTACTTTTTTTAAGAAAAGGCAATTTTTAAGGAATGGTACTTTTTAAAGAATAAGTACTATTTTAGGAAAAGGTATTTTTTAAAGAAAAGGTATTTTTTTAGGCTTTTTACTAACGAAAAGTACCTTTCTACTTTTTAATAAAAAATACTCTTTTTGAAGAAAAAGAACTATTTTACGAAGAGGCGGTTTTTTTTCTAAGAAAAGATACTTTTTTTTTTGCCAAAGTTTACTTTTAAGAAGAGCTTCTTTTTAGGAATAGATAGTGTATGAGAAAAAGTACTTTTTAGGAAAACGTGCTTTAAGAAAAAATACTTTTTTTTTTAAACAAAGAGTACCTTTTTCCTTTTTACTTTTTTGTAATAAAAAGTACATTTTTAAGGGAAGGTATTTTTTTAAGAAAATGTATTTTTTTTCAAAAGAACTAAATTTTTAACAAAAGGCACTGTTTGAAGTAAAGGTACTTTTTAGGAAATGCTGCTTTTTTAAGAAAAAGTACTATATTAAGAAAATGTACTTATTTTAAGAAAAAAATTCACTATTTAAAAAAAAATTTACTCTATGAAGGAAAAGGTGCTTTTTTTTAGAAAATGTACTTTTGAGAAATGGTAGTTTTTTATAAAAGGCACTTTTTATAAAAGTTACTTTTTTATAAAATGTACTTTTTTTATAAAAGGTACTTTTTTCTACCATTTCTACTTCTTATAAGAGGTACTTTTTTAAAAAAGATACTTTTTGAAAGGAAAGGTACTTTTTGAAAGAAAAGGTACTTTTTGAAAGAAAAGGTACTTTTTGAAAGAAAAGGTACTTTTTGAAAGAAAAGGTACTTTTTGAAAGGAAAGGTACTTTTTGGAAGAAAAGGTACTTTTTGAAAGAAAAGATACTTTTTGAAAGAAAAGGTACTATATTACGAAAAGGTACTTTTGTAAGAAAATATAATTTTTGAAGAAAATATTCTTTTTTAAAAAAGGTACTTTTTGAAAGAAAACGTACATTTTGAAGGAAAAGGTAGTTTTTAAGATAAAGTGCATTTTTAAAAAAGGTAAGATTTTTAGAAAAGGTACTTTAAAAAAAAATTTTTTAAGAAAAGATTATTTTTTTAAGAAAATTGATTTTTTGAGATAAAGTACTTTATTTAGATAAGTTTTTTTTTGAAGGCGAGTTTTGAAAAAAAGGTACTTTTTAAGAAAAGGTACTTTTCTATTCTTTTTTAATAAAAGTTAATTTTTTTTAAAGAAAATTCACTTTTTTAAGAAAGTTTAATTTTTTTAGAAAAGGTACTGTTTTTAAGAAAAAGCAATTTTTAAGAAATGGTACTTTTTAAAAAATAAGTACTATTTTACCAAAAGGTATTTTTTAAAGAAAACATAATTTTTTTAGGCTTTTTACTAACGAAAAGTAACTTTCTACTTTTTACTTTTATTTTAACAAAAATTGCCTTTTTAAGGGAAGGTATTTTTTTTAAGAAAATTAACTTTTTTCGAAAGAACTAAAAGAAAAGGTACTTTTTAGGAAAAACTAATTTTTTAAGAAAAAGTACTATATTAAGAAAATGTACTTATTTTAAGCAAAAAATGTACTATTTGAAAGAAATGTTACTTTATGAAGGAAAAGGTACTTTTTTTTTAGAAAATGTACTTTTCGAGAAACGGTAGTTTTTATAAAAGGCACTTATTATAAAAGCTACTCTTTTATAAAAGGTGCTTTTTTATAAAAGGTACTTTTTATAAAAGGTACTTTTTATAAAAGGTACTTTTTATAAAAGGTACTTTTTATAAAAGGTACTTTTTATAAAAGATACTTTTTGAAAGGAAAGGTACTTTTTGAAAGAAAGGTACTTTTTGGCTAAAGTATTTTACTAAAGGTACTTTTTAGAAAAGGTACTTTTTAAGATAAATTATTTTATTAAAGCTACTTTTTAGAAAAGGTACTTTTTTAAAAAAATTTTTAAAGAAAAGGTTATTTTTTAAGTAGATTCACTTATTAAGATAAAGCACTTTACTTAGAAAAGTTTTTTTTTTTTGAAGGCGAATTTTGAAGGAAAAGGTACTCTTTTAAGAAAAACTATTTTTTAAGAAAAGGTACTTTTCTATACTTTTGTTAGTAAAAGTTAATTTTTTTTTTAAGAAAATGCACTTTTTTAGGAAAAGGTAATTTTTTTTAGAAAAGGTACTTTTTTTAAGAAAAAGTAATTTTTAAGAAATTGTACTTTTTTAAGAATAAGTACTATTTTACGAGGAGTTATTTTTTAAAGAAAAGACAATGTTTTTAGGCGAAAGCTTTCTTTTGAAGAAAAAGCGTTTTTCACAAAAAGTACTTTTTAGGAAGAGATTCTTATTTCGAAAAGGTATTTGTTAATTAAAGGTACCTTTTTAAGAAAATATACTTTTTGTAGGAAAATGTGATTGTTTGGAAAGTTTTCTTTATTGTTTTTTAAAGGAAAGTACCTTTTTTAAGGAAATGTATTTTTTTAAACAAAATAATTTTTGTAGAAACGGTACTTTTTTAAGAAATTGACTTTTTTGAAGAAAGAATACTTTTTCTACAAAATGGTACTTTTTACAAACAGGTATTATTTTAAGCAAAGATACTTTTTTTTAAATTATCTTTTTAAGAAGATGTACTTTTTTAAGAAAATATATTTTTTGAGAAAAATAACGAAATAAAGATATTTCGATTTGGGAACCCTAATTAAATTTCAACCATTTTGTTGCACGACGCAACAAAATACGTTGACGTATGGGTGATAATTATATGAATAAATATTAATCAGACGTACGGACGGAAACACCGTTATTGGTGTTTAATGATAGATGTGAATCTTGTTATAATTTTATAATTTCGAACAGTAATGTTTGTGCTTTTGTCGGACGGTATATTAAGGTTTATATTCTCATACTTTATATGTATGTGAAGCCATATTTAATACAAGATTAGAGCCACAATTTCAGACCAATCATTAAAGGGTTCTAAATTAAAATGACTGTTTATCCATAAGTCGCAAAAATAAGCTCAATTTAAATTCCAAAACTATTAAAAGCTAAATTTAATGAAGACATTCTACATAGAAATCATCGAAACCACTGTAGGCATGCACATGAAACTGTATGGTCACGTTTAAATAAGGTATTGAAAAAGTATTGAAAAAATAACAAGAACTTTAAATAATTTATGATTTTATTAACAAATTTTCTAAACCAACATTTAGCAAACATTTATCAGACACATTATGGGGTAAACACAGTCCATCACAGGGCAAAGAGAAATATGAAGAGAAATGTAACAAAAAATATATATGTATGTATTTTTCTAATGATATTTGAAGCTATGATACACACTGTGAATACCCCTATTTTAGACACCCTCACCACACACATAAAACTCACTGAGCATTATATTGGAAAATATACAGAAATTTTTGCAAATAACTAAAAAAACAAAAACAAAAAAAAAAAAACCCCAGCCATTAAATTTTAACATAAAGTAGTAGTTAAGGTATCTCTGTAAACGATGGTTAACGTAATGTTATGGAAAAAAACAAAAACAAAAAAAAAGACAAACTAATTAAATTTAAATACAAACAGAAATTATAATTAATAGAAGCATTAAAATAACAACAAAAGATATACATGATAATTTTCAATAATAATATAATTAAACTTTTATAAAAACAAGATAAACAACCTATTATAAACCTATATAATTATACAATAATAAAAACAACAATAACAACATTTACACAAAGCAAACACTTAAAAGTATGCCGATGTATTCGTATCAGTATTTATAAATAGATTATAGATTTTAAATGCTTCAACCGTAAATTGATTGTGGGTGAAATGGATTATTCGAGAACTAGAGAGATATAAAAAAGGTTCTACTTAAACATACGACATGACATTCATCCTTTGCAGCTTAAACACTTTCAAACCATACATTTATCAAACAGAAACCTTTTAATGGAATTATTTTAAAATTAATTATTACTTTTATTTTATTTTTTGGGTTCTAATTTATTAAATATAAAATTGATAGTTTAGAAAACATAAACACAACATAAAGGATCAAATTAAAAGATGGGGCTTAAAGTTTTTAGTTCAAAATGAATTTAAAGCAAAGTGATTTCTTTGCTTATTATGTTCGAATGTTTGTTCTCTCTTTAACTTTTTTCGGTAAAAAAATAAGTAATTCAACTGGCCCTTTTTTGTGCGATAAAAAATGAATGGCATTTCTTTGTCCTAAATATGTAAATGTGTAACAAATTCCTGGGTATTTGGAAATAATGTTTCCCTCAACACGACTGCTCTCTATAATGGGATAGTTTTTAGAAGTTATTTATTGAAAGGAAGCCCTGTTTTTATCTAAATTTTCTCTTTGTTTTAAAACGTTTTTTTTATTACGTTTTCTAAAAATTGTAAAAGTACCAATTTTAAATTTCTTTTTTTTGATAAATGATTTTTTTTGTATAAATAGTAGATTCTCTCGAAAAGATATATCATGAAAATTATATTAAATTATTTGTAAATAATTTAATAAATTAAAATTTAAAGTTAACTATTTCATTTAAAATTTAAACAATTTATCAGAGTTCAGAAAAAAACACACACTGAATAAAAAACTCGTACATATATGTAAACAAACATAACTTAGGCACATACACATACGTATTTTTATTTTCATATCAATTATGTTTGTTTTTAAATTATCTTCGGTGCCCAACACAATCATGACTGTGTTCGTTTTAATATATCGTTATTTACACGAACATTTTTCTATCACGTACTTTTTGTTTCGATCACACATAAACCACACAGATTCGAGTGTTGCTTTATTTGAAGTTCGTGTTCTGGTACGTGTACTGAAAAAAAAAAACAGAACATGTACAATAACCAGGTTCGAGTTCAGTTATATTTTAAGTCGTGTTCTGGCTCGTGTACTAAGAAAAAACAGAACATGTACAATAAACAGGTTCGAGTTCAGTTATATTTTAAGTCATGTTCTGGCTCGTGTACTAAGAAAAAATAGAACATGTACAATAACCAGGTTCGAGTTCAGTTATATTTTAAATTCGTGTTCTGGCTCGTGTACTGCAAAAAATTGAAACAACACTTCGCGATCACCCCGATAAAAACGATGACAATTGTTTCAATCAAATTTATTAAAATTTTATTGACCCTTTTTTATGACTTACGTTGCAAATTGTTTACAATTGTCAAATACTTTAAAATTTTATTGGCCATTTTTTTGTGATTTACGTTGAAATTATTTACAATTGTTTTTATTGACTGGTTTTTATTTTAATAAAATATGGCAATAAAATACTTAAGACACAAAAATTGCACACTGCACTTAAATCTCTCTTGTAGGTTTCAATCAGAAATGTAAATTTTTTCGTTTCGCTATTAAAAGTTGCGTATTTTTTATAGCAAAACATATTTCTGTTAATTTTAAAATATTTGACAATTGTAAACAATTTGCAATGTAAGTCATAAAAAAGGGTCAATAAAATTTTAATAAATTTGGTTGAAACAATTGTCGTTGTTTTTATCGGGGTGTATCAGATCGCGAATTGATGTTTCAATTTTTCGCAGTACACGAGCCAGAACACGACTTAAAATATAACTGAACTCGAACCTGTTTATTGTACATGTTCTGTTTTTTCTTAGTACACGAGCCAGAACACGACTTAAAATATAACTGAACTCGAACATGTTTATTGTACATGTTCTGTTTTTTTTCAGTACACGTACCAGAACACGAACTTCAAATAAAGCAACACTCGAATCTGTGATGGTTATGTGTGATCGTGTAAATAACGAAATATTAAAACGAACACAGTCATGATTGTAGAAAATTTAGAAACGCACATAATTGATATGAAAATAAAGATATGTGTTTCATGTGTGTATTTTCTGAACCTTGCAATTTATACATTTTTAAACTCTTTCTTTTAACTCATACTCTCTGTCTGTCTGTCGTGGGTGGACCCCATTCCCCCTCATCCAATTGATCTGAAACTTGGCCCATAGTCTTGTTGTGACTAAAGATTATTTTTGGGGTAATCACGCACAGTCACGCATAGTCACGCGCAGTCACGGGGTGATCTAAATGTCATTTCCCCTCATCTGATCGATCTGAAACTTAGTCCATACACTTGCTGTGAAAAAAAGATTAACTTTGACTTAGCCATGTACAGTCACGCATGGTCACGCGCAGACACGTAGCGATGTAAAACCCATTTCCACTTATCCGTTCGATCTGAAACTTGGTCGATAGACTTGCAGTGAAAAAATATTAAGTGTGACATAGTCACGCACAGTCACGCATAGTCACGCACAGTCACGGAGTGATCTAAATGCCATTTTCCTTCATCCGATCGATCTGAAATTTGGTCCATACACTTGCTGTGAAAAAAAGATTAACTTTGAATTAGTCACGCACAGTCACGCATGGGCAGGCGCAGTCACGTAGTGATGTAAAACCCATTTCCCCTTATCCGATCGATCTGAAGCTAGTCGATAGACTTGCTGTGAAAAAAGATTAAGTTTGACATAGTCACGCACAGTCACGCATAGTCACGCATAGTTACGCACAGTCACGGAGTGATGTAGATGTCATTTTCCTTCATCCGATCGATCTGAAACTTGGTCCATACACTTGCTGTAGAAAAAAGATTGACTTTGACTCAGTCACGCACAGTCACGCATGGTCACGCGCAGCCACGTAGTGATCTAAAACCCATTTTCACTTATCCGATCAATCTGAAGCTAGATCGATAGACTTGTGAAAAAAGATTAACTTTGACATAGTCACGCAGAGTCACGCATAGTCACGTAGTGATCTAAATGTCATTTTCCTTCATCCGATCGATTGAAACTTGGTCCATAGTCTCGTTGGGTCTATAGATTAATTTTGGAGTAGACGCACAGTCACGCACAGACACGCATAGTCACGCACAGTCACGGAGTGATCTAAATATCATTTCCCCTCATCCGATCGATCTCAAACTTGGTCCACACAATTGCTGTGAAAAAAGATTAACTTTGACTTAGTCACGCATAGTCACGCATAGTCACGCACAGTCACGCAGTGATCTAAATGTCATTTTCGCTCATCCGACCGATCTGAAACTTGGTCGATATACTTGCTCTAAAGAAAGATAAACTTCGACATAGTCGCGCGCAGTAACGCATAGTCACGCACAGTCACGAAGTGATTTAAAACCCATTTTCCCTTATCCTTTCGATCTAAAACTTAAAACTTATCTTTGACATAGTCACGCGCAGTCACGGAGAGATTAAAACCCCACTTCCCCTCATCCGATAGATCTGAAACTTTGTCCATAGGCTTGTTGTGGCCAAAGATTAATTTTAAGATAGTCACATACAGTCACGCACTGTCACGGAGATATTCAAAACTCATACGCATAAGGAAAGAAAGGGTTTGATTTAAAACTTTGTTTTTATGGGTTAGATTATTTTTAAATATCCTTTGTATATCCTTCTCGCCATTTGTACTAATAAAAAAAAATTATGGACATCATAACAAATATTTATTCTTTATCTCCACAACAGGCGTAAGTGATGTTCGTCTGCATGTACGTCTGGTGACAATAGGATAGCTTAAAAAAAGTACCTTTTCCTAAAAAGTGAAAGTTTTTATAAAAGTACGTTCTCTTAAGAAAAATATCTTTTTGCAAAAAGTTCCTGTTTTGTGAAGGAAAAAGGGCCTTTTTAAAAATACAATACTTTTTAAAAAATGCCTTCTCAAAAGAGTACCTTTCGTTAAATATTTAAAAATTTTCTTGAAATATACCTTTTCTTAAAATATCACCTGTTAGAGTTCGTGTGGTGTTAAGTAATTTGCCAGAAGCTGACAACTGGAGGACATTTTCTTTATCATATATTCGTTTTTGTTATAAAACTTTGCATTCTTCTTTGTGGTTAAAAGCTTGGCCTTAATTTCGAAACAAATTTTAAATAAAAGCAAAATATATTTTTATTTCACAATTTTATGAAAAAATCAACTCTCTTTTCCTTTTTATTGGATTATTCAATTCTTTCGATTCCACGTTGCTAATCACCCAATTTCCGTAAAAAATTCCCTTTTCTAAAAAAGTTCATATTTTTTAAAACCTATTTTTTTCTTGAAAAAATACCTTTTCTTGCCTCTTCTTAAAAAAGTAAATTTTCTTCAAAAAAAAAAAAAAAAATTCCTTAAAAAAGTATTTTTTTCCCTAAAAAGTTCTTTTTCTTTAAAATGTTAATTTTCTTAAAAATATATTTTTTCTTAAAAATGTACCTTTTCTGCAAAAGCACAATTTTTCGGGAAGCCACTTTTCTTAAAAAAGTACCATTTCTTATAATTGGCCCTTTTGATAAAATACCCTTTCTTAAAAAAGTACCTTTTTTAAAAAAGTACTTTTTCTTAAAAAAATACCTATTCGTAAAGAAGTATTTTTTCTTAAAAAATGTCCCACCTAAAAAAAGTCTCTAGTCGTAAAAAATTACCTTTTCCAAAAAGTAAATTTTCTTGCAAATGTATTTTTTCTTAAACAAAGGTACATTTTGTAAAAAAGTACCTTATTGTAAATAGCTTTTTTAAAAAAACCCTTGTTTAAAGAGTACCTTTTTTCATAAAAGTAATTTTTCTTAGGTACAGTTAATACAGTACTGTTTCTTAAAAAGTTCTTTTTCTTAAAAAAGGAAACTTTCTTAAAAAAGTACCGTTTTTTTTAGGGAAGTACCGTTTTCTTATCATTCCTTAAACAAGGCCCTTTTCTTCAAAAGTAAATATTTTTTAAAAAGTAAATTTTTTTAAAAAGTACATTTATTTAATGAGGTGCATTTTCTTAAAAAAGTACCCTTTCCTAAAAAAGGTGCTATTCGTACAAAAGTACATTGTCTAAAAAGTAGCTTTTCTTAAAACGGTACCTTTTCTTCAAATTGCCTATTTTAAAAAAGTTAATTAACATGGAAAAAATTCCTTTTTAACCAAAATTGGTTTTACTTATACCTAGCGCAACTTTTTATAAGAAGCCATTATATATTCCTAAAGCACAATCTTTAAGCTTTCCAAAACCCTATTAGGAAGTGTGATTATCATAAGTAAAAGACTGGTTACAGCCATCTAAAAATTGCAAAATTTTTAACTGTGGAGACATTGCTTGTAGTAATTCTTTATTTGGACAACTTCTCGAAAGTTTTACCGTATCTAATTGTAAGTAGTGTATTTTTATACCCTATATGTTTTAAAAATGGTTGTCAGTACGTAGAGTAGGTGGCAGCACTTATGCTTTCTAGATCATCTGGTAAAGTGTTCAAATCGTCGGTGTCCGTATTACGTATCTTCAGAAGTTGTTTTGAAATTTTATTCTCAGTGAAATGCTAGTTTTGGAAAGTTTAAAGATTCAACTTTAAAAATATATTATGGTTTCCTATTAAAAATTGCGTTAATTATAAAAAAATCCCATTTTGGTAAAAAAGAATTTTTCCCATGTTAATTAAATGGGAAACTAAAATTAAAATAGCGACCTCTTAGAGTTGAGCTGGAACGCCCATCTTTGGTGAGTATTTTTTTTACATTAAATAAAAACATTTGAGGGGGTAAGAGCAAAAAAAAATTAAAATTTTTTTTGAAGCACCCTATTGGGTAATAATAGTTACTAGCAGATTCCAGCCCTCGAAATTCGAGTGCAAATTCTAGGAAATTTAATTTTAAGATATGTTCATCAATTATAGCCAATTCACAAATCAACACAAAAAACAAACTCATTTTTATTACAAACACATTAACAAATTTAATACACACACATATATAACTTTATTTATGTGATAGTAGCAAATTTAAATGCAATTTACTCAAAATAAATAAATTTAAAATCTGTAAATCTGCAAATCGGCTAAAAAGAAATACCTTTCAAATAATATAAGTTTCGTCAAAATCGTGATAAAACGGTGGAACAAAACACCGGTCACAAAAAATCGCCTAGCCTGTTAATATTATAATATGCTCCAATTATTAATTTTTTAACTTGTTCATAATAATTATGAATCAATTTTTAGTAATAATTATTAAAAATGGCCAATTTTGTTCGGATCTCAAAATGTTTCTAATAGTTATTTTGGGTCGTTGATAGTTACCGGTCTACTGGCTCTGCTGTCCATGATTCCATACAACTTATTTGTTGTTTTATATGACCAGTGTTGCCATAATTTGAAATTGTAAAGATGCTAAATTGCAAAAAAAAAAGATACTAAAACGTACTGGAGTCAAAAAAAAGATGCTAATTTTTTTTTCAGTTTAATTACCTTTATATTGAAAAATTAAATACTTTTTAATAAATTCTTTGGTTTTTAAATCGAAAAATTCATATAAAACATAAGTTTCGATTAATATTTTTAAAATTTTAATTAAAATTATTTTGTAATTTTCTTTAATTTTTCTGTAATTTTTTTTTAACATGAAACTGAGTTTTTTTAATTTTAAATTAAATATTTTTAATTTTAAAGGGATTTTTTTTTTTCAATTTCAAATATAACAGAACTTTCATTATCAAAAGATTATTGTAATATAATCGGTTTATGGAATCTAATATTTCTGTGATGTGTTCTTCTTGGCTCTGATATTTTTCTGACGATCGACTTTTATCAACGACATCGCTCGGTATAACGTAAGTGTAACAGCACCCATTTTTCAATTTCAAACCTTCTTTTATACGTATTACAGAACATAACAACTCGGATTTTATTCTGTTGCAAAAGTTTTCTTTTAACTAAAGCCATTAAACTAAACAAACGTTCAATTTCGGATTTTGAGAAAGCCAAACTAGTAAAGACAATACAAATATTGATAACTCTTTAAATGGAATTTAGCCAAAAGTATTTTTGTTAACTTCAATCGATAAAGAGGTTGTATTCAGTGTTGTATCCCAATATTGTTCTGTGATATAGCTCCATTGGATTTGACTTTTTTTTGTTTCATCTATATCTATATCTGATCTATATTTAAACTATTCTAATATATTGGTTATCGGTTCTTTTACCCGATTTAATGTGTTTTGTATTGAAAATTTTGGCATTTGTATTAAAAATACAATAAAATTTTTTGGCAATCGACTTTTTAATTCATTAAAAACTATTTTTGGTGTTTACATTCTTCAATTTCAAAATGTTTTGTTATATTTGATGAAAGAATCGAGCAAAGTGGTAAATAGAATAGTACAGAAAATTCTTGTATTATACTTTCAAAAATTAAAACATATTAATACCATTAAGATTAAAATTGTATATTCAAAAATAATGAAAAAAATTTAAAAAAGATGCTAAAGGCAACTTTTTATTAATAAAAAATGCTAAGTTAGCATCTAGCATCTTTTCATAAATTTTGGATGCTAAACGACAAAAAAAGTTGCTAAATCTAGCAACTAAAATGCTAAAATGGCAACACTGCATATGACGTATACGACGTATGAGTATTTTTTAAAAATTGATATTAATAACACGCATACGTCACCAACTGGACTGAATTCAAGCTAATTGATCTAGCTTAAAGCTTTTTAGGAGCTAATATTTTATCGGAAAGATACGGAGAGAGAGAGAAAAAATTCGAACCGTTTTTTTAAGGGAAGTATCCTTTCTAAATATCGTACCTTTCCTTAAACAAGGCCCTTTTCTGAAAAAGATCCCTTTTCGTAAAAAGTAAATATTTTTAACAAGTAAATTTTTTTAAAAAGTATATTTGCTTAAAAAGGTAAATTTTCTTCAAAAAATTAACCTTTCCTAAAAAAGGTGCTATTCGTACAAAAGTGTCTTGTCTAAAAAGTAGCTTTCCTTGAAAGGGTACCTTTTCTTAAAAATACCTATTTTAAAAGTACCCTTTCTTAAAAAATTTTCTTGAAAAAATACCACTCTTAAAAAAGTAAATTTCTGTAAAATTTAATCTTTTGTAAAAATTCACCTTTTTGTTAAATTTAAATTTTTGGAAAAAGATAATTTTTTGTAAAAAGTAATTTTTGTATAAAAGAAACAAGTACCTTTTCTACAGAAACTAACTTTTCTTAAAAAGAACCTTATTTTTAAATAGTACCTTTGCTTTAAAGAGTACAATTTCCTAAAAAGGGCCTTTTTTTACAAGAGTAAATTTTCTTATAACATAATGTGTTGTAAATAGAAACTTTTCTACAAAAAGGAACTTCTCTTTTTATAAAGTACCTTTTTTTGTAAAAATATACTTTTTACATAAAAGACTTTCTTAAAAAGTCCATTTTTTTTAAAAAGTACATTTTCTTAAAAAAAGTAATTTTTCTTAGAAATACATTTTACTAAAAATACATTTTACTAAAAAAAATAAATTTTATTAAAAAAGTATATTTTCTTAAAAAATACAATTTCTTACATTTCTTTAAAAAGTGCCTTTTTTCCAAACATAAAGTTTTTTAAGGTACATTTTCTTAAACAAGTACCTTTTCCTAAAGAGTACTTTTTCTTAAAACAGTAAATTTTGTTAAAAACATATCTCTTCTTAAAAAGTACCTTTTCTTTATAAAGTACCTTGTCTTAAAAAAGCAAATTTTCTTAAAGATGTAAATTTTTTTAAAGAAATATGTTTTCTTAAAAAAGTACCATTTCGAAAAGTCAATTTTGTTAAAAAACTAATTTTTTTAAAGTACATTTACTTAAAAAGTATATTTTCTTACGTTTCTTAAAAAGTGACTTTTTTTTTTATAGAAAAGTTAGTTTTTTTAAAGTACAATTTCTTAAACAAGTACCTTTTCCTAAAAAGTACTTTTTCTTAAAACAGTATTTTTTTTTAAATATCGCTTCTTAAAAAGTACATTTTCTTTAAAAAGTACGTTGTCTTAAAAAAGCAAATTTTCTTAAAGATGTAAATTTTTTTAAAAAGTACCTTTTCTTAAAAAAGTAACTCTTCTTGAAAGAGAAATTTTTCCTAAAAACGGAAATTTTCTAAAAAACAAATGTATTTTTGTAAAAATTTACCGCCTCATAAACAGTTATCTCTAATTAAAAAGTATCTTTTTTTAAAATTTTTTTTTTGTAAAAAGTAACTTTGTATAAAAGTACCTTTGTGTAAAAAGTATAATTTCTTCAAAAGGCTCCTTTTCTAAAAACGTAAATTTTCTTATAAAGCGTACTTTCAGAGGAAACTAAACTACCTTTTTTAAAGTCGTACATTGCCTTAAAAGAGTACTTTTTTCCCCTAAAAAAGTAAACTTTTTTCAAACTTACCTTTTTTTAAAAAATTTCTTATCTTAAAAATGTAGCTTTTGTTAAAAAAAAAACATTTTTTTATAAAAATAAATTTTTTAAAGAAGTATAGTTTCTCAAAAATTATATTTTTTTTAAAAAGGTAATTTTTGTAAAAACATACCTTTTTGTCAAAACGTAGGTTTTTGTCAAAAAGTACATTTGTGTAAAAAGGGCATCTTGCAAAAGACTACATTTTGGTAAAAAGAAGTATAATTTTGTAAAAAGTTCCTCTTTGCTAAAAAAAGTGCAGTTGTATTAAAAAGTATTTCTTTAATGTGCCTTTTCTAAGAAAATTACGTTTTCTACAAGAGGCACTTTTTGTAAACAAATACCTTTTTTCAGAAAAGTACTTTGTGTAAAAAGTACCTTTTTGTTATATGACTTTCTTTTGTTGAATAAGTTCTGTTTTTTTAAGGACTTTTGCTTGAGAAAGTTCTTCTTTTTAAAAAATTACCTTATTTAAAATAGTACCTTTTCTCAGAAAATAATCTTTTCTTAAAAAATATTATTTCTTAAAAAAATAAAATTTCTTAAAAATGTAAATTTTCTTAAAAAATTACCTCTTCTGAAAAACGTACCTTTTACAAAAAGTACCTTTTGTTAAAAAAGTACATATTGTTACATACGTACTTTATATATAAAAAATTATCATTTTGTAAAAAATACATTTTTTAAATTAGGTATATTTTTTTAAAGAGTACCTTCTCGTATAAAGGCTCTCTTTATTAAAAAAATATCTTTTTTTGTAACAAAAAAACATTTTCATGAAAATTTATTTTTTTTTATAAAAAGTACATGTCTCTCAATCATATTCGTACCACGTGATCTTTTGACGAATCGTAACACATTGCATATCTCAGTCATTAATGAGGAAAATGGTAATATTTTGCAATTGTTGGTTCTCATTGGACGGTGTCAAAAATCCGTCATAGCCGATTTTAACTATCTTAGTTGTTTAATTTAAGGAATATACATTTTTTTTTATTATAAATAGATTTTAATTTACGATTTTTTGTCTACCTTTTTTAACTCATTTTGTCGTTATTTTTGTATATTAAAAAGGCTTGAGGTCAAACTTGTTTTTTGGTATATTTTATTCACCGATATTTCGGTTGCCAGCGGCGCCTATCATCAGGGTTTAAATATCTAAAAAACAAAAAAAAAATTTTTTTTTCATTTTTTTATTATACTGTATAAACAAAGTTGAAACATGGAAAAGTGAATTTAGTTATTACTAGCAGATTCCAACCCTCGAAAATCGAGCGCAAATTCTAGGAAATTTAATTTTTTCATTAAATAAAGACCCTAAAAGTTTGCTAATCAATTATAGCCAATTCACAAATCAACAAACTAATTTTTATTAGAAAGACATTACCAAATTTAATAAACACACATATAGCATTGTATAATTTTATGTATGTATTAGGAGCATCTTTAAATGTGATTTACTCAAAATAAAGGAAAAAATTTAAAAATCTGTAAATCTGCAAAACGGCTAAAAATAAATACCTTTCAAACAATACACGTTTGGTTAAAATCGGGATAAAACGGTAGAACAAAACATCGGTCACGAGAAATCGCATAGCCTATTAATATTATAGATAATAATAAAAAATTTTTTTTTGTTTTTTAAATATTTAAACCCTGATGATGGTCGCCGCTGGCAACCGAAATATAGGCAAATAAAATATACAAAAAAAAAAAAAACAAATTTGACCTCAAGACTTTTTAATATACAAAAATAGCAACATAAATCTATTTTTGAATAAAGTTTTTTAAACTTTATTTAAAGTTGCCATAAATTTTTGAATTCTATTCAGTAAATGTATTTTATTCGCCTAAGCAAAATGATGTCCTAGCCGGTCTAATATGGCTTTGATATCCATAATTCCATAGAACTTAATTGTTGTTTCATCTTACGTATACGACGTATGAGTGTTATTTTTAAATTGATATTAATAACACGCATACGTCACGTACTGGACTGAACATTTTAAAGAATTCAAGCTGTTTGATCTAGCTTAAACATTTTTGGGAGCTAATTTTTGATTAGAAAGATACGGAGAGAGAAAAAGAGAGAAATAATGTAGGTGTACTCCAGTGACTAATTCACATACTTTAAGACTCCTTTCTTGTACTTACACTCACGCAGTACATCATTATATACGCAAATCATCCAGCAATTATTATTATTATTTTAATTATGGTTTTTTCTTAATATAAAAATTTTATTTTCTATTAATTTTAACCAATAATTTTCATTTTTTATATACTTTTAATTTTAGAATTACAAAAATAAGTTAGTTATGTTTTGTAAAAATCCTAAGACTGACAATTAAATTGATTTAAAAACAAAAATTAGTAAAATTTTGGTATAACATTTTTGAAAATATTGATTAAACGAAAAATTTAAGTTCATTAAAAATAAATTTGATTTAAAAATTAAGATAAACGATTGTATCGAAAAAGAAAAGTTTGTTTGGTTAAGAAAAATTGCAAGCGCAATAATAAACAAGTGTGCAAATGTATGTGGGTTTATATTAAGTTAAACTAAATAAAATAAAAAAAAAACAAACTTAAAAAAAATATCTTCAGGCTAAATCAATATATTTGTAGAGCAACAACAGCACATAGATGAGAAAGTCCATTAAATTTTAGAAATAAAAAAAAATCATCATCTGCTTTATGTTGCGAAACTGTCTACATGTTTGATTGGTATTTAGTCTGAAGCAGTTTTTAGTTTGTATGCATTTATTTCTTATTTAAAATATATTTTGCCAATAAAAATTTTGCTATGTAACTATGAGTATTTTATAAAAACAAATGTAATAGAATTTTAAAAAAAATATTATATAAATTCCATTAAGGCTTAATTAAAATAGTTAAAAAGATATTAATTTTTTTTTAGTAAAAAGACCAATAAAAAAAAAAATTACACATGTTTATTTATTAGACCCCAACTTCTTAAAAAATTTATAAAAAAATTAGTTTTTATAGAAAAAAAAAAAGAAATTTCAACCAAATGAATAAATGTGTGGTAGTCACAATAAAATTTATAAATTCACATTAAAAAAACGAAAAAGAACCAAAACAAACACAATTTCCATCACCGCCACTTTTATTCTCTTAAATATGTATTTGTTTAAGTATTTGCTGGTAGAAATCACTATCGGGAATGAAATTACTATTTAAAACTAAACTAATAAGTATTTCAAAATGCATAATGCAAAAAACAGATTGTATGTGTTTAGAAATGAAAAATTTTAATATTCCAACCTTTAACAAAAGCTCACTAACACACACCCATCTCCCCAAGAAAACATCAATAAAGTGTTTTAAAAAATTAAATTAAAATGTGTTTTTATTATGGGCGGGATATTTTTTTTTGAAAGAAAATAATGGAAAATTTTCGTCCAATTGTTTTAAGTCTTAAATCATACATCCAGTCGTTTACTTTAAAGTTTTTACGTTGCTATTTTTACGAAAAGTTTGCACTTTCGCGAATTTTTGCTTTAACACCATCTGCCCGTCATAGGATGTTTATTAATGGTTTTTAAAAAGAAAATTTTGTTAGAAAAAGTACTTTTTTTAAATTACACTTTCCTAAAAAATAACTTTTTGTTTAAGTGACGTTTTCTTAAACAAGTACCCTTTTCTGAAAAAATAAATTTTCTTACATAAGTAAATTAAAAAAAAAAACTTTTTCTAAAAATGTAACTTTTCAAAAAAGTAATGTTTCTAAAAAAAAGTACCTTCTTTTCAAAAAGTACTTTCTTCAAAAAGTACATTTTCTCAAAAAGTACCTGTTCATAAATAAATAAATTTTCTTAAAAAAAGTATATTATCTTAAAATAGTAAATTTGCCTACAAAAGTAAATTTTCTTACAAAGTAAATTTTCTTAAAAAATGCCCTTGCTAACAAAAGTAGATTTTCCTAAAATGTACGTTTTGTAAATAAATAAATTTTCTAAAAAAGTAAAATAAGTAATTTTTCTAAAAAAGTACCTTTTAACAAAAGTACATTTTCTTAAATAGTACCTTATTTTCAAAAAGTACCTTTTTCTTCCAAAAGTAAGTTTTCTTAATAGATAAGTTTTCTTAAAAAAGTCAGCTTCTTCATAAAGTACGTTTTATTTAAAAAGTAGATTTTCTTTGAAAAGTACTTTTCCAAAATTGTAACTTTTAGAAAAAAAAGTATTGTTTCTAAAAAACTAGCTTTTCTTAAAATAGTAAATTTGCGTAAAAAGTACTTTTTGTAAAAAATTACCTTATCTTTAAAAAGTACCTTTTCTAATAAAAGTACCTTTTCTAATAAAAGTACCTTTTCTAATAAAAGTACCTTTTCTAATAAAAGTACCTTTTCTAATAAAAGTACCTTTTCTAATAAAAGTACCTTTTCTAATAAAAGTACCTTTTCTTAAAAATGTACATTTATCTTCCAAAAGTAACTTAGGAAAGTACTTTCTCTTAAAAAGGGACCTGTTAAGAAAATATCTTTTATTTAAAAAGATTTTCTTAAAAAAGTACATTTTCTTTAAAAAGTACTTTTTCCCAAAACAGTAAATTTTCCTAAAAAAAGCATATTTTCTTAAAAAATTGTTATAAATTTCTTACAAGAATACCTTTCCTTACAAAAGTAACTTATCCTACAAAAGTACCTTTTATAAATAAATAGATTTTCTAAAAAAAGGACCTTTTGTAAAAAAGTACTTTTTCTAAAAAGAAAATGACTTTTCCAAAAAAGTGTCTTTTCTAAAACTAGTACATTTTCTTACAGGAGTACACTTATTTAAAAAAGTACCTCTTATATATAAATAACTACGTATTCTCAAAAAGTACCTTTTCTAAAAAATTACCTTTTCTGAAAAAGTAATTGTTCTAGACAAAGTGTATTTTCTTTAAAGAGTAGATTTTCTTCAAAAATCATTTTTTCTGAATAAGTAATTATTCTAGACAAAGTGCATTTTCTTAAATGAGTAGATTTTCTTAAAAAAGCATTTTTTTTTTAAAGTACATTTTCTAAAAAAAAGTGCCTTTTCATAAAAAAGTACCTTCATATTCCAAAAGTAACTTCTTAAGAAAGTAACCTCTGAGGAAAGTACTTTCTTTTCAAAAGGGACCTGTTAAGAAAATATCTTTTATTTAAAAAGGTTTTCTTAAAAAAGTACATTTTCCTTAAACAATGAATTTTCTTAAAAAAAGTATATTTTCTTAAAAAATTAAAATTTCTTACAAAAATGCCTTTCCCTACAAAAGTACCTTATCCTACAATAGTTCATATTCATACAAAAGTACCTTTTATAAATAAATATATAATTTTCTAAAAAAGGACCTTTTGTAAAAAAAAGTACTTTTTCTAAAGAGAAAATAACTTCCAAAAAAGGACCTTTTGTAAAAAAAATACTTTTTCTAAAAAGAAAATAACTTTTCCAAAAAAGTACCTCTTCTAAAACAAGTACATTTTCTTACAAGAGTAAATTTATTTAGAAAAGTACCTTTTATATATAAATAGCTTTTCTAAAAAAGTACATTTTCTAAAAGATTACCTTTTCGGAAAAAGTAATTATTTTAGACAAAGTGCATTTTCTTTAATGAGTAGATTTTCTTAAAAAAGCATTTTTTTTAAAAGTACATTTTCCAAAAAAAGTGCCTTTTTATAAAAAAGTACCTTCATATTCCAAAAGTAACTTCTTAAGAAAGTAACCTCTGAGGAAAGTACTTTCTTTTCAAAAGGGACCTGTTAAGAAAATATCTTTTATTTAAAAAGGTTTTCTTAAAAAAGTACATTTTCCTTAAACAATGAATTTTCTTAAAAAAAGTATATTTTCTTAAAAAATTAAAATTTCTTACAAAAATGCCTTTCCCTACAAAAGTACCTTATCCTACAATAGTTCATATTCCTACAAAAGTACCTTTTATAAATAAATATATAATTTTCTAAAAAAGGACCTTTTGTAAAAAAAAGTACTTTTTCTAAAGAGAAAATAACTTCCAAAAAAGGACCTTTTGTAAAAAAAATACTTTTTCTAAAAAGAAAATAACTTTTCCAAAAAAGTACCTCTTCTAAAACAAGTACATTTTCTTACAAGAGGAAATTTATTTAGAAAAGTACCTTTTATATATAAATAGCTTTTCTAAAAAAGTACATTTTCTAAAAGATTACCTTTTCGGAAAAAGTAATTATTTTAGACAAAGTGCATTTTCTTTAATGAGTAGATTTTCTTAAAAAAGCATTTTTTTTAAAAGTACATTTTCCAAAAAAAGTGCCTTTTTATAAAAAAGTACCTTCATATTCCAAAAGTAACTTCTTAAGAAAGTAACCTCTGAGGAAAGTACTTTCTTTTCAAAAGGGACCTGTTAAGAAAATATCTTTTATTTAAAAAGGTTTTCTTAAAAAAGTACATTTTCCTTAAACAATGAATTTTCTTAAAAAAAGTATATTTTCTTAAAAAATTAAAATTTCTTACAAAAATGCCTTTCCCTACAAAAGTACCTTATCCTACAATAGTTCATATTCCTACAAAAGTACCTTTTATAAATAAATATATAATTTTCTAAAAAAGGACCTTTTGTAAAAAAAAGTACTTTTTCTAAAGAGAAAATAACTTCCAAAAAAGGACCTTTTGTAAAAAAAATACTTTTTCTAAAAAGAAAATAACTTTTCCAAAAAAGTACCTCTTCTAAAACAAGTACATTTTCTTACAAGAGGAAATTTATTTAGAAAAGTACCTTTTATATATAAATAGCTTTTCTAAAAAAGTACATTTTCTAAAAGATTACCTTTTCGGAAAAAGTAATTATTTTAGACAAAGTGCGTTCTCTTTAAGGAGTAGATTTACTTAAAAAAGCATTTTTTCTAAAAAAGTACATTATCTAAAAAAAAAAGTGCCTTTTCATAAAAAAGTACCTTCATATTCCAAAAGTAACTTCTTAAGAAAGTAACTTCTGAGGAAAGTACTTTCTTTTCAAAAGGGACCTGTTAAGAAAATATCTTTTATTTAAAAAAATTTTCTTAAAAAAGTACATTTTCCTAAAACAATAAATTTTTCTAAAAAAAGCATATTTTCTTAAAAAATTAAAATTTCTTACAAAAATGCCTTTCCCTACAAAAGTACCTTATCCTACAAAAATTCATATTCTTACAAAAGTACCTTTTATAAATAAATAAATTTTCTAAAAAAGGACCTTTTGTAAAAAAAAAAATACTTTTTCTAAAAAGCAAATAACTTTTCCAAAAAAGTACCTTTTCTAAAACAAGTACATTTGCTTACAAGGGTAAATTAATTTAAAAAAGTACCTTTTATATATAAAAAACTTTTCTAAAAAAGTACCTTTTCTAAAAAATTACCTTTTCTGAAAAAGTAATTATTCTAGAAAAGTGCATTTTCTTTAAGGAGTAGATTTTCTTCAAAAATCATTATTTCTTAAAAAGTAAATTTACTGCCGAAGTAACTTTTTCTTCCAAAAGTGAGTTTTAAAAACGTACCTCTACTTCAAAAAGTGGCTGTTTAAAAGCAGTACCTTTTATTAACAGGTACCCTTTTTTACAAAAGTACTCTTTTTGACAGGTACCTTTTCTTAAAAAACCACCTTTCATAGAACAGGTATATTTTCTTAAAAAGTAACTCATCTTCAAAAAGCAACTTTTTCTTCCAAAAGTAACTTTTCCTAAAAAACAAATTTTGTTAAAAAAAAGTTCTCTTCATAAAAAGGTTCCTTTTATTTAAAAAGTAGATTTTTTAAAACAATAACCTCTTCTTTAACAAGTAATTTTTCCTAAAAAAGTAAATTTTCTTAAAATCGGTTCTTTTTCTAAAAAAGTGCAGTTTCTTACAAAAGTACCTTTTACGATTTACGATTTACGAAGTTGTCGGGTGGAGTGTTATTCCCTCCTGCACTGCAACCAAGCAGATCTATTGTGCACCCTCTTTCATATTCTTGTTCTATCCTGTTTTATTAGTTCATTACAGCGTTTAGGAACTTGATGATAGCCTTCACCGCCAATGTTTTGTACGCTTCCTCCCTGATTTCAGGTACAAAAGTACATTTTCTTACGAAATTAAATTTTCTTCCAAAAGTACCTTTTACATATGAGAAAATTTTCGAAAAAAGTTCACTTTCAGAAAACATAGTTTTTCTTAAAAAGTTAATTTCTTAAATAAGTACTTTTTAGAAAAGTACCTTTAGAAAAGTATCTATTCTCAAAAAGTACATTTTTTTAAAAAAGTTAATATTCTTAAGAAAAGTACCTTTTCTTCAAAATGTAAAACGGTGCAAGCATTGTTTAACTCCTTCTGATCTGTTTAAAATCTATACCACTAACATCCCACCGAAAATGGTAACAACTCCCATATATGGGCAGCAGCTTCATTCTCTATTTTGGAGCTACTGGACCATTTGCAAAGGAGGGCTTTGAAGCTCATTAATGACAGTAGGATATCCAACTTAATTGGGTTGTTGGAACATCATTTAAATATGGGTAACACTGTTCCATAGATACTACCATGGGAAATGTTCTTCTGAGATTAGCGAACTCATTCCAACTGCCTGAGTTTCAGTTCGCTCTACCCGCTTCTCTAGTAGATCACATCCTTTTATAGTCTATTGTTCAGTAGACCGCACAATTCATTACAGAGAAAATGTGTAGCTTTTGTTAAAAAGGTACCTTTGCACCTTAATGTTTCTTAAAAAAGTAAAAAGTGCCTTTTCTTAAATAAGAAAGTAAGTTAAAAAAGTACCTTTTGTTAAAAAAGTACCTTTTGTTATAAAAGTACCTTTTGTTAAAAAAGGAAATTTTCCTAAAAATTTCTCAAAAAGTACCTTTTTTTAAATTCCCTTTATTAAGGATTTACTTTTTAAAAAGAGGAACTTTTCTTAGAAAAATTACCTTTTCTAAAAAAATACATTTTCTTAAAAAAGTTTATTTATTTAAAAAGTACCTCTTTGTTTTGAAGTACCTTTTCTTAAATTTTATTTTTATCTAGGAATAAAAAAGCGCATATTCTTATATAAGTAACTTTTGTTAAAGAAGTGCCATTTCTGAAATAAGTACCTTTTCATAAAAAAGTAGTACTTCTGAAAATATTCCTTTTCTTAAATAAGTACCTTTTGTTAATAAAGTACCTATTCTTGAAACATTTTATATTCTTCAAAAAGTATAGTTTCTTAAAAAAATACATTTTCTTGGAAACATAAGGTACGTTATATAAGTAAAATTTCTTTAAAAAGTTTATTTTCTTAAAAAGGGCATTTTCCTAAGCAGGTGTCATTTCTTAAATAAGTACATTTTCTTTAAAAGTTACCCCTACTTAATAGAGTACCTTTTCTTAAAAAAAAACCTTTTCTTAAAAAACTTAAATTTTCTTAAATAAGTACCTTGTTAAAGAAGTGCTATTTCTGAAATAAGTACTTTTTCATAAAAAAGTACTTCTTAAAAAGTTCTTTTTCTTAAATAAGTACCTTTTCTTAATAAAGTACCTATTCCTGAAAAATTTTATATTCTTCAAAAAGTTTATTTTCTTAAAAAATACATTTTCTTGCACAGGTACCTTTTCTTAAATAAGTACCCTTTCTTAAATAAACACATTTTTTTTAAAAAGTACCTTTTCTTTAGAAAGTGCATTTTCTTAAAGGAGTCCCATTTCTTATATAAGTAAATTTTCTTTACAAGGTACATTTTCTTTAAAAAGTACCTTTTCTTAAATAATTACCTTTTCTTAAAAAACTACCTCTTCTTAAAAAAGTACCATTTTTCATAAGTACCTTTTTTAAAAAAGTACCTCTTTTAAAAAAGTACCTTTTTAAAAAAAGTATCTTTTTTAAAAACTACCTTTTCTTAAATAAGTACCTTTTCTTAAAAAAAATTTCTTTAAAATGTACCTTTTTTATAACAAATTAAATTTTCCTTAAAAAGTACTTTTTCCTAAAAAAATAAATTTTTCTTAAAACGGTTTCTTTTCTTAAAAAAGTAGGTTTGTAAAAAGTCAAATACTCTTAAAAACTTGCATTACTTTTTAAAGTACCTTTTGTTAAAAAGTATCTTTTTTCAAAAGCACGTTTTTTAAAAAAGTACTTTTCTTAAAAAACACCTTTTTAAAAATGGTACCTTTTTTAAAAAGTACCTTCTCTTAAATAAAAGTACCTTAAAAAACTACCTTTTTCAAAAAGTATGTTTTCTTTGAAAAGATTCTTTTATTAAAAAAATGGTTTGTATAAAAAAATATATTTTCCTTAAAAAGTACTTTTCCCTAAAAATATGAATTTTTCTTAAAACGTTTTCTTTTCTTAAAAAATATGTTTGTAAAAAGTCAAATGTTGTTAAAAACTTGCATTACTTTAAAAAGTACCTTTTGTTAAAAAAGTACCTTTTGTTAAAAAAGTACTTTTTGTTAAAAAAGTACCTTTTTTTAAAAAAAGTATCTACCTTTTGTTAAAAAAGGAAAGTTCTTAAAAATTTCTCAAAAAGTACCTTTTTTTAATTCCTTTTATTAAGAATTACTTTTTTAAAAAATCAACTTTTCTTAAAAAATAAATTTTCTTAAAAAAATTCATTTACTTAAGATATACCTCCTTTTTAAAAGTACCTTTTCTTAAATTCTATTTTTATCTATGAATAAGCTTTTAGTCCAAATGCTGCATTACAGTTACAGCTCATAAATATTTAACACTCAACAGCTTTTATTAGCCATTTATTTATGTTTTTATGGCACCTGGGATTGAACTATGTTACGATGGGGGAAAGAAGGTGTCAGAGCACTTAAAATGATTATAATAATGCTATGAAAATAAACTTTCTCTTTCAGAAAAAGACACTTTCGCATTGCAATTTTTTCAATTTTTTTTTAAGATTGTTTGTTATTTTTCAATGATTTTAAAATAACAAAATACTGCTTTGCATTTTCTAGTTTCAAGTGTTCTCTAAAATATTCAACAAGTTTTGTTGTTTGTTTTCCTAATTATAACTAAGAGTTTTTTAAGTTTTCTTTTTAAGGTTAGTGGAATTTCACATGTAAATAACATATAACTTTATTCAACAACTGGCAAATGTCTCTGAACATTAATCTGTTAAATATCAAATGCATACTTCTAACACACGTTTAATAATCACTGACACATTTATTTTTTTTAAACGTCAATTAATCATAAATTGAAAACAAATCTCCAAACCGAAAATCCCAAAAATAATTTCCATCAACTTGGCATATTTAAACAACTTTTGTTTTGTATTTTTTGCTTTATTAATTTATTTATAACATTTCGCTGTCCATATGTTGCGGAACTTCTAAAATTCAGAAACTTAATTAAATATTGCCATCAGTAAGCCACATTCAAACAAAATATAAAAAACCGAGATAAAACAACACATCAGGTATTTACAAATTAATTAAGATGGATGAAGTTTTTCAAACATATTTTGTATAGTGTAGTTTTTGCCATTGATTGACAAGGACGAATTTGCACAATTTAACATGGTTAGATAATAACGAAATACCCAGCGAAATAATTGCTTTCTTATTGAAAATCTGTACTGAGAATCTGAAATGACCGCTCCATATAGAAGAGGTACTTTTTTACTTTTTTCAAAATAGGTAGTTTTTTAAGAAAAGGTGCCTTTTAAAGGATATTTTTTAAAAGGTAATTTTTTAAGATAAGTTGATTTTTTTAAGAAAAATAACTTTTAGAAGAAAAAGTTGATTTTTTAAGAAAATTCACTTTTTTTTAAGAAAAATTTTGAAGAAAAATTATCTTTTTCTAAAAAAAAGGTACTTTTTGTAGAAAAGGTACTTATTTTAAAAGTTACTTTTTGAAGAAAAGATACTTTTTTTATGGAAAGGTACTTTTAAAAACAATATTTTTTGAAGAAAAGTTACCTAAATAAAATTTTCCTTTTTGAACACAATGTATTTTTTTAAGAAAGGTACTCTTAGAAGAAAAGATACTTTTTGGTACTTTTAAGAAAAAGTAATTTTTAATTAAAAGGTATTTTTTTTAAGAATGGTACTTTTCTAAGCAACGTTACACTTCTTGAAGAAGATATACTTTTTGAGAAAAGGTAATTTTTTCAGAAAAGATCTTTTTGAAGAAACGCATTTTTAAGAAAAGTTACTTTTTGAAGAAATTATGGTTTTTTGAGAAAAATTACCTTTTTACCTTTAAAAAAAGGTATTTATTTAAGAAATAGTACCTTTTTAAACAAAGTTATTTTTTACGAAAAATGTATTTTTGAAGAAAATTCACTTTTTTAAGAGAAGGTATTTTTTTTTATCAGAAAAGTTACTTTTTTAAAAAGTAATTTTTTAAGAATGGTATAAAAGGTACTTATTTAAGAAGTGTTTAATTTTTAAAGAAAGATACTTTTTTTTGGGAAAATGTACTTTTTTTAAGAAAGGTAGGAAGTGGTACTTTTTGAAGAAAAATTTACTTTTTCTAAAAAATGGTACTTTTTGTAGAAAAGGTGTTATTTTAAGTTACTTTTTGAAAAACATATACTTTTTTAAGGAAAGGTACTTTTAAAAACAATACTTTTTGAATAAAAGCCACATATAGAATTTTTTTTTGAACATAATGTAGTTTTTGTAGGAAGGTACTTTTAGAAGAAAAGTTACTTTTTGGTAAGAAAAAGTACTTTAAGAAAAAGTACTTTTTAATTAAAAGGTATTTTTTTCAAGAAAAAGTACTTTTCTAAGCAAAGTTACTCTACTTTTTTTTAAGAAAAGCGACTTTTTATAAAAAGCGACTTTTATGAAAGTTATTTTTTTAATTAAAGTTTCCGTTTTAAAGAAAAGTTTTTTTATTTAAAAAAAGGTTAAGAAATGAAACTTTTTTAAGATAAGGTATTTTAGAAAAGGTGCTTTTTTAAAAAGATATTTATGTATTATATATTAAGATATATATATATGTATATTAAAGGGAGGTTGATTTTTTTTCAAAAAAGGAATATTTGACAAAAGAGTGCTTTTTTTTAAATTAAGTCGTTTTTGAAAAAGCACCTTTTTAAATTTTAATACTTTTTTTAAGAAAAGTTACTTTTTCAAAAAAGGTGCTTTTTTCAAAAAAGGTAATTTTTTTAAGAAAAGGTATTTTTAAGAAGAAGAGGTACTATTTTAGGAGAATGTGGTTTTTTAAGGAAATGTATTTTTGGAAGAGAGATATTTTTTTTTTATTAAAAAAGATATACTTTTAAAGGATGGGTACTTTTTTAAGAAAAAATTTTTTGTAAAATGGTGCTTTTTTAGAATTAAGTAATTTTATAAGATATAAGATATTTTTTTACGAAAAGGTATTTTTTTGAAGAAAAGGTACATTTTGGTACTTTTTTAAGAAAAATATAATTTTTGATGAAAAAGTACTTTTTGAAGACAATATTTTTTTTAAAGGAAATGTATTCTGTTATGGAAATATTCTTTTGGAGCAGACCTGAGAAGATGGATTCGGAGTCGGAGTTGTAGAGTCGGATTCGCAGTGTTTATACTGGAGTCGGAGTCGCTACAAAAAATCGGCAGGTAAATCGCTATTTACAAACTGTCTATTTTTTTTTTCACTATTTTTCAACTTTCATGGATAATAAAAAAAATATTTCTTTTATTTTTATTTATAGATAATAATTTGGATATATAAAAAAAATAAAAAAGGATCATAAGAAGAAAAAATTGTTAAAAATCATGTTTCTTAGTTAATATAAACATGATTTATTTAAAGCCGTTAACAAATTTTAACTTTGATAACCCTTAAGTAAGCATCTAGATGGTGTGGCACTTTATTCAAACAGCTATTTTATAGGCTGGATAATTATCTATCATATGCCTTTTAACTTAATTGATTATCTCAATCGCTCCAAAAGTTATTATTTTTGCAACGAATAAACTCTAATAGCGCCACTGTGCCACGCACAGTTGCTGAAAATCGTTTTTCATAGGCCAAAATCTGTAACTTTCGAACCGATCAAAATATTTTAATAATTTTTTTTTAATGGATAGATATTTAGTTGGCCTTAAGTCGGGTTTAATTTCATTAAAACTGATTGAATACTTATTAAGGAATTCTAGGTCAAAGTTGAACCTTTAATTTTTTTTTAACTTTTTAGTGTGAAATATGAGTTTTTTTTTTATTATCTTTTATTTATTAAAAAAAATGTAATTTTAATAATAATTATAACCATTATTTGATATAAAATATTTACACTCAAAAAAAATTTTACACTCAAAAAAAAAAAAAAAAAAAATTATAAAATCAGCTGGAAGTTCTGCTGCTGAAAAATAAAAAAAATTTTGCTGGGAAATTTGCAAATTTGTTTACACTCAAAGAATATTTACACTTAAAAAAACGTTAGTAACATCATCTGCAGACTGAATACTCGTTTGTTGAATTATAACGGGCAACCCGCAGTTCGATTCATTGCCTGTAGGTTGAATTACTGCAGACATTTTTTTTAAAAAGCTGTTCAGTTGTCAGATGTGTAGTTTGCGAAATTGAAAAGTGTTATCAATTTTAAACGCAAACTAAAAATAAATAAAATGAATTGTGAAATTATGAGCCGCGAACAAATATTACTTTGAATTCAATTAGAAGTGGAAAAGCTTTATCTATTGGCCAAATTGCCTTTGATTGAAGAAAAAAAAGTTTGCTGTACGTGAAATATTGCACGAACGTCGAATGAAAGGATATTATGCTACAATGATACCAAGAATGCGTTTAGAGATCTTGAAACATTTAAAAACTTTCACCGCATGGATCCGCATTGTTGCGTTCGTCTGATAGAAGCTTCCTTAGTTTATTCAAATCTGTAAATGCAGGTAAAAATCAGGCAACCAGTCAAACCACTATATATTGAATTTAAACAACTTACCTTCTTCCGCCACACAGTGGACCATTTGATGAGAAAACGGTCAAAAATCTATAACTTTTGATTGGATTAGAATTTTGATATGCGGTTTTTTTGTTTGGTAGGTGAGACTTTAGCCTTTAAGTTTTGCTATAAGACGTAATTCTCGACCGAAATTAAAAAAAGTTACGGAGGGTTTAAAATACATTTTCATTTGTAGTGAATTTTAGTACAAAAGTGAAGTGTTAAAAGGTAAAAAAAGGTTTTTTTTTAAATATAATGTCTTATTTCTTCAGTTAATTTTACAACTAATACTTTTTAACAATTTTTTAAGTAATTTTTTCAGAAAATGCCAAACTTTGGCCCCCGTAAACTTATTAGTCCTAATGTGCACAAGGGCCAAAGGTTGTTTTTTTTGAATGATCCCGAGTTAAAATATAATTTATTAAGCAGCGAACGTAAAAGTTACCTTATATTGGTTCAAGATAGAGAAGTTTCAATGAAAAACTCGTATGTTTTTGCTTTAGTTAAATTTTTTTTATTGTCTTTTTAATTATTTATGAAATATAACAATTTTTATTATAAATTTACAAAATATATAAATTTTTAAATCAAGAAAATTTTTTAACTGTATAAAAAAAGTATAACTTATTGTTAGTGTAATGAAAAAGTACTTTAAATTAACCAATTTTAGTAAAAATTTCTTCTAAATAGCCTTGATTTTCATCTTCTAGAAGTAGTTTAGCTTCTTCGTCTAATTCAATAGAGGTAGTTTTCCATTTTTGACGAATGTTGGACATATATGGATCTGAAGTGCACAACAAAATAGTGATAAGGTCTTCATTAGTACAACATCTGGACATTTTCCTTGTGTTGTGCTCGCGAAAGAATCTGTGTCTTTGTTCCTTTTTTCTTGCGCTTCTTCAGATGGATCTCCTATTGGTAGCATATTATTTTGAATTATTTGTTCCCCATGGTATAAAATTTTATGAACTGTGTATGGCATATTTCTCCAAGAGTATCTTTCATTATAAAGTATAGCTGTTTTATTGGCGTACTCTCCAAATATTTTTGCATTTTTCCTTCTGCTGCATGCTAGAACTTGTAATATGATTTTGAATCGTCTTATTAATTCATGACCTACACCTGTGATAGATGCTGCAGTTTCCGGATGGGGAAAAAATCTAATTGCAGTATTTCCATCATTTGTGTTTCCTTCCCCTTGTTTTGGTTGGTCGATTACGAGGACTAGCTGTAGATATTTTTGTTGAATTTGTTTTTTTTTTTGCTTTCGTTTTTCTTCATTTTCTTTGTTTTTTTCTCACTGTTTCACCTAATGGATCAAATTACAAATCATAACCCAATTTAAGAATATGCTCCGTGAAACGTATTCTAGCATGAAGAGGGGACATTCCAAATTCGTAGGCTTCCTTAAAACTATCATCTTCTGGTGGGGGTTGGCTTAATTGACTTGATATCTTTTGGCATATAATGCAGCTTGACGTTGACTTTGTTCCAGTTAAAGCTTGTGCAACTTTTCCATCAATCATTGTAAGACACATTTTAAAATGTACTTCAATGTCTTGGTCATCAAATTTAAATATTACTGGTTGAAGTTCCCTAATTTGATCTTTTATTTTTTGAACTTCTTCAGTTATGACATCTTTGGTTTCCTTTTTGAATGCAAATTTTATTGGTCTCCAATACTATGTTGAAGAAGGAATTTTATTTTCCATATATCAATTTCTGTTGCTGTACTAGTTGACGGCTCTAAGACGCTTTACGTTTTTGTTAAGCGCAATGGAACGAAAGATGCCATAAATAAATTAGCATCTGATGAATTTTCGGCATTAAATTGCTTGTATTGTTTCTGACCAGAGGATCCATCACATCCCCATTTAGAAATTAAAGTAATGCTGCCATTACCAATTTTTTTTAAATGATCAGTATCAAGCGTATTTAGCAATCGTTCTGCATTATGTTCAAGGAGATCTTGCAATTATATTTCTGCTGATGTTGAAGTGACACTAACTAATAGCCGATTGTGAAGGTAAGCATTCTTTTTTGGCAGAAACAAAATCTCGATACTCTCGAAAAATCCCACAATTCTTTTCATTGGTTCGCTTCCGCAATTTCTTATATTGATTTTTGGTCCATTTCAAATCCAAAAATAGGGCGAACGCTTCTTCCGGCGTAAATTTCTTATCTTCAATTGGTGTAGGAATTCTTTTCAAAATCCTCTTTGTGCGCCTTGGGCTCGATTCTACTATTTTTTCAATTCTTTCAATTTTATTTTTTTTTATTTTGGGTTGGTTGAATTTGGTGCAAAAATGACTCCTTAATAATTCTTTGAGAAATTTCTTCATTGATATTCTCTAGCTTGCGCCTTCGAGATCTTTCACTACATCCGTCAATTGGTTTGGTGGTCGACCCTTTTTTCCACTTTCGTTGGCAGTTGTAGATGCACTCTCAAAAATAAGTTCCTTTATTAACCAGTCTTGGTAACGTTTGTACATCTTTGCCTTGCTATGAGAGCATTCAATGTAATTTTTCCTTTGTGCATTTCAATGTCTTCTAGGTTACAATTCTTAAAGAAGTCGTTGCTCACTATGTGCAAAATTACATCGTCTACATCATTTCGTTGAAAATAAATATCTGCCAGATCTCTGTAACAGTACGTAGCCATTGCACAAATTGTAATGAATAATAATTGTGGAAACATTATTATAAATACTCTTTCTTGCAATTAAGTAAAAAAAAAAATTTGTATCTTTTATTACCACTTTTAGAAGCATAAAAAACCACACCCTGAGCCCTCTTAAAAGGTGAAGCATACCTGCTCATATCTTAAAGGGCTATGTCGCAATAGTTTTTTTTTTACCATTTACAAATTTTTATCTTTTATTACCACTTTTAGAAGCATAAAAAATCCACACCCATACCTGCATACCTGTTCATATCTTAAAGGGCTATATCGCAATAGTTTTTTTTTTACCATTTACCTGTTATTTAAATTGTTTCCCATATTGTCAGGTATTTAAACTATATAACTCTAATTCAGACTATTAATGTTTTTGAAAGATACCTATGTAAATGTACCTGTAACAATTAAGCGCATTATATCTCAACCCTTTTTTATAAGTATATAACAACTCCTGACAACTCTACCGACACGCAAAAAAATACACCGCGGTGCACCGGTACGCCCAACTTTTGATTCATAACACTCAGACGGATGGACGGACATCGTTTAATCGACTGAGAAAGTGTTTTTGAGTCGATCCGTATAATAAAAGATGGATAAAGGTCCAATATTTTTGGCAGTTACAAACATCACCTCAAACATAATATATCCTAACCACATAGTGGACAACTTTTGTATTCATAAATTTTGCAGAAAATATCTAACCTTGAGTCAGAAAAGTTGTTCTGGTGCGCACGGGCGGAAACTGGCGGGTAGATAATGGGGTATAGGAGTATAGGGGAGGGTTCAGACTATAGAAGAGTTCGAGATTTTTTCTGACTGCTTTTGACTGGCAGGAGTTATGCTCTATTAAGTAGGAGATTTTCGGAAAATTTTGGCCTTTTTTAAAAAAATTTTTTTTTTTAAATTTCGGAATGACTCAGTGATTCTACATTTTTAACATTAATAGTATGGAAGCCGCAAAATTATACAAAATTTATTCCACTTCAAAATCCTTTTAAATCAAAAAAGTTACAGTCACTCAAAAATAAAAATTTACAAAGAAATTTTTAATTTTAGTAAAATACTGAGAAAGCCCATTTTCGAAGACCCTGTTCGCTGTGATATAGTTGAGATAGAGTCGCAATTTTTTGGCTCCCGAGGTTTACTAGTATTTACTTTCAAACGAATAACATAACTTTAAAATCGGCAACAAAAAAAAAAAAAAAACAAGTAAGAAAATTATAGTCGGTCTAGACCGACTATACGATACCCTATACCATGCGTTTAGAGACCCTATCTCTCAGGACCAACTAACTGGATACAGAAAATAAGCATAAACCAAATTTGAGTGGGATTTTTATTAATTTTTTCGGCTGCAGATATGAAAAAGTTCATATCGGATGCTATATCTATATGGGGACTAGGCCCAAAAATGGACCGATCCTGACCATGTTTGGTAAAGTCTCTTGTATTTTGCAAAAATATATACAAACAAAATTTGAGAAGAATCAGTGCAATATTTTTGTTTTTTGATAGATTTAAGTAAAGATCGGGAAGCAGCTCTATATGGGGCCTATGGCTAAGAGTTATCCAATAGGGATCATTTTTCGACTACTGATTAGTGGATGCAATGTATACATACAAGCTCAATTTGACTAAGATTTGTATGATAATTTGGACCTTATGGCAATATATGTTGATTTCATAGGGGTCATTTGTATGGGGGCTAGGTCTGAACATGGACCGATTCTCACCAATTTCAATAGCGTTCATCCCATGGCCGATAAAATATCAAATACCAAATTTCATCAAAATATATTCATACTTGCGACCTGCAGTTTGATTACAAGCTTTACATGGACACACAGACGGACGGACGGACGGACGGACGGACATCGTTAAATCGAATCAGATAGTGATTCTTATTCGATCGGTTTAATTAAAGATGGGTGTAGGTCAAATATTTTTGGTTGTTACAAACAGCAGCACAAAGTCATTATACCCAAACCAGATAGTGGTATAGGGTATAATGATTTTTGGCCGCCTTCTCAAAATATGGTCCACTGTGCGCCATATGTGCGATAATATGATGGCATCACAGAAATGCCAAAGCACCACATAAAAAATAAAAATTTCTTAAAAATCTTTAGGAAAAAATAAAAAAACAAGAGATCTCAATATTTTGTCTGAATCTACCTTTAGGGTTTTTATTTTTTAAACCTTTCTTATTTATTAAAACATTTCAAACATATGTGGGTAAAAGAACCTTTTAAAAATAAAAACTGCAATCGATTTTAATAGAATTTGTAACAATGGGAGGTTCTGTTTATTATTGTTTTTTTTTTTTTACTAATACTATGTTTTTCGTACTAAAATAACAATGTTCTGTGTTATTTCTGTTCTTTAGTAGCTTTTTGACTTCTTAATCTAAATTCAGATGTTCCACTTTCCGTTGATTTTGAATACTGGCGATGAACGGATCTGACGTTGCCAATAATATATTATATAGATCTTCATTTGTGGAATTTCGTGAAATTTTTCGAGTATTGTGCTCTCTATAAAATCTGTAATCGTTATTTCATTTTTCATGAGCCTCCTCTGATAGATCTCCAAGTGGCACCAAGCGCAAGTACTTTTAGGATTATTTTAAATCTGAAAATACGGTTTAAGTCCACTCCTGTTATTTCAGATCTGGATCTGAAAATAATCTTCTTGCATATTGTCATCATTTGTATTGCCTGACCCCTGTTTTGGCTGATCTATAATCAATCCAAATTTGAGGTATTTATCTTGAATATGCTTCTTTTTTGAACTTCACTGTTTGAGGTGCATTGTTAGGTAAAAAAAGGTATAAAAAAGGTAATTCCAGGCAATTCCACTGATAATAAAATTGAATATTTATTAGTTGAGGTTGTAGCCGATGATCGTAAATTACTTGTAGGATCTTTCTATAGACCTAACTGTAGAGTCATTACAAACTTTTTTAACAAAACAATGGAAACGCTTACCCTTAAATATGACGATGTCATAATATGTGGAGACTTTAATTCCAACATCATCACTGAAAGCGATCTTACTAATGACATGAAGTCGATTGGTTCGTCGCCGACAAATACTTCAATCCCAACACATTTTACCTCTACAACCAACACGCTATTGGATATATTTTTTGTCAGCAACATTGATAAAGTTCTGTTATATGATCAGCTATCAGCACCATGCTTCTCCAAACATGATTTAATATTTTTAGCATTTGATTTTCAATTGCAGTATGTTTGTAATGAGGTTGCCTTCCACGATTTCAAGAATATTAATTATAACATTATGTCATCTGAGCTATCAAATATTGATTGGGACTCTGTTTATTACATGCCTTCAGTAGATAGTCAGCTGGATTTTTTAGAAAATAACCTGTTGGATGTATTTAGGAAATCCGTCCCAATCAAAATCGTAAAACGAAAAGCTAAGGAAAAGCCATGTTTCAATGTAGCAATTAAATCAGCCATTGATCGCAGAGATTTTGCTTACAAACGTTGGAAAACTTTCAAAATTCCCAATTTACATACTGAGTATTGGAATGTACGAAGAGATGTGAATAGAATGATAAAAAGTTCGAAATCAGAGTGTTATTCTGGTCGCTTTTTATCAGTTGTTGGATCCAAACAGACTTGGAAAGCTATACGTGTAATTTGGTGTTGGCAAATCATCGTGTGTGGGTACCAGTGATATAGAAGTAGAGAAAATAAACGATTCCTTTACAAATCTTCCCAATGTTCGTCCGAATAAAAGCTTTTATGACCACTGTCCAACTATTTCTGGTAATTGTTTTAACTTTAACTGTGTAAATCAATCGGATGTTCTATGTAGTTGTCTCGCGATTAAATCAAATGCAGTTGGGGTTGACAACATTCATCCCAAATTTCTGAAAGCTATTATTCCGCTAATGTTACCCTATATCACGTACATCTTCAATAATATTATCACTAAGAGCGTTTATCCCCAAAATTGGAAATATGCGAAAATCATACCCACCCCAAAACCAAACAACGAATACCGACCAATTGCAATGCTACCGTATTTGTCAAAAGTTTTTGTACATTTACTCCATGGTCAAATAAGAATTACGATGGATATATCTCGTTCCTTGTTCTTCTTGACCACTCCAAAGCATTTGATACTGTGGATCATGAAGTTCTCTGCCTGAAGTTGCTTAAATTGTTCAATTTTTCTCCTCCATCTACATGTTTAATGTCATCATATTTATCATCCCGTCGCCAATATGTATTTGCAAACAATAATTCAAGTCCATTGCCTGTTCTGAAAGGAGTTCCACAAGGATCAATACTGGGACCACTACTATTTTCAATTTACATCAACGATTTAGTGCAACATTTACAATACTGTAATGTCCACATGTATGCTGACGATGTACAACTCTATATAAGTAGTGATTTAAGCAACATAAACGATTGTTTGGAAAAACTAAACAGAGATCGGAAACACATTCATGACTGGGCAAAAATAAACGGTTTGTGTCTTAATCCTATACAGTCTAAGTGTTTAATAATAGCTAAGAAAACTTTGAAGTTACCTTTTGAGTCGATTGTAATGCTTAATGATCAAAAAATTGAAATTGTATCAACAGCCAAGAATCTTGGTATCACTTTTAATTCCACTCTCACATGGTGCGACCATATAAATGCTGCTACAGGGAAAACTTATGCAATACTACGGACACTGTGGAATACCCAGTATATTACACCACTTAAGATTAGAAGTTTATTAGCAAAAACCTACTTAATACCAACTCTACTATATGGATGTGAAATATATGCAAGTTGCGATTTTACAAGTCGAAAAAAAATAATATCAACGTATAATGCAATATTAAGATATGTTTTTAATTTAAGAAAATATGATCATATATCTCAATATTCCAAAAAACTATATGGGGTGACTCTTAATGATTTAATGAAAATAAGAACGCTATTACTGCTGCACAAAATTATATATACACATGCACCGCCTTACTTGTCCGAAAGATTACTTTTACACGTTCACCAAGATCGAACGATATCATACACTTAAGATATCGAAGCCTAATATCTGAGAGGCAGTTTTATATTAATTCTGTTCATCTTTGGAACATGCTACCCTCGTCCATTCAATTTATAAGCAACGCCCAGCAATTTAAGAAAGAACTATTTCAATTTCACTCATAATTAATTAAATGTAATTGATTTCAGCTCTCATTTATATATATATTTTGTTTCTTAAAAAAAAAATTAATTTCTTTTATATTTATATTTATTTATTTATTTATTTATTTTTATTAAATTAACCTATTATGCTTCATATGCATTAACCGTTTTTTAATTAATTTTTTATCTTTTTAGGTTTTATTTATTAAATTAATTTTTTTCTCTTATACTGTGTACTATTTATATACTGTGTATTTTTGCATGTACTTATTCACCATTACTTTGTAAAAATCCATTACTTTAATTATAAGATTGTAAATCTTGTTGTAATGGAAAAATAACGAAATAAATTAAATTAAATTAAATTAAAAAGGTATGATAGTAAAAACTCCGGTTACAAATGAATTACATCCTCTGTGTATTGACATTCTTACTTACAAATATAACAAAAAGGTGGTATATTTTGTAAGCAGATATCATTACAGGTAATAGAACAAATAATGATTATTAAATGAAAAAAGTGTTCTACCCACGGGTCGTTACGGGTATAAAATTATATATATGAGGTTAAAGATGACACTTCCACTTTTCTCCTAGTGGTATACTATGCTTGTTCCCTTTTGTTCGCTTGAAGTTCTATTCTTCTAAAGTTGAAATTCGACACAAATACAGTAGTGTAATAAATATTTCAGAACACCCCTAATATTAAATGGTAGGGTTGTGACCACTAACAACAACTAAAGACTGCAATCCTACCAACTTTGTAAAGAAGAGCACAGGTCATTATCGATGATAACATGCGAGTAGCAACCATTTATTTTTGACAAAAACAAAAAAAAAATCACCTTTTTCTGAGATTAAAGAAACAGTTGAGTTTGACAGCATGCCACGCCCACAATTAGCAATAGTTTAACCTAATTTTTTGTCCACCTTAATCTGGATATATTAGATACGAAATGGCGTCAAAATTTTACAAATCGGTACAAAAAAAAATTAGACTTTTGGCCAATGAAATCAAAATTTAAGCTACAGAGCGACGTAATATATTACAGATCACTATAGATAAATATATTTTAATTAATTTTATAAGAGTAAGTAGATTCAAGTTAATAAATTAAATTATATAGTTATAGTTATAGTTTAGTTTCTAACTCCAACTGTGATACTTAGTTTATAGATTTTACTGTGATATTTAATTTTTTTTTTTTTTCTTTGCATTTATTATTTTTAATTTATTTTTTGTGTTTTTATGTCGTGGTGTATAAAAAGAAATTATATGTTTTTGAAAATTAAATGTAAAGATTGACCAAAGATTATTTATTTAATAAATATTATCCCTGATGAAGCTGGAAAATACCAGAGAAACGTTGGATAAAAAATGAAATAAATTAATCTTTTATTTACATTTAAGGAAATACATGACCTTGAAAGCCCAAATTAGAATATTCTAATACAAATTCCAAATAAAATAAGAAAAAGGTCGATTACACTTAAAAAATTTAGATAAATTATATAAAAATGTTTCATAAATTAAATTATTTTGGAATTTAATTATTAGTGCGGGCAAGAGCCAAAATTGTATTAGCCGAACTTATACTCGGTAATTGATCAAGTTGAAAATAGATGTTTGTGTTTTTTATGATTTGTGGTTAATTTAATTGAATTTTAACAATATTCAGCATAAAATTAAAATTGATTTGTTTGTGCTATAAAATATTATAGCACAAATTATTAGCTTGGGTCATATGTGACCCCAAGTCCAAAAAGGGTTAATGGGGTCATATTATTTTTTTTATCGAAACATTAGGCTTTTAAGATAAAATATAACATTTAAAAGTAGAAAACTGATAAATTTTTGATACAAAGTATTTAGAAAGAATACATTTACTGAATATTTCATAAAAAAATCATTTTCTCGAAATCCGAAAAAATTCCTTGTAAAAAAAATTCTGGCACGGGAATTTACTTAAAAATTCACACAGTTAATCTCTAACATGTATTTAACAAAACCTTAAAGTACCAGTTAAAATTTTTGAAATTTTGTTTAAGAATATTTTTTAAAACTTAAAAAAGGAGTTTTAAAAATTTTATCAAAAAAATTTCTATCTTTGGTCTCGTTCCGCAATAGGTTACAAACGTGGTAATAAAACAATACTTCATGTCTGAGTAGTTATAGGTATAGAGTAAAAAAAAAAATGATGTCGTTAATTAATTTCTTAAATTTGAAATTTCATGACCTGGTGTTTTTTGGCACAAAAGTGGTCTGGGGCATTTGCTATTTCTTGGCGATTTTTTATTCCATTTCGAAGCTATATAACTTTCTGAAATGATAATTTAGTAGTGATATTGATTCATATAACAACTTGTCGGAAAAATTAAAGTGGAGAACGAAATTTTCGTAAAATCTGAAAAAAGTCATATTTTCCCCATATAAACATACTTTGGTTACCTGGGCCCCACTAGGCACCAGAAGGCACCGTCGGAATGAGCTAAAAAGTGAAGACCACATTTATGTCATCATAGGTCATATTTTAGACAACGCACATATTAAGAATTTAAAAAAAAATCGCATAAAGTCTAATGTCTACATGCATTAAGCATCGAATTCAGAATTGGAGTATGAGTCGGAGTCGGACCTTAAAAATTTCAGCGGATGGAGTTAGAGTCGGAGTTGAAATTTTTTTTGACTACTCCACAGCCCTGTTTTGGAGAATATAATTTTGTTTATAATATCATAATTTATAGGACTATCTTACTCATAAAAAACTTTTAATTTATAATATTTAAATTCTTTTTTATTTAATATATAAAAAAAATCAAAGGTAGTATTTTAACACAAACAAATAAAAAGTTATACATTATTAAAAAAAAAAATCTTAAAAAACCAAAAATTATATTCAGGCATAAATGCTAATAAAAAATGCTATTATTTAAAAAGAAAAGAACATAATATTTCTTTAAATATTCTCTAAAGTTTCTATAACAAATTCTATTATTTTTCTGTTAATTAATATTGTTTTAGGGTTGACACAACATCAGCTTTTTACTTTCGTGGAACACCATATAGAGCTTCATATAGGGATGGAGACAAATGTTCGGCCATGAAAATTTGAATTTTTTCTTTAGGTGTAACGGGTGTATATTTAGCCATGGGGAAGGTGCGTGTAACAGTATCGATGAGAACACGCAGTGCTGGTTGAATGTCGGACACCTGATTAAGAAAAAAAAACAACGAAATTAATGATGAATATTTTTTTTATATTCTGAAAAAATTTTTTTTGTTGTTGGCCTTACTTCTCGTGAATATTTTTCTACGGATGTCATGGCAGCTTCATAGTATTCTTCACCATAGGTTTGCTTTTGTTCATAAGTTAATTGGGACCACATTTGCTTGGCCTAAATGAAAAAAAAAGTGCAAATTGATTAGAAAAAATTACGTTAAGGTATTAATATTTTGTTTTAATTTCATGAATGAAAGCCTACAGGTATAACTTACATTGTAATGATAATTAAGCCTTAAAGTATGCTTTAGTACAGAAATTTTCAATTAGTCTTAGATATAATGATTTAAAAGGCCATTAGTGTAGACATTGATATGTATATTCTTAGTTTAAATGAAATTGTTTATAAAATGTGTAATGGTATGTTTTAAATATTAATTGCTATTGAAGCTTAAAGCATACTGCAAGGATAAAATAATTTTAAGGTTATTCAGGTATTAATTTTAAGGAAAAATAATTATAAATACGAATTAAGTATTAAAAAATAAATTGAGAAAATCTATAGTGTTCCGTATAATTGTGTCATATTTCTGCAGAGAAAAGTCCAGATTCTGAGACATTTTTCTTATTAAGGAATTTATAAATTCTGATGGATTTTTCCTTAAAAAACCTCTTACGTTTAGGGTGAGTATTCCTATAACAAAAACCTCAAATTAGAAGAAATTTTCCTCATATAAAACTTAAAGATTTTTAATTTCATCATGAAAGCCTACAGGTATAACTTACATTGTCAAGATAATAAGCCTTAAAGTATGCATTATAGCAATTTTTAATTAGTGTTAAATATATATAATATTAATAGGCTAGGCGATTTCTTGTTACCGATGTTTTGTTCTACCGTTTTATCCCGATTTTGACTAAACGTATATTATTTGAAAGATATTTCTTTTTAGTTGTTCACCAGACTTACAGATTTTTAAATTTTTCCTTTATTTTGAGTAAATTGCATTTAAAGTTGCTACTAACATACACATAAAATTATACATATGTTATGTGTGTGTTTATTAATTTTGTTGATGTGATTGTTAATGAGTTTTTTGTCGTCATTCGCAATAATAATAAACCAAAAATGTTGGTTTGTGAATTGCATAATTTAAAAAATAAAGTTGCCTAGAAACTGCACTCGAACTTTAGCGCTGGAATCTGCTAGTAATGATATAAAGGGCCATTATTGTAGACATTGATATTTTCTTAGTTTAAATGGAATTCTTTATAAAAAGTCTAACTGTATGCTTTAAAAATTAATTACAAATGAGTGTTAAAGTATACTATGAGGACACAGTAAATTTAAGTGAGTAACTAGAGAACTAGAAAAAATTGATTATAAAAAAGAATTATATATTTAAAAGAATTAAGAAAATCTATAGCTTTCTGTGCAATTGTTTGTTATTTCAGAGCTAGCTTTTGTGTCATATTTTTACAGAAAAAGTCCGGATTCTGAGACATTTTTCTTATTAGAGAATTTATAAATTCTGATGGGGTTTTTCTTAAAATTTCTCTTACATTCAGGGTAACTATTCCCATAATAAAATCCTCGAATTAGAAGAAAATTTTTCTGATATTAAACCTACAGATTCTTGCCCCTCTTTCCTTAAGAAACGCAATTAGATTTCGAGATATTTCTCCTATAGGTATAATTTTCGATTCTATTGAAATAAAATCTAGGATTCTGCGACAGTAATAAGAAATTTTGGGTATGATTCTTATAAAAAAACATAAATTTTTTAATCAAGTCTTCTATAGCAAGCTTCTCAGATTTTGAGGAAATATTTTTAAAGAAAACCAGCAGGTTCTGAAAGTTTTTTGCTTAGAACTACCTCTTAGAGATTGGTGCAATTTTCCTATAGAAATTCCTGATGTTCAAAAGTATTTTTACAACCGAAACAGGTTTAGAGGCATTTGGTGCATAAAACACCTCAGATTTTAAAGAAAGTTTCCTATAGAAAATCCCTTCTGGTTATATAGAAACTTTTCCCGAGGATAAGTCTCTTGCTTCCCATAGTGAAACCCTCATATTTTGAGACATGTTACCCATAGATAACAATGAGCTTTTTAAGCATTTTCTTATAAAATATTTCTTAGATTCTGGAGATTTTTCTTTCCTAATTTATTGAATAGCTGCTCATTATGTGGCATTTTTCCTTCGGAGAACATCACTGCAATTCTGAAAAATATTTTGATTAAACTCAACTTTGGATTCTGAGGAATTTGTCTTCTTCTGGTTCATTTTGCCCATAGAACATCTTTAGATTCTGACAATTAAAAAAAAAAAACAAAAAAATTTTATAAAGAAATCCATCAGTTTCTAAAGCAGTTTTTTTTTAGAAAAAGGCCTACTTTTCCATGGCATATTTCCTATATTAGAAAACTAATACTCTGAACCATTTTCTAAAAGAAATATTCCCTAAATTTTAGAGAGTTTTTCTTCAAATCTTTTCTCAATAAAATTAAGCCGATGTGGAGGATTATTTCCCAAAGACAAGCGTGTCCATTCTAAATAATTTTAGTAATACATCTCATATCCTGGATAAGTTTTTGTATAGAAAATCCTCCGTCTCTGAACAATTTTTGCAATGAAATAATTCTATGATTCTGGGGCGCATCGTTATATAAAAATACTGTCAGTTTTTAAAGTGGTTTCCTTACAGAAACAACATCAGTTACTCTGGATTTTTAACTACAATAAACCAAATGCTTTGGAAAAACACTCAAGTTTTAAAGAACTTTTCCTTTAGAAATATCTCTGGAAAATTTTTCTATAGAAAACCCATAGATTCTGCGATGCTTTTGTCTTAGAAAAATCGTTTGATTCTGGTGTTTGAATATCCTTACATTTTTGGTCAAGTTACCTAAAAAAACAGCTGGTTCCTGTGCCCTTGTGCCTAGATTCTGGAATCTTATTCTATAGAAATCCTAAGATTTCGAAATGATTTTCAATTAAAGAATTCTTTTAGATTTTTCTGAGACTCTAAAGTAATTGCAAGAGATTTTGATGAATTTTTTATATAGAGGAGCCTCCGGGGTTTTAAATTTTTTTCAGTAGAAATATTCCTCAGATTTTGAAGCATTTTTGCAATATGCAATTCGTATGATTACGGTAAATTCTTGCTATTAAAAGACTCTTAGATTCTGCTGAACTTTTGTTGGAATTTGTCTAAAGAAAAACAATTGGATCCTGAGGAATGTTTTGATACTGAAGAATTTAACTACACATTTTTGTGTGGAAGAGCCTCTGAATCTGAGCCAATAATTTTGCAAAACTCCCTTATATGTTGTGGCACATTTTTTTTTTGGAGAGATTCCTTCAAAATATAAAGAGTTTCGAAGGAATTTTTCTAATAGAAAACATAAAATTTTGGGCCAAATTTTCGGTTTCTGAGTTCTTTTACCTCTAGAAACCTTCTCAGATTCTAAGTATTTTTGCTTATAGATAATTCTCAGAATCTGACGAATTTATACTGAAGAAAAATTTCGTAAATTTTCCTTAATCTTATTCTTGTGCCTGATATTTTAAGGTAATAACAAAAAGATTTTATGAAGAGTTTTGCCTTTGGAAAATTACACAGGTTGCGCAGATTATTTCCTAGCAAAATAACCTTTGGATACGAAGCTGTTTTTCTTTAGAAAATTATATGATTCAGGGTAATTTTTGCTATTGAAAAACTCGAAAGAAATTCTTTAGCAATAACTCCGGATTAAGTTTTCTATACTTTTGTTCAAGTTTTCTGTAGAAAACATCTCGGATTCTGAGTCATTTTCCTGTAGGATATTTGCCAAATACTAAGTAATTTTTGGTTTTGGAAAAATATAAGTTTCAACAAAATTTATGTTGAAGAAATGGTTTTTAGATTCTGGAGCATTTTGCTATAGAAACCAGTAGAAACCAATCTAAGGAATTTTTTCTGTTAGAAAATCTCTGATTCTTTTGCCTGAGATTTATAGTGAAAGAAAGAAATTTCAAAAAATGTCTCCTTTTAAAAATATGTACCTCACATTATTACAATGTTTTCTATGGATATACATTAAGGGAAGGTCAACCGAAACAGCTCTTCACTATCTTGTAAGTACCATCGAGAAATCGCTCTCGGTAGGAGAATACACCATGACAACTTTTTTGGATATAGAAGGGGTTTTTAACAATGTCACACCGGACACGACATTAGCGGCACTATCTAGTCTGGGAGTGAACTCCATCCCGCTGATTGGAAATCTGCTTGCCAACAGGCGGATAAAGTCTCAATTAGGAACGACTCTAATATCCCGATTTGTGAACAGGGGAACGCACCAATTCTATGGAACTTAGCGCTGAACTCGAGGGAGAGACAAGGCTGCAACGTTGTCGCCTATGCTAATGACGTGGCCCTAGCCATCTATGGGAAGTTTCTATCCACACTTAGAGATATTCTACAGAGGGCTCTCACTAGGCTATATAGATGGGCAAGTAGTTGCGGTCTGGGGGTAATTCCCACCAAAACCGAACATGTTATTTTCACGAGGAAGTATAAGATACCTACGTTCGACCCTATTTCTCTTGACGGTAGTGAAATCACCTTCTCTGATGGAGCTATGTATCTTGGCGTATTCCTGGACAGGAAGCTAAACTTCAGACGGAACTTGGAGGAAAGGGCGAAGAATGTGTTGGTATACCCCTGAAATCGTGCAAGGTGGAATTTCGGCTTCACACAGCTGGCATAACGGACAACAGATGGGCTAATGGATTAACGTGCAGTATCACGAGACAAATCTGGCCGGCTCTGAATCATAAGCGCACTAGTGCGCTTCTAGCCCTCCCCGTGGGGAGATTTCAACGGTAGTTGCTGTTATCACTGGGCACTGCTTCATAGTGAGACACGCTGAACGCCTCAGGGTCTCGTCAAATGACTTCTGCCGTAGCTGCATGGAAGTGGAGGAGGTGCAGAGCATAGAAAACTTCCTTTGCTATTGCCCGGCGCTCTCCAGAACGAGACTTCGAACATTCGGATCGCCGTTTCTTCACGATCTCTCTGATCTCTCAAATGTGGAAATTTCACATATCAGGAGCTTCATTAGGAGCTCAAACTGGTTCTACGGTGGGGACTGAGGGGAACATCTATTTGTCCTGTGGTATCACAACGGACCCCAGAGTCTAAGTCTGCTTTTCCTTTGGATTAGTAGCCACTTCTAACCTAACCTAAGCTAACCTAATGGATATATTCCTCATATTCTGAAGCATACTTCCTTTAGGATTCTCCTCAGACTTTGGTTAATTTTTGCGGCATTTTGTCTATAGAAAAGCAGTGAGATTCCAGAGCATTATCCTTGGATTTTGGAGTATTTAGTTTTATTTTTTTCGATACAAAAAAATTATAACTCTGAAAAACCCTGATCTTTCGTGGAATTTTTCCTTCGGATAACACTTTTCTACTGTAAGTCATTTTTTATAAAAAAAAAAACTGTGAGCTTCGCAAATATTTTTTGTGGAAAAAAGCCTTACATTCTCGAGTTTTTTTTCAATAATTTTGCACAAAAACCCTCAGATGGTGTTGATTTTTCCTTTGCACAACTCTTTGATTTTGTAAAATTATTTTATGGAAAAAATTTGAGCTTTGGAAGAAAATTTCCAGAACTGAAGCCTCACGTTTCCTTCAGATTCTGGTGGTTTTTAATGTTTAATTAATGGAATTGCCTCTAAATCTGAGATATTTATCAAACAAAAATTCACTCAGATGCTATTTCTTATTTCCTTTGCAGAACCCTCTGATTCCATATATTTTTTGTATAGAAAAACTTTCAGATACGGAAAAAATATTCCCGAAGAAAAACCTCGTGCTTCCCTTGGATTCTGCATATTTTTTTAATAAATAACTTTACAAAAAAATCCCTCATCTGCTGCTTTTTCTTTTGCAGGACCGTCTGAATGCTCAGATTATGTGGCATTAGATTCTGTAGACTAAAAAAGTAATAACTTAGCAATGCTTCCCATAGTGAAACCCTCATATTTTGAGACAGGTTGTTCATAGATAACAATGAGCTTTTTAAGCATTTTCCTATAAAAAATTTATTAGATTTTTCCTTAAGAGAACATCACTGCAATTCTGAAAAATATTTTTTTTAAACTGAGCTTTGGATTCTGAAACATTTTTCTGTAGAAACACTTTCTAGATTGTGGAAATTTATTGTAGAATTTTTTTTCGCTTGGGGTAGCCTCTTATTGTGAGGCATTTATCTTACACAAAATCTTTCGGATGCTGTTGCTTTTTTCCAATACAGAATTCTTCAATCACATAGAATTTTTTTTATAGAAAAACTTTAAGCTTTAGAAGAAAGATTTTTTTATAATAGTTTTTTGAATGCAATAGTCAGAGGAATAAATCCTACATAAAAAGCCCATCTGTGGCATTTTCCTTTAAACAACCTTGCGACTCTGGAGAATATAAAAAAAAATCTTGGGGGGGCAAGGAAAACATTTTTTATGGGTAACGTCACGTGTTTTCTATAACAGATTCTCCTACAGAAATATTATTTAGATTTTAAATAATTTTCCTAAATTTTTTTGTTTTAAAATTTCTTTAGCTTCTGATGTATTTTTCTTATAGAGAAGTAATCATATTTTGGAAATATTTTCTATAATTGTTTTCCGTTTGGAATAGCCTACAAAATAGTCTACAAAAATATCACAGATGCTGTTGCTGTTTCCCATTAAAAAATTCTTCGATTCTGCAGAGTTTTGTTCATGGAAAAACTTTGAGATCCGGAAGAAATTAGCCCAAAGAAAAGCCTCGTGGTTCCCCAAAATTCTAGATGGTTATAAAATAAACATACGAATTTGGAAAAAATTTTCCTGCAGACGAGCTTCGTGTTGCCCATAAGATATTCTCCCATAGAAATACTCTTTAGAATCTGGAGATTTTTCTTACATTTTTTTATTGAAACTTTTTTGTATTAGAAAACTTTGAGCTTCAGCATTTGAGGTAGCTTTTTAGTAGGAAAATAATCAGATTCTGGAAATTTTTTCAAAAATGTTTTTTATGAGACATTTCTTTTACACAAGAGATTTCATATATTGTTGATTTTCTTCCTTCATAATTCTTCGATGCTACGGATTTTTTTAAACAAAAAAACTTTGAGCTTCAGAATAAGTTTCCCCCAAGAAAAGCCTATTTTTTCCCCCTGAGCTCTAGAGATTTTTTAAGTAACCTTAGAATAGCCTTTGATTCTGTGCTATTTAACCATTAAAAGTTCATCAGATTCACGGCATTTATACCTTAAAACCCTATGATTTTTTTTTGTTTGTAAAAAATCTTTGACCTTCGGTACAAATTTACCCATAAGACAAACCTTTACATTCTGAGGCATTTTCCTTTAAGAAATTCTACTCAAATTATAAAGGATTTTCCCAAAGTTTAACTTTTGCTCCTGACAGAAAAACATTTTAAAAAAGAGACATTTTTCCGGTATACAAACAAACTCTCAATTTTTGAGCTATTTTTTCTATGGAATACCCTAAAAAAATCATGACCTTTTGCAGCTATTATCGTTAGTTTCCCTTAATAAATCGTTGCCACAAAATATGGTATGAATTTTTCATGTATTTTTGCCTAATAGTATGCTAAATAAATTACATTTTAGCTTAAGGCCACATCATGTAAAATTCTTTTGTTCATATTTACTCATTATACTTGTGTTTGCCGACATATGAGCCACCTGTAAATTTAAAACAATACAATACGACTGTTTATTTTGTCAGACTTGATAATAATAATGAGAGTTTTTAACGCTGTGTCTCCTAGGATTGGCTTACATTAACCACATTGCAAAGTACATTTGTTGTAGGCTGCCTTGGAAAATATTATTAAACCCTTTTAAATTATATTGGCTCCAAGAAAGATAATTAAACATAGCCACTGACCTTGCAAGTATGCAATATTTATGCTCATAGTTACTAACTAACAATGTTAGGCGAAGTTTTATATTTATGTGTCTTATGTGTCTAATAATATTGCATGACGTTTGTGTATTTTTTGATTTGCAGTTTCTTCGAGGGGGACATACCTGTTCACGTAGTTCAGTTTCGTTTAGCCAGCCATTACCAGGAGCAAATTCACCGGCAGCCACAACACAAACATCAACACCACGTGGTCGCAATTCTTGGCGTAAGCAGCCAGCTAACGATTCAATAGCAGCTTGGGTGGCACACTGAATACTGCGGACGGGGGAAGGAACCTTGTTGAGACCTTTAAACAAAAATATTAAAATATTTATTCCAAATTTTTTTAAGAATTTATAAAAACTAATAAATATCTTCCTATTCATTGAACTATATTCTGAATGATTTTAGGAATTTCTAACTGATTTCAAATATGTTGGGGAAGAAACCATGTTGAGTCCTTGGAACAAGATTAATAAAATAAGAATTCCACATTTTTTAAAAATTTATGAAAACTAATAAATATCTTCTTATTCATTGCAATAAATCTTGACTGATGTTAGGAACTTCGAACTGAATTGAAATATGTTAGGGACTCAGAGTCAGGGGAATCTGACTCTCTAGGAAAACGCTCAGATTCTTTAGCAAAATAATTATGTGTACAAGATTTTTGCTTATATGAAAACTCTAAAGTTTTGTGGACATTATCCTACAGAAGAGTACTTACGTGATGGGGATTTTTTTTTTTTCAAAATGTACCCCTATAATGTGTGAACCTATTCAAGACAAACCAGTAGATATCCTATACCATGGTCTTCGGTCCAACTAATTGGATATAGAAAATAAGCATTAGACCAATTCGAGTGCCATTGTTATTAATTTTTTAGCTGCAGATATGAAAAAGTTCATATCGGGTGCTATATTTATATGGGGACTAGGTCGAAAAATGGACCGATCCTGACTATACCACTATGTGGTTTGCGTATAATGACTTTGTGCTGCTGTTTGTAACTACCAAAAATATTTAACCTAGACCCATCTTTTATTATATCGATCGACTCAGAATACTTTTTGAGTCGATTTACCGATGTCCGTCCGTCCGTCCGTCTGTGTGTCCATGTAAACCTTGTAATCAAACTACAGGTCGTAAATATGAATATGTTTTGATGAAATTTGGTATATAAGCTTTTATCGGTCATGGGAAATTGAAATTGGTGAAATTCCGTCCATGTTCAGACCTAGTCCCCATACAAATGACCCCTATGAAATGGACATAAATCGCCATAAGATCCAAATTATCATATAGATCTCAGTCAAATTGGGTTTGTATGTGTTTATTATATCCATTAATCAGTAGTCCAAACATAATCCCTATAGGACAATTCTTACTCATATGCCCCATATAGAGCTGCTTCCCGATCTTCACTTAAGTCTATGAAAAAACAAAAATATTGCACAGATTTTTCCCAAATTTTGTTTGTATATATTTTTTTCAAAATATATAGTGACTTTACTAAATATGGACAGGATCGGTCCATTTTTTGACCTAGTCACCATATAAATATAGCGCCCGATATGAATTTTTTCATATCTGCAGAAAAAAAAATAATAACAATGCCACTCAAATTTGGTTTATGTTTATTTTCTATATCCAATTAGTTGAGGAGATCTTCTTCTTTTTTCACCTAATAGCCTTTCAACATCTACATAAGTAGTTATATATGTCCTGGTGTAACAATCAAGAGGTCAATATCATCTGGTGTTCTTAGCGTAAAGCTTTCTGTGCAATGGGTACTAAGAAACTTTTTATATATTAGCCAATCAATATTACTTAAAAGCGTTAAATCACCAGATGGGGACACAATTTTTTGGGGGTTCGAAATAGTAACAATAACGGATGTGTGGTCAGATGGGGGTTCCACTGAAGATTCTACATACACAAGTTCTTTTGCGATGTTCTTCGTTAATCCGAAATCGATCAAATCGTATTATTTTTTTCCCATCTGTTGGCCAGTACGTTGGTTCTCCGCTTGAGACCACATCCATACCCATTTTAGGAATTGTGTTGAATAAAACACGACCCTTCGGGGAAATAAGCCGCGACCCCCAGAATGTATGCTTGGCTTAAAAATCGCCAGCAACTGTGAAACGAGGGCTTTGTGATTTAAAAACAAGTAAAAAAATTATAGTCGGTCTAGACCGACTATACGATACCCTATACCATGCGTTTAGAAACCCTATCTCTTAGGCCCAACTAACTGGACATTGAAAATAAGCAAAAACCAAATTTGAGTGGGATTTTTATTAATTTTTTTGGCTGCAGATATGAAAAAGTTCATATCGGATGCTATATCTATAAAGGGACTAGGTCCAAAAATGGACCGATCCTGATCATGTTTGGTAAAGTCTCTTGTATTTTGCAAAAATATGTACAAACAAAATTTGAGAAGAATCAGTGCAATAATTTTGTTTTTTAATAGATTTAAGTGAAGATCGGGAAGCAGTTCTATATGGGGTCAAAGGGATCATTTTTGGACTACTCATTAGTGGATGTAATGAACGCATACAATCCCAATTTGAATAAGATCTATATGACAATTTGGATCTTATGGCAATTTATGTCGATTTCATATGGGTAATTTGTATGGGGGCTAGGTCTGAACATGGACCGATTCTCACCAATTTCAATAGCGTTCATCCCATGGCCGATAAAAGCTTATATACCAAATTTCGTCAAAATATATTAATATTTGCGACCTGCAGTTTGATTACAAGCTTTACATGGACACACAGACGGACGGACGGACGGACGGACGGACGGACGGACGGACGGACATTGTTAAATCAACTCAGAAAGTGATTCTGATTCGATCGGTATAATTAAAGATGGGTCTAGGTCAAATATTTTTGGTTGTTACAAACAGCAGCACAAAGTCATTATACCCAAACCACATAGTGGTATAGGGTATAAAAACTTGTATATTGATTTTCTGATACAGAAAATCTTGGGAGAGAATATATTGATGAAATCACTAGGCTGTTTCCAAGTTCTTCAAAGCAAATAGTAGTAGCTTGAAGGTAGTTTTCACAATGATTGCACATTAAATAATGTTTTAATCTGGATTTAATTAGGATAGCTGAGTCACCACATGCCCTACCTCTTAGATCCTTAGTATCATACTAGGTGTATCCGCACAGTGAAAAGAGACTCCTACTAGTCAAGTGGTTTTTAGAGACAAGCAAAATATCAATTTGATTATCGTTAAGAAAATGATCAAATTCGTCTTTATGTTGGCTTAAGCCGTTTGCTTTCCAGAATTTCCTCTAGAATCTGAGGAAAAATCCTTCATTTCAGAGAAATTATTTCTACTCAGAAAATTTCAGATTCTGAGTATGTTTTTATGAAAAAAAATTTATAGAATCTTACGATTTTCTTCTATAGAAACACCATAAGATTCTCTTGAATTTGAGGAGTAGAAAAGCCTTCAGATTCTTAAAACTTTCTCCTATCGAATAGCCATCAAAAATCTTCAGATCTGTTGACTTTTTCCCAAGATAATCTTTTGTTAAAGAGAATTATTAAAATAAAAAAAAAAAAAAAATTTGGATGGAATAAGCCTATATATAAGCCATGGCATATCCATTAGAATTGAAGGAATTTCCCCGTTTTTAAAAGACAATCGTTCATATTATCAGGAATTTTCCACAATAAAAATAATAAAATTTTCAGGGTTTTGTTCAATAAAAGAGTGCTAACATTCTGGGAACTCTTTGCTAATGGAGGAATCAATAAATATCAAAGAATTTCTCCTAGTATCTGAGGACCTATTCTAATAGGAAAACCTTGTCTTAGAGAAAATTTTCATACTGAGAAAATTCATATTCTGACTATATTTAATCCTTTAATTCCTAAGAGGAACATAGGGCCATGTTTCATTTCACTATATTCTGACTATGCTTTTCTTAAAAGAATATCTACAGATTTTGAAGATTTTCTTCCATAGCAAAACTCTGAGATTCACATATTCAGCTCTTTGTTAAATCGAAATGCGCTGATATTTTCAGGACTTTTTGCTAGTAGAAAAATCATCAAATATCAAAGAATCCGAGGACCAATTCAAATAGAAAAATTCTGAATTTCAGAGAAAATTTTCCTGCTGATAAAATTTCATATTCTGACCACGCTTTTCTTAGGAAAAATCTAAGTATTCTTATGATTTTCTTGTACAGAAAATCCTTAAGAATCTGTTGAATTTTAGCGGCAGAAAAACCTTCAGTTTCTGAAATTTTTATCTGAAACCTGTCGTGAAAACCTATCATACTATGATGGTTTTTTAACACAAATCATTATTCATATTATAAAGAATTTTGTAAATGGAATAACTTCAGGTTCTGATGAAATATTCTTATGGCATATCATTAGATTCGAAGGAATTTCCACCTTAAAAAACCTTTTGAATATGATTTTTTATTTCTAGAACGATTTCAGCCAATTTTTAGATGCTTTGGACTTTTCCGCATAGAAAAAGCAATAAAATCAGAGGCCTTTTTGTTATAGAAAAATACTCATACTTAAATTCATTGAACTTGAAGTAAGACTCTTGTATTTTTGTTCTGTTAAAAACTGATTTGTATTTGGAAGACCTATAAAAATCCTTATGATTCACAGAATTGTATACTGGTACTCAAATTCGTCGATTCTGGGGACTAGAGAAATGCCATGCGATTATCAGGCTTCAGTCCCTTTAGTATATATTTGAACAGAAAATATCTTAGATTCTGAGTTTATAGTAAACCTCTTCAGATTCTGATACTTAAATCATAAAGGACAACTATATATTCGAAGGCTTATACTACCAGTTATTTTCTGGAATAGATACCCTTAGCTCTGAATATTTTGTATTTGAAATCTTTTTAAATTGTAGCGGACCTATATTTCTCCTAATCTTTTTCTTATCTTTCTGAACGATATTCTTGGTCAAAGTTTTAATTCTATATACTCTTTCGCAGATGATAGCTGCATTTGTCATTCATTTTCCTTTAATTGTAGGTCAAGAAACTTGTAGGATGGGGGTAAAAGCCGGACAATGAATGACACACTCAATCAAGACCTGCTAATTATCTCCGAGTGGGGTAAGGCGAATAGGGTTGATTTTAATTCGCTGAAGACTCAATGTTGTATGTTGACCCATAGTGCCATGGAATCAACAATGCCATCTGTATATATGGGTGGTATAGGTATTGAGGAATCGGATACTCTTGATGTTCTAGGCATGAGGATTCAATGTGACGTTCGTTGGAGCGACCATGTTTTTCAAGTATCGAAGAAAGCATTCAAGTGTCTTGGTTTTCTAAAACGGTGTTCTTCACTCCTTCTGATCTCCTTTTGGAGCAACTGGACGGTGTGCAAAGGAGGGCGTTGGCGCTCATCAATGACAGTAGGGTATCCTACTCTATTGAGGAACGAGCATGTTTTTCAAGTATCGAAGAAAGCATTCAAGTGTCTTGGTTTTCTAAAACGGTGTTCTTCACTCCTTCTGATCTCCTTTTGGAGCAATTGGACCGTGTGCAAAGGAGGGCGCTGGCGCTCATCAATGACAGTGGGGTATCCTACTCTATTGAGAAGCGAGCATATTTTTCAAGTATCGAAGAAAGCATTGAAGTGTCTTGGTTTTCTAAAACGGTGTACTTCGCTCCTTCTGATCTCCTTTTGGAGCTACTGGACGGTGTGCAAAGGAGGGCGTTGGCGCTCATCAATGACAGTAGGGTATCCAACTTTATTGACTCATTGGAATATCATCGGAATATGGGTTGCGTAGCAGTGTTCTGTAGATATTACCATGGGAAATGTTCTTCTGAGATTAGTGACCTTATTCCAAGTGCTCGAGTTTCGGTTCGCTCTACCCGCTTCTCTAGTAGATCACATCCGTCTGTAGTCTATTGTCCAGTTGACCGCACAACTCATTACAGAGAGAATTCATTTATCAGTCGAACTAGCCGCATGTGGAATACAATCCCCACAGAGGTTTTTCCTGACAGTTATAATCTAATAAAATTTAAGTCAAATATCCACAAACACTACTCCCTCTCTCCTCCTTCCCATAACCTCTTTTTCTGAAATTAACATAATGCACTGCATTTGAAGGGGGCATCCCCTGTGTGGTGGTTAATAAAAAAACAAAATCTGAGGGACCCTCAGAAACATCTTCTAATTAAGAAGTCAAGATTCGTACTACTTTTGCTTTTAAATAAACACCGATATCCTTAAGACTTTCTTTTGGTAGAACATTCATTATACGAAGGGGAATCAATAAGGTTCTATTTGATTTTGAAACATGTTCTCCAATTTCCTCGATACACTTCAACCAGAGATTGTCCAAATTTTTAAGTCCTTCGTAAATTAAGATTTCGAAAGGTCCTCAAAATAATTTTTTTTTTGCAGATACGACCTATTTATTCCACTAAAATAATTTTCCGTCGAGCTATTTCTTTAAATTTGGAAACTAGCAAAATTTGGTGGCTGCCAAATCTGACAGACGGTAGATGCGACAACAATTCGAACCTCAACTCGTGTATCTTTGCCATTGAAGCGGCTTTAGCGTGTATTCGGGCATTACCTTTTTGCCTAAATGAGGGCACGTTTTCCTAATTCGTTTGCTTAATTGGCCCCATAATGATGAATAATATTCTCGTAAGAAGCGGCCAAAATTGGATGTCCAGAACGAGCATCATCATCTGTGGATGTCCGGTATCGTAAAGATTTATTTATCCAATTGCGGATAGTGTGAAACGCAGGAGCAGATGTTCCGTGAAGTTCGTCTAACTCTTTTCTTATGTTGTAAAATGATGAGGGCAGGAAATTAATTTTTTCCGTTTTTAAAAACCAGCAAAAGTAACCAATAAAAAAAATCAAAAAAGTCTGAATGACGGATTTTCGTAAACAATTGCCAGTCGTTTTTCAAAATGACATTTTTCAGGAACCTACTCATATTTTTAATTCTTAATAAGTCTTAAAGATTATTGAACTCACCCTCGTTGTGTTGGGGTTTATGTTTATTCTGAGCAATTGTTTCTTTTTATGACAAGTTGTGAAGAGAATTTTTTTAGGTTTATGGTTTATGGAAACTTTTTCCATTTAGAGATTTAAATCATCAAAAGGAGAGTGTATTTTTTAAGGGTCATACGACAGTTTGTTCCCTAAATATATAAAATTATTGTTTCTATAGACTTTTTTCTCTAAGAAAACCTACTGAAAAAGTGATAAAATGATTTATTAGCAATCTTTCGATTCTAAGATTTAAATCATTTATGGGAAGAAGAGTTTCTAAGAATTATTAAGCTGGATAGTTGCTGAAGTGGAATCTAAAGTTTCGCAAATATAAACGGAATTATTATTAGAAAATTTTCAATACTATAGACTTGATTCAATGATTCTTTTATTCATAGACATTCTTATGCCCAATAGACTACCGTGATTAGGAATTAAGGTTAAGGGCGGTTGACTTTTCAAAAACCTTTATTCGAAACCTAAATCGACCTTAACCTCCATTAAAATAAAGATACGAGCTTTTGTAGCATTAGAGCATTTTTCCGAAAGACCCTTTCTCTTATTTTTTTTTTTATTAATTCTAAATCACTATTGCCAAATTAAACGATAACTACTTTTAATTTATCATAATTTTCTCTGCTAACGAACTTACCAGATGTCATGAACACAACACGACCGTTGGCACCTCGTATCATTGGCAACATCAATTGAGTTAAACGAGCACAGCCTTTTGAAATTAAAAAAAATTTTTTTTTTTAAATAATTTAATTCCACAAAAAAGCTTTTTCGTTATATTGAACGCCATCTCTTACCTAATAAATTCAAATCCAAAGACTTGCGCAATACACCAAATGGTATCCATTCCAATTCACCCAAAGCTATCCAGTGGGCACAGTGTATTAAAGCCCACAACCCCTTAGCTGGGATACCATGAGTATTGTGTGGCAAATGTTCAGAAACAAATAAAGCAGCTTCCAAAAGCTATATAAAATTATTAGTGAATTACAAAACAGATAATAAAAGCTTTTGTTTCTTTAAACTTACAGTCTTTTCTGATGTCACATCCAAGTAAATACATTTCATACGTCCGGAAGTTTCTTCCTTAAGAATTTTAGCTTCATCTGAATCTTCGATGGGTACATTGAAGCCAGCATAGACGGTAAAACCTAAATCATCTAATTTTTTAGCCAAATACCAAGCAATAGGCGTTTCACAGCCAGTTATCATAACACCTTTACCGGAAGCGGAGACCTGTAAGGGTAAATAAGTAAAAAAAAGAGGGTGATCACTATATTGGATTTAAATATAACAGGGTGTATGGAATATTTATAAAAAGTATTTATATAACAAAATTTTAAATATGTTGAAGCATATTTTCTTAGCTATGAAGCGTTAAGAATTTTTTTTAAATATTTTATTTTATCGATAACAAAAATTAAAATATTTATCTATTGTTCTTAGCAAAATTTGTTCCAAATAGTTTAGATACCTATTTTTTCAATCTTTCGGAAAAAAATTAAAAATTTTTTTTTGGCGAAATCAAAAATTTTTTAGGATTTTATTTTCAAAAAACGTCTTTTTTACTCAGAAGAAAGCCTAAGTTTTTTCCTTTAAGAGCTTTTTGGTCACTTAGTGGGATGCGAGTGGAATATCAATCAAAAAAAATATTTTGTAACTCAAGACAACGGTTTTTCACTCTTTAATTTGAATTTTTTCCTATTTGTGTGTAAGTGTTTCTAAAATCTTAAAAGTAAAACATATAGTGAGAAACTAGACAAATTAACCTTTCCGACGGTATGTATGTAAGACTGTAAAATTTACAAAACTTAAACACTTCATCAGCTACAATAAGTTAATTAAAAAAATAGTTATGTTATAAATGGATCTAATGTGAATAAGATTAAATTTTACTAAATTATTTACCTTTATATTTCTATTATTATTATATATTAATTTAATTACTAGCAGAGTCCAACGCTCGAAATTCGAGTGCAATTTCTAGGCAACTTTATTCTTCAACATAGCCAATTCACAAACCAACAGTTTTTTGGTTTATTATTATTGTGAATGAAGATAACAAACTCATTAACAAACACACTAACAAATTTAATAAATACACACATAGCATATGTATAATTTTATGTATGTGTTAGTGGTAATTTTAATATTATAGATTATTACAAATAAATAAAACAAAATAATTTTTCAACATTTCTATAGAAAAAAAGTGATTTTTTTCCTGAGGTTAACATATTGCGGGTATTACAGTATCGAAGGTACGAAATTTTAGTTCGGTATGTTACACACCGTCGGAAAGGTTAGTTTGTCTAGTTTCTCAGCATACATTTTATTTTTAAGGTTTTAGAAACACTTTTAGAAACACTTGAGTTACAAAACTTTTTTTTGATAGATATCCCACTCGCATCCCACTAAGTCCGAGTTCACACAAGGCAACTTTTGTTGCGCAGTTCTTGAGTTTGTAGGAGAGAGGGGAAAGAAGAGTGGTATATGGTACGGAGTTGCTTGTACTCGGCAACTCGTTTTGTTGTGCAATTCGTAATTATAAACACGAAGTTAGCTGCAGCTTATTATTTGACATTTCTTTTTATTATTTGCTTCGTTGTGAAAAATTATTATTACTATTTCATTTATTTTATTATTTTTTTATTATTTCATTTTTTCTTTGACTTTCATTTTTTCACACAAATAGATTTTTCACTTTGGACCAATAATAAATTCTTTTTACACAAGCTAATAAAGTGAACTGTCAAAAATGTAAGAATTTGAAAGCAAAAGAAAACGAAAAGTTGCGGCAATAAATTTCTCTGTGTGAACATTAAGGCAACTTCAAAAGAGAATTGAAAAAAAGTTGCGCAACAAAAATTGCCTTGTGTGAACCCAGGCTAACCGACCAAAAATCTCTCAAAGAAAAAACCTAAGCTTGCTTTTGAGCACATAAAAAGGGCGTTTTTGAAAAAAAAAGTCAAAAAAATTTTTGATTTTGTAAAAAAAAAAGTCAACAAATTTTTTTTATTTTTTAAAATTTTTTCCGAAAGATTGAAGAAATAGAAATAAAAATGATAAAAAATACCTGTTTGGCCAAAATGTCAAATTTTGACCTCCCCTCTAACTCAGAGACTTCTTGACCGATCTTGTTCAAAAATTGTGTCTAAGCTACTATCCAATAGGACTAACCTTGAGTAATAAAACAATTTGTGCGTAATTTTTAGAATTCATTCAAATATTTATTTATTTATATTTTAAAAATTCAAAACAACACTTTGGTAGAACTCAATATTTCATAATGATAATAATTTTACATTGGTAAGCTCTTTTATATTGTTTTAAAAGTAACGGTAAGACCGGTTTGAAATGATGAAATAATAAAGATAAAATTTAGATAAAATACAACAACAATAATAATTAAAAAGAAAGTAATAGATAACATTGAATGGAAAGTATAAAGTGATAAACAATAAATAAAACATTAAACTAAATAAAATATAGAATAAGAAAATAATGAATAAGCAATAATAATGTGGGAATAAAGGGAGCATTATTAGGGATATTCAATTATTATAACTCCCCCACCCTTTGATAAGAGACTACTCTACGAATATGGAATGTATTTTCCATTTTAATTGTCAAATTTGTAGTAATGGGGCTACAATGCCTACTATGAATATAATAAAATATAAAACGATATAATAACATTTATTTCAAATAAAACTGGGTTTAAGAATTTCTAAGTATGCTAAGCAAAACATATTACAATTTATATTTCCATAATAAAATAGACAGATTTAATCAAAAACTATTTGCAAATTCTCCTGCATAACAAAACAAAAATATTCAGTTTTCTTTTTAAGTAAAAAAAAAAAATAATAAAATATATACAAAAGTTATTAGTCGGTTAACACTTTCTTAAAAAAAATCTATTTTTTTCTTTTCGAATAATCTCTACCAGTGATTTTTCTCTCAAATTTTACATCTGGTAATTCATGTTGATATTTAAAAATTCTCTTTACTATTTGCCTATCACGCTTACACCCCTTTTCATCTATAAAATTTGTCTATTCTTTTCCTTAACTTGTTTTAAAATATATTTAGGTTTTTGTTTAAGATTCTGAAAACCGAGATTCTTTACTAATTCTCTTTCTCTATATTCATGACAATCTTCTCTATTCTGGTTAATTTTGTCAACCCTTTCAATTTTGTTACCATGTACAATATCGTGTAACGTTTGCCAAATGGACTTATCCACCTTATTATGTAACAAATCGTTTGGTTTGTATCCTGTAGTACTATGAATAGTATCATTATGTATTTGAACAGACTTGTATACAAGGGCTTTATCATCAAAATCCTCATTATTTTTCCCTTCTAATTTAAAGAGTCTGATATGTTCATTTAACGTTAGGTGGAAACGCTCTATATCTGAATTACCCGTGTGGGTATTAGGGGAAGTAAAATGAAAATTAATTTCCTCTGAATTAAGAAAGTCTCTAATATACGCTGTGTTAAACTCATTATCAGCTACAATTTTAATTGGTCTCCCCAAAATAGCAAATCTTTCCCTCAGCATTTCCACTAAAGTCAATGAATTTTTGTCACTTAGATAATGAACCGACACATGTTTCGTAAGTTTGTCAATGCATGTTAAAAAAGTTGTACTTTTATTCAAAAACCATACATCAATATGAACAATTTCATTCGATTTTACAGGAGTTTCAGTTACGCATAATTTTATCCTTATAGGCCGTCTGTCAAACTTACACATATTACATATAACGCAATTATTTATAAATTTATGATTTTTCTGCTTTAAATTTGGGTAATAAATTATATTTTTTAATTCTAAAAATGTCTCCTCAATTCCTCTATGATTTTTCTCAGTATGGTATTTCTCTATTATCTCCAAAAGATTATCCTTATCAAAAATGTCCTTTATTAATTTAGAGCATTTTATAAATATCATCTCCGGTGCATATTGTACTAAAGTTTCCTGAAAATATTTAAATATTTCAAAATTGTCACAAAATATTGCAACAGTTCCCTTTATCGGAAAAATCTGTTTTAAAAATTCCAGCACCTTTTCCTCAAAATATTCCTTTATTATAATTGTATGTCTGATCTTCTTCCCATATAAATTTTCCCTTTCATATTTATAATTTTTTCCTAAAGCTATTATAACTTGATTTTTATATATATTAACGGGAGATTCCGAAATACAAATATGATCATTTAAATTTTCCTTTCCACTATGAATTGTGGCTAAATCTGATTGAATTGTATGCTCTCCTTCCTCTAAAACATTTACATCTAAACGGCTAAGATAATCCGCTACTTGGTTTGTTTTTCCCTCAATATATTCCATGTCAAAATCGTATTCATTTAACTGAATCTTCCATCTTTGTAATTTCATGTTGTGTTCCTTTAATGAATTTAGCCATACAAGAGGGCGGTGATCAGTCTGGATTTTAAACTTCCTACCAAATAAATACGGTCTAAAATATTTCACAGACCAAACGATCGCTAACAACTCCTTTTCTATAGCGCTATAGTTTACTTCATGTCTATTTAAAGTACGCGATGTATAAGCGATGGGATGTCCATTCTGCGACAACACCGCACCTAATGCCTCATTACTTGCATCAGTGGTCAAAACAAATAAATTATTAAAATTTGGATATGCCAAAACTGGAGTTGTACATAAAATTTTCTTTAATTTATTAAAGGAATCAATGTATCTTTGATCATTTACGTTAATAACCGAACCTTTCTTCAAATATGAAATCATAGGCAAAGCTATTCGGCTATAATCTCCTATAAATTTCCGGTAGAAACCAGTTAAGCCTAGAAATGATCTTATCTCCTTTATAGTCTTCGGTATTGAAATTTTCCCTATAATATGTATCTTGTCAGGATTTGGTTTAATACCGTCAGGTGTTATTATATATCCTAAATATTCGGATTCATGTTTAAAAAAATTACATTTATCAACTTGAACCTTTAAGTTGTACTCGGATAATCTCCGGAAAATGTTTTTCAACGCTAAAATATGCTCTTGAAGAGAAGTGGAAAATACTAAAATATCGTCTAAATAGACAACGCATATATTATTTATATAGTCATGTAGAACTTCATTCATCATCCTCTGGAATGAGGCTGGAGCATTTTTAAGACCGAAAGGCATCCTCGTGAATTCGTAATGTCCCGTTGAAGTGGAAAATGCCGTCTTATGTCCATCTTCAGGTAAAATTCGAATTTGGTGGAATCCTTTTGCTAAATCTAAAGTACTAAAATACTGTGAGTTTCCTAACTTTGCAAAAAGGTCCTCCATATTTGGTATTGGAAATTTATCCTCAATTGTCACTTCATTGAGTTTCCTGTAGTCAACTACTACTCTCCATTTCTGATTTCCAGAATTGTCAATTTTCTTGGGAACAACCCAAATGGGAGCATTATATGGGCTGCAGGATTTAGTAATTATACCTGATTTTAACATTTCGTTAACCTGCTTTTCTACTTCTAACTTATGAATTTCCGGGAAACGATACGTCCGTGAATATACAGGAATATCATTTATTGTGGGTATTCTATGTTTATATTTACCTACGGAAGATAAATTTTCGCCTTCAATATAAAAAACGTCCTTAAAATGTCTAATAATCCTTCCTAACTCTCTAAGTTCCTCATTGTTCAAATTCTCAGTTTTCAATTTTTCATTCAAATAGTCCATTCTTGGCTCATTAAAATTTATATCTACTAATATAGACTCTAAATATGATTTGTCCCCTTCGGTATATTCACCTGTAGCATTATCAAATATTAGTGGAATTTTCGCATTAGAGGTTATTAATAAATTTTCCTTCAAATCAATTTTAGCACCCAATGGTCTTAGAATATTACACCCTATTATACCATCAAAATCATTAAATATGTCAGTTTCTAGCATTTCCAACTTAGCGTTAGGTGAATTAAATTCCTTAAATAGTGGAATGGTAATTTTCGAAGTAGTAATAGTTTGTGAACATATACTATTTATAATTATTGGACGTTCAAGTTCTGTTCTAAACGAGCTATGAAATAAGCCTCTTCTTATGAGAGTAGTTCCTGATCCTGTGTCCACTAGTATTCTTATCGGAACAGTTTTAGTTTTCACCACTATGCAGGGTAGAGTTCTTCGGCCAATAATTGAAAATTTGACACATTAATATCATCAATTTCCATTTTAGCAGTTTTATTTATACTTGTCCGTTGTGAGTTTTGTGCACTAATATTTCCTGAATTATGTTCATTTTTATCACTATAATTATTCTGATTGAAATATCCAGAATTTTGTTGCCGATATTGGCTTGAATTTAAAGAAGTATTTGGAAAAGTATTATTCGAATTGTGATAATTATTTTCATTTCCACAAAAATGTCTAGAATTATTTTGTCTGTATTTATTGAAATATGAATTAGTATTGTTTTGTCCTGTTTGAAAATTTCCAGAATTTTGCATATATTGATTGAAATTAGTATAATTAGGATTGTTTGTTTGAGCTTGAGAAGTAGTAAAGTTTCTATTACGATTACTTGAAAAATTTTGATTGCTATTAGATGAAAAAGATTGAGGTGTTCTTTTAGAGTAAAAATATTCGGTTTCGACTAATATCTCTTTTGCCTTTAGTAATGATTCAGGATTTCTAGAATTCATCACTAGTTTTGGTTCATTTGGCAGCTTACTAATGAAAATTTTCAGAACCATTCTCTCATTATTGCTACAACTAAACCATTATTGATTATCTCTGTCTATGCTTGTTTTTAAATTTAATTTAGTTAACAATTTTAACATGTAATCATAAAAATCATTTATGTTAGTCTTAATTTCCGCTATTTTAATCTTATTAATAATGCTCTCTACACTATCTGAAATATTAAAATTTAATCTTAAGATTACCTTAATTTCCTCCCAAGTACAAGGATTGTCATTATTTATCAATGTAATATTTGCTCTGCCGACAATTTTTGTCCTTACTCTTAAATCAAATAATGATACGAGGGCTGCATCAATATATTGACGAATCTCCTCAACATGTTTTGTAAACATTTGTAGTTCCTCAGCTTTCCCATCGAATTCTGGAACACCTGATAAAAGCTTAAACGCCTCCATTCTCTTAACACTATTTGTTGTTTTATGCTGAATTGTTGATATGCTTATTATTTTTTTGCTGTTGTTGTTAATTTCGATCACTGTTCCTAGTGATATTTTTGTTGTTTTTTTTTCTAGTCTGTTAGAATTTTGAGTTTTTATTTCTTGATTTAATTTTTTAATATACATATGTATAGTTGTTGCTTTAAGACTTGGAGCTCGTAGCTGTTGTTGCTTTTCTTTCCTCTTTCAATTTTTTGTTTGTTTTTGGTTTCCTTGCTTTTTTCTTTTGTTGTTTTTATTTTAAAATCAAAGTTTTTTAATCGTGGTTATATTATTCCACTTTCAAAATAATTGGTTTTGCAAAAATATTACCTTATTTTGTTGTTTTTTTTTTTTATTCTTCTAATGTTAATAAATTACTGTAACTGTTTTGTTGTATTTTATAATTTGGAGACTTATTGTTGTCGTTAGTAGCAAGGAACTGCTTTTGATATTCTTATATTTAGGTATATGTTTTTTGTGTTTGTTTCTTTATTGTAACTTTTCTGTTACAATTTATTTAAAATTCTTTGTATTAATTTTAGTTGTAATATGTTGTAAATTATGATAAACTATTAAATGTTCTTTATTACGCACTTTTTTATTTATCAATTTTTGTTTTATGAAAAATTATTTTAAAAATTTTCACTTGTTGAAAAAACGATTAAAAGTCTTTTCCTTCAATTTTTTTTTTTAATTGGTTCGTAACACTCGACTGCGCCAGTAATAAAACAATTTGTGCGTAATTTTAAGAATTCATTCAAATATTTATTTATTTATATTTTAAAAATTCAAAACAACACTTTGGTAGAACTCAATATTTCATAATGATAATAATTTTACATTGGTAAGCTCTTTTATATTGTTTTAAAAGTAACGGTAAGACCGGTTTGAAATGATGAAATAATAAAGATAAAATTTAGATAAAATACAACAACAATAATAATTAAAAAGAAAGTAATAGATAACATTGAATGGAAAGTATAAAGTGATAAACAATAAATAAAACATTAAACTAAATAAAATATAGAATAAGAAAATAATGAATAAGCAATAATAATGTGGGAATAAAGGGAGCATTATTAGGGATATTCAATTATTATAACTCTTGGTGCAAATATCATTCCGATCGGAAGACATCGGTTTAAAAAAATGGGTCACTGGACATGAAACACGGCATATATATTGAGCCTTACAACAAGCGAAGAACGTCAGTCTGAAAATGGGCTCCATTTAATTAATTCAACATCGATTTAATGGGTTAAGAGATTTCGATTAAAATCTAAGAAGAACTCTTGAAAAAAATAATCATTTTCTATATTGTTGTTGTAATTTAAAATTTTTATTTTTTACTTGATTGTGTGCATTTTTGTTGTTGTTACTTTATGTATGGATATACTCCATGTGTCTATTGGCTTAAGCCAGTATTGCCACACTTTTTGATGTGTAAACATCTAAACGCGCAGGGGGGTAAATTTCTAATTCATAATACAATCACAAAAACAGAGTAATGTGTGAGCTTAAGATCTTACGCGTAACATGTAAGCATTAAGACAAATCGGTGTGACATGATTGTTTGTGAAAAAATTATGATATGTAATAATAAAAAAATTCTTTTTCTTAACAAAGTTAATTTTTAAAACAATATACTTTTTATAAAAAATTAATTTTTTATTAAAAAGGTACCTTTTATTAAAAAATGACCTTGCATTTAAAAAGCAACTATTGTTAAAACTATTGAAAACTATCTTTTATTAAAAAAGTAACTTTTACTAAAAAAAAAGAATATTTTAGTAAAGAAGAACCTTATATTTAAAAAAAACTACCTTTTATTTTAAAAGTAATTTTTTATCAAAAATACATTTTCTTAAGAAAGTTTTTTTATTAAAAAATAACTTTCATTTAAAAAGTACATTTAATAAAAGGTACTTTTTATTAAAAAAATAAATTTTCTTAAGAAAGTAACTCTATAATATTAGTAGGCTAGGCGATTTCTTATGACCGATGCGTTGTTCTACCGTTTTATCGCGATTTTTACCAAACGTATATTATTTGAAAGGTATTTCTTTTTGGCCGTTTTGCAGATTTACAGATTTTTAAATTTTTTCCTTTATTTTGAGTAAATTGCATCTAAAGCTGCTACTAACACAGACATAAAATTATACAACGCTTTGTGTGTGTTTATTAAATTTGTTAATGTGTTTGTAATAAAAATGAGTTTGTTTTTTTGTGTTGATTTGTGAATTGGCTATAATTGATTAGCATACCTTTAGGGTCTTTATTTAATAAAAAAAATAAAATTTCCTAGAATTTGCACTCGAATTTCGAGGGCTGGAATCTATTGTTTACTTAAATAGGTAGCTAACTTTTGCTAAAAAAGATCATAAAAAATTACCTTTTCGTAAAAAAACGCTTTTACTTACATTTTCTTATAAAATTCGATTTTCTTAAAAACATGCTCTTTTTTAAAGGGTACCTTTCTTAAAAAGTGCCTTTTTTATATATCCTTAAAAATATACTCTGTCTTAACGGGTGCCTTTTCTTATGAGTATATTTTCTTAAAACGTATATTCTCATAAAAGGTACCTTTTGTTTAAAAAATTTAATTTTCCTAAGTGTCTTCTTATAAAACATCCTTTCTTAAAAAAGTATATTAAAAATATAACTTTTTAACAAAATTACATTTTAAAAAAGTTCCATTCTTTAAAAAATAAACTTTAAAAAAGCGCATTTTCTAAAAAATAATAACTTTTCTAAAAAAAAAAAAATTAACGTTTTCTTAAAACAGTACCTTTCCTTAAAAAGTACACTTTCTTTAAAAAAATACCTTCTTAACAAGTAGATTTTCTTAAAAATATATTTTCTTAAAAAGTACCTTTTTTTAAAAATAACTTTTTTTTTCAAATTTTTTCAAATTTTTTTAAAAAAAGTACATTTTCTTAAAAAAGATCATTTTCCTAAGAAAGTATAAGTTCTTAAAAAGGCAAATTTTCTTTGAAAATACATTTTCCGGAAAAAGTAAATTTTCTGTAAGAAACACCTTTTCTTAAGAAAAAAAAACCTTGTCTTGCAAAATCACTTTTGTTTTAAATAACTTTTTTTTAAATAAGTACATTTTCTTAAAAGTGTTCCTTTTATAAAACGCTTTTTCTTAAAAAGTACCATTTTTTATAAAAGTACCTTTAATTATAACAGTACCTTTCCTTAAAAAAATACTCTTTCTTTAAAAAGTAATCTCATTTGAAAAAGTACCTTTTCTTAAGAAAATTCCTTTGTGTATTAACATCACTTAATAACGTATACTAGCAGATTCCAGCCCTCGAAATTCGAGCGCAAATTCTAGGAAATTTTATTTTTTCATTAAATAAAGACCCCAAAAGTATGCTGATCAATTATATCCAATTCACAAATCAACACAAAAAACAAACTCATTTTTATTACAAACACATTAATAAATTTAATAATACCTAATAGTATTGTATAATTTTATGTACGTGTTAGTAGCAATTTTAAATGCAATTTACTCAAAACAAGGGAACAAATTTATAAATCTGTAAATCTGCAAAACGGCTACAAAGAAATATCTTTCAAATAATATACGTTTGGTCAAAATCGGGATGAAACGAACAAAATATCAGTCACAAGAAATCGCCTAGCCTTTTAATATTATAGATGTGTTTAGTGAGCTCTTTTCTTTTTATATCCTATACCACTTTATGGTCAGGGTATAATGACTTCGTACTGATGTTTGTAACTACCAAAAAAATTTGACCTAGACCCACCTTTTATTATACCGAGCGACTCAGAATCACTTTCTGAGTCGATTTAGCGATGTCTGTCTGTTCGTCTGTCCGTCTGTGTGTCCATGTAAACCTTGTAATCCAACTACAGGTCGAATTTGTCAACATATTTTGATGAAATATGGTATGTAAGCATTTATCAGCCGTAGCATGAACGCTATGGGATTTGGTGAAAAGCGGTGAATGTTCAGACCTAGTCCCCATACAAATGACACCAATGAACTCGACTTAAATTGCCATATGATCCAAATTATCATATAGATCGCGGTCAAATTGGGATTATGTGTGTTTATTACACCCATTAATCAGTAGTCCAAAAATAAACCCTATATGACTATTCTTAGTCATAGCCCCCATATAAAGCTGCTTCTTGATCTTCACTTAAATCTATCATAAAACAAAAATATTGCACAGATTTTTCTCAAATTTGGTTTGTATATGTTTTTTGCAAAAGAAAGTGACCTTACTAAATAAGGTCAGCATTGGTCCAATTTTTGATCTAGTCCCCATATAAATATAGCAAACGATATGAACTTTTTCATATTCAAACGAAAAAAAATTAATAACAATGCCACTCAAATTAGGTTTGTGATTATTTTCTATATTAAATTAGTTGGACCTAAGAGATAGGGTGTCTAAACCCATGGTATAGGGTATCGTATAGTCGGCATAGACCGACTATTTTTTCTTACTTGTTTATTATAACGTCTATTTTACGAACCATAAATGTTGTCCGTGTTACAGCTGGGGCTTTGGCGTTTAGTTTTTTCCCCATAATTTTTAGCAACCTGCAATTTTTGAAATAAAAATACTCTGATGTAAGAAAATTTCTTGAAAATTGCTTGTATATGCGTGATAATTTATGCATATCAACCGCTCTCGAACAACGATGATGTGCTCCAGAATATGTGGCATTTGCTTTGTTATATTGTCCGTAATGGACAATAATTAATTAAATCGAAAAAAATTCTGATTATAAACTCAACATTACTAAAATTTCAGAAATTCATTAAGGAGCTTCTAAATTTAAATCTAATAAATTCTGATTATAATCTCAATTTTACTAAAATTCCTGAAATTCATTGAAGGAAAAATAAGAAAGGCAGAGCACTGACACAGCATTTTAGAGCGAAGGAAGAAGTTGGATATGTGATTTTTTTTTAAATTTAATATACTCTATAGAGTTTTTTGCAGATTTTAGAGTGGCCAAATTTATTTTAAAACGTTGGCAAATATATTAAAATATAACTTTTTTAACAAAATTGCACCTTAAAAAGGTGGCATTCCTTAAAAAATAGCATTTGCTTAAAAAGCACCTTTCCTTAAAATAATAAAAATAAATATAAAAATAAATAACTTTTATTTATTTTTTATTTTTATTTATTTACTAGCTGAACCCGCTCGCTACCCCTCATCGTTATAAAATAAAATAGAAAAAAAAAAATTTTCTGTATGTATAGTTGACCTAATAAAATTAAAACATAAAAAAACTTTTTTGTTTATTTTATTAAAAATTTTATGAACTCAAGCTGAACAAATCAAATTAATTAAAAAAAAAATATTTATACATTAACAAAATATTATTTATTTAATTTAGAATTAATTATTGCACTAACAACTTTATATAGTCAAGGGCTTAATAGAAGCTATTAGGGATTTCAATTTTTCTAAAAAGGGCGTGGTCCCGCCCAGTTGTCTTGTAGTACTATTTCTATTAATTTCAATACGCTATATACCATATATCATCGCCGTAGGTTAAAAAATTACCGAGATATGACGATTTTAAATTTTGGGTTATATGGGCGGGACCACGCCCTTTTGCTCACTAACAACTTTATATAGTCAAGGAATTATTATTTCGCAAAAATATCCTTTTGTGAAAATTTCATGACGATCCTTCCAATAGTTTAGAAGAATTTACGATTTTTTATTTTTCTAAAAAGGGGCGCGGCCCGCCCATTTTTCTTCTGGTATGTATTTCTATTCATGCCAATACCATATGAGCCAAATATGACCGCTTTAGGTCAAAAAATTCCCGAGATATGACGATTTCAAATTTTGGGTTATATGGGCGTGGCACCGCCCCTTTGTCCAATCAAAAATTTATATAGCCTATTATTCCTTCCAGAGTCACAGTAACACGCTGTTCACGAAGATCGGTTCAGGAGTTTGGCCTCCTATAAAGCACAAACAAACTCACATTCCTTTTTATTTGAAAGCAGATTAATTATAATTTAAGGTAAAATGGGGCGAAAAAAGGGGGATTTGGTAATAAAAAAATGTATGGCTACCTTACCTGTAGATAAAAAGTGTATAAAACTTTACGTAAATACATATTACAAAAAAAGTATTTTGTATAGCAAACATTGTTAGTGGTATAAGTAAGTATCTGAATTAAAAAAAAGAGGGCGGTGAAGTGGGCGTGGTTCATAGTTATGTGGCGACGTTAACAGTATTAAGAGCAATATGCTACCAAATAAAAGAAAATCCGTTGGAAGGAACAAATTTGTACAGAGAACAAAAAGTTTAAAACTTCCAAACAAAATTTGGCGTGGAAAGGGGCGTGAAAGGGGGCCTGGCGTACCTCTACCTCGCCTGGAGTATAATGTGTATACAATTTGAAGTAAATCTGTTAAAAACTTTATGGGAGCAATTACATAATTTTAAAAAAGTGGGCGTAAAAGTGGGCGTGGTCGAAAAAAAGTACCCTATTAATCATGCCAGAGTCCAAGTTAAATGCTGTGGAAATTTCAGGAAGATCGGTCCAGATGTTTGGTCTCCTATAAGGTACAAACAAACAAACAAATAAACAAACACACATTCCATTTTATATATACAGATTAATTTATTTAATCAATACAGCACAACAAGCACTAGTCTTATCTAATAGTACTGTGAGGATAATGGCACATTGTGATTAAAATAAAAAATAAAAATTCTTAATACTTATTATTTTAAAGAATAAGTTAATTAAAAAAGGTGTTATCAAAAAAATATTGGTCAATCAAAACTATATTAAGACCACAAGTTTACATTTAATAAAATTAAAAACAAATAAGATGTCATCAAATCATCAACATCAAAAAGAAAAAAAAGTTAATACATTTTTGCATATAAAAGTTGTATAAGATTATTGTGCTAAGATGTTATATATTGCAATTTTGAAATGCCTTGCATTGCTTATGGTTTGAATATTAGGTGGTAGTTGGCGCCAAAGGTTAATGGCATTGAAGAAAAAGTGTTTTTTCGTCTATTTTAAAGCGAAATATATTTATTTTGTTTCCTCTGTCAGACCTTGAAAAGATTAGTCTCTTGTATAGGTGTTCAGGCTGTTTTGTGTAAATCACTTTAGGAAAAAACAGTAATGTTCGAAGTTTTAACAAGCTATCGAATGATATATTGCATATTTGTCTAGAGACCTGTGAGATTCTACTTCTCCTACTGCGACCAAACACATATCTGGCAATATTATTGTACGTTATATTAAGCCTTTTCATGCTTAGCGAATAGTTCACAACCGTACAAAAGTGTAGGAACGAATAAGTCTTGGCTAGTAACATTCGAATATTAAGAGGTGTATAAATCTACGACATCCAAAGGTTTCTTAACATTGCATAAGTTCTACCACATATAACATATATGTGATTTGACCAGTCTAACTTCTTGTTAAAAATTACACCTAGATTTTTGGCGGTTTCATATATCGTGATGACAGAATTACCTATTCGAATAGGTGGTGGTTAACAGTTGTTAAAGACTCGATTTTTTCAATTATCATAGCTTTCGACTTCTAAATCGCTTCCATCTTTCATAGGCTAAATTTCTTTCAGCAATCAAAGTTTTTATTTCGCTACAAAACCTTGGTTTTCCATTTCGTATTTTATTCACCTTTATTGGGACACATTTTTTATTTAAATAAAGAATATTGTTTTGTAAAAAAGTTAATTGCTCAGCTCCGCTTGGCATGAGAAAGACTTGCTTCCATGAAATGGCCGACAATTCAGTTTCCAAGGATTGAAAATCTAAGCTTTTATAGTTTCTAAACCTTATTGTTTGTGATTGTTCTTGATTTATTATATTGTAGTCATAAGGCAAAAAAATTAAATCATATTTTGAGAACATGGACGCGGAGAGCTGATTAAATAGTAATAGTTTTGAATGATTATTAATGAAATACATATCAAGGAGTGTATTTGAAGTCTTTGCAAAGTGAGTTGCAATGGAACAATTAACTAACATCAATCAATCATCATTTATCATATCATCATATCATCATTTAAACTTCGATCAGCTAATATATTTTCACTGAAGTCTCCAGCAATAATACCATCGGTATAACCAAGGGTAAGTGTTGTTAACTTGTTTAGCTGTGGATTAAAATAAGTATCTTTATTAGGCTTAGGAACCAATTAAAAGTTTTTGGTTATTGTTATTTAAAAACAAACTTTTTCATAAAAAAGTACCTTTTCTTAAAAAGTACATTTTCTTTAAAAAAATACCTTCTTAAAGAAGTAACTTTCCTTAGAAATTATCTGTTCTTAAAAAGTACCTGTTCTTAGTATTTTTTTCTTAAAAAGGTACCTATTCTTAATATTAAAATTTTCTTAACAAGTAAATTTTCTTAAAAAAATTTATTTTCTTAAGAAAGTACATTTTCTTAAAAAAGCAAATTTTCTTTGAAAATACATTTTCCGGAAAAAGTAAATTTTCTCTAAGATATAACTTTTCTTAAAAAAAATTATATTTATTGAAAAAGTACTTTTTCTTAAAAAATATTATGTCTTGCAAAAGCACTTTTTCTTAAAAAATAACTTTTCTAAAATAAGTACATTTTCCTCCAAGCGTTCTTGTTAAAAGCACATTTTCTTAAAAAATCACGTTCTCTTATAAAAGTGACTTTTGGTAAAAAATTGTTAATTAAAAATTCTTATCTAAAAAAAGATGTCTTTTTTAAGAACCCTTTCTTAGAGAAGTACTTTTTCATGAAAATTTGCCTTTTTTAAAAAGAATTTTTTTCCCCAAAAAAGTAGCTTTTTTAAAAAAGTCTCTCCTTATAAAAGTATATTTTTCATAATATGTAAATTTTCTTAAAAAAGTATAGTATATACTTAAAAACGTCTATTTTTAAGAAAGTATATCTTTTTTTAAAGTGTATTTTCTTAAAAAAGTAAGAGAGTTAGTTTTCTTCAAAATCAATCAAAAGGTATTTAAAACCGATTTATTAAAAACTTTCTTTTCTTGGAAAATATACGGTCTTGAAAAAGTGAATAGTGTTTAAAAATTAAATCACTTTAAAGAAGTACATTTTCTTCAAAAAGTGCCATTTCTAAGAAGAGCTTTTTCTTTAAAAAAATTTACTTTCTAAAGAAGTATATTTTCTAAAAAGTACCTTTTTTAAACAGTGTCCTATCCTATGCAGGTACATTTTCCTAAAAACAATATTTACCTAAAGTTACTTTTCGTATAAAATTGCGTTTCCTTAAAAAATATTTTCATCATTTTTCAACGGACGTCTCACATATAATCGGCATAGCCGAATTTAAGTCTGTTATTTGTTACGATTAATATTGGACAATAATATATATATCTTACTCTAAAAGAATCTTTAATATATAACTATGCATTATCCATAATATTAATAGGCTAGGCGATTTCTTGTGACTGATGTTTTGTTCTACCATTTTATCCCGATTTTGACCAAATGTATATTATTTGAAAGGTATATCTTTGTAGCCGTTTTGCAGATTTACAGATTTTTAATTTTTTTCCCTTATTTTGAGTAAATTGCATTTAAAGTTGCTACTAACACATACATGAAATTATACAATGCTATGTATGTATTTATTAAATTTGTTAATGTGTTTGTAATAAAAATTAGTTTGTTTTTTGTGTTGATTTGTGAATTGGCTATAATTGATTAGCATACTTTTAGGGGATTTATTTAATGAAAAAATAAAATTTCCTAGAATTTGCGCTCGAATTTCGAGGGTTGGAGTCTGCTAGTTTTAATAAATATATATAAAATATATTTTAACCCAAAACTACATTCCTATTTAAATCATGAATCCTTATATCAAACACTTTAAACTCTATTCAGATGATTTCTATTGTAAATTAACATATTGCTTGATTTCCATTTCGCCAATATTTTCCACAACCTACGGCAGCATTAAAAAATTTGAATCTAACTTAATAACTGTACCAAAAAAAAAAAAAAAACAAAAAAATTTACCGGTAATAAAAATAGCATGTCCGCACAATTCGTTGTTATGACGATAAAAAAAAAGAAAAGAAAAACGCAAATCATAACAATTTTAATGAATTGGAAAATCATATAACCATTTTAACCAAGGCTGTGTTAGAGCAATAGTCATTATGAAAATTTTCACATTGGCACAGGATGAATTTTTGCTACAAGTTGCACAAATATGCATCGGATTTGTTTTTGGAAAAACCTGATGGTAAAATTAAGGTTACACTCATTTTAAAAAGGCCTATGCAGCATTTTTTTATTTTGGAAAATTTTGTTTGGAGAGCAATTTAAATGACATAAATTTTTGATGGTAAAAAAAAACGAATCACTACAAACATCTTCCGTCCCATGTTAAAATTTTTTCAACTCATCCACATCCTTAGAAGAGGATATATATCAGCTATTTTGATGATTTCTTGCTGGGTATATAAAGCACTGGTGAAGTACTCGTTTAAAATGCTTTGCCGATGACAAAATAAATTGTTTAAACAGTGTTTAATTTAGGAAATTTACAACTGGTATATTTTTTCTTTACAGAATATATGTAAATTACTGGCAAAGTATTGGCCAAAAGGCTTTGTCCATGCATGATTTATAAATTTTTTCAAAAGTTTTTAATATTAACTGGTGTGTTTTGCCAATGATCTTACATAGTTTGTGATTAAAGTACAGAGAAGTTAACTGTAGTTATAATCAGGGCCTTGCCAACACCACAAAGTATCAAAGTTATAGAGCTAGCCGAAGCTGCTTTTTGTTTGTTTTGTTAATTTTCCAAAAAATTTCGTATTTACAGTACTGCGATGTCTCTATAATTTTGGGCAGTGGTTTGCCAACGTTGCAAAAAATTTTTAACCAAGACCAAATTTAGAACTTTAAAGTTGGCAATGAACTTTAAAGTTTGTAATAACACTATTTCTATATATCTGATGTACAAAGTTGTTGAAAACTGGTACCGTATTTGCCAATGCTTTGCCAATGATTCAAAAGAGTGTTTTCAGGCCGAAGTATTGAAGCTAGCAAGCGATTTAATTTGCCATTACCAAAGTCCCTTTTAGTATTTTTGCTTAAATTTCAAAACATACGGCGAAACTATTGTAGTTTATCCCAATGCTTTGCCAACTATGCAGAAAATCATTGCCCAAAGTCAAACCAATGATTTAGACCTAGCACAGGAATTTATTTTGCCATTAGCAAAGCCTCTTTAGTTTTTTTGCGTGGTAATTTTGCAAATCCTTTTTTGTATTTAAAGTATTGTGAAGTTATGGCAGCTCTATTAGTGCTTTACCAACGCTTCACCAACGCCAGATTGAAATTTAGGTGCTTTCAAACCAATATTCCTATATACATATATATACCCTATGTGGTTTGGGTATAATGACATTGAGCTGCTGTTTATACAAATGTAAGACCTAGACCCACCCATCTTTTATTATACTATCGACTCAGAATCACTTTCTGAATCGATTTAGCGATGTCCGTCCGTCTGTGTGTTCATTTAAAACTTGTAATCAAATTACAGATCGAATGTCTGAACATGTTTTGATCAAATTTGGTATATAAGCTTTCACCGGCCATAGGGTGGACGCCATTGAAATTGGTGAAATTCGGTCTATGTTCAGACCTAGTCCCCATACAAATGACCCCTACGAAATCGACAGAAATTTCCATAAGATCCAAATTATAATAGAGATCTCAGTCAAATTGGGTTTGTGTGTGTTTACTATATCCATTAATCAGTAGTCCAAAGATAATCCCTATAGGCCAATTCTTAGTCACAGGCTCCATCTTTAGTTCAATATATCAAAAAACAAAAACATTACACAGATTTTTCTCAAATATAGTTTGTATATATTTTTTCAATATATAAGTGACTTTACCAAATATGGTCAGGATCGGTCCATTTTTCGACCTAGTCCGCATATAAATATAGCATCCGATATGAACTTTTTCATATCTACAGCAAAAAAAATTAATAATAATGCCACTCAAATTTGCTTTATGCTTATTTTCTATGTCCAATTAGTTGCACCGAAGAGATGGAGCCTCTAAACCATGGTATAGGGTATCGTATAGCCGGTTTAGACCCACTATAATTTCCTTACTTCTTTGTATGTAAACGAATGAGAAAATACTGTAGTTTTCGCCAATGTTATGCCAAAGTTTCCTAAAATCGTTTTACAAGCTCAGAGCGAAACATTAGAACTCGCCACTAATATATTTTGCCATTACCAAAGTTTTTTTTTTTTTTTTTGGTTTCTTGCTAATATTGCAAATATTTAATAATAATTTTATTGCATGGGCAACGTTGCATAACATCATTTATCAAGCTCGGAGTAAAGTTTTGGATCTAGCATGGTACTCATTTGGACTCTTATTTTCTTTTGCTTATTTGGTTATTTTTTTTATCTCAATGATATTATTTTAATTTTTTCAGTCTTTTGCCAGTCTCAGCAAAGCCAGATTGAAGTTTTGGAGCTGGCAAAGAACTTTATTGTCAGATTTTTAATTCCTCCTATATATTTTATATACAAAGTGATGCGACTTTACTGTAGGGTTTGCCAATGCTTTGCCAACGTTGCAAAAAAATTTTGTTTAAGCGCATGTCGAAGAGTAAAAGCTAGAATGGACTTACTTTGTTATTAGCAAATCAATGTTATTTTTTTTTTGCAGAGCACCATATTTTTTTTGTCATCAATGTAATGGCGAATTATTGTTGTTTTTGCCAATGCTTTGACCAAGGCATGAAGCTTTCAACGTTTCACGAAACCATTAGGCAAAATCAGATCAAAGCACTAGTTTTTGTTGTTGTTTACTAATGCTATGCCAAAATTGCAATAAATCATTGCCCAAACTTAGGTTGGACTTCTTCAGCCAGCAAAGCACCTTATAAATTGTTGTGTCCCTAAATTTTTTTAAATTGAAATACTTAAAAATTTTAAATTATTCTTGCCAGTGTTTTGCCAACTTTGTTGTCATTTTAAAATCGGGAGATCACTAATTTACCATATGCTATTTTATTTATATTTTGTTTTATAATTTATTATCGGTTAAGCCGGGACTTACTGGCAAAATTAGAAATTTAAAGTTTATTTTGCCGTTGCTTTGCCAACGTTCTAAAATTAATTTGGCCACTTCAAAATCTACAAAAACTCTATAGAGCTTATTAAATTAAAAAGCAAAATCACATAGTCAACTACTCCATTCGCTCTAAAATGCTGTGCCAGTACTCTGCCTTTTTTATTTTTCCTTTAATGAATTTCAGGAATTTAATAAAATTGAGACTATAATCAGAATTTATTAGATTTAAGTTTAGAAGCTCCTTAATGCATTTCTGAAATTTTAGTAATGTTGAGTTTATAATTAGAATTTGTTTGATTTAATTATCAAAATTGATGAAATTCTAAATCTTGTCAAGTGTTCAATATGACCTTTCTCCCCTTATCGCAGTTAAATTTTCCTCAATATGCCTAGTTTTCCATATTATGACAGGTATAGATTTGTTGACATTGTTGTTCTGGTTGCTGTTGTAGTTTTTTCATTAAACCAATTTGCCATTACGGACAATATAACAAAGCAAATGCCACATATTCTGGAGCACATCATCGTTGTTCGAGAGCGGTTGATATGCATAAATTATCATGCACATGCAAGCAATTTCCATATTTCATATTGCTAAAAAAAGCCCCAGCTGTAACACAGACAACATTTGGCTGGTATTTTAATTAGTTGAATATTGATGAAACAATAGTTTTGCTTATTGTTGGGAATGACTTTGCGGATAAAGACAACTTAATTTTTAAAAGGGTACTTAAATTGGTGATAACAGGTGCTAAGAAATAATATATTATATTATTTAAACTTAATATTATTTTAAGATATCTTGACTAAACTACAAAACTAATGATTAAACAATTTCAACATCTAAAATTATACTTTAAAGAGTTTAATCATTAACACTTTATTAAGCAAATGAAGTTTAACTAGCAAATTCCAGCCCCCGAAATGCGAGTGCAAATTCTAGGAAATTTTATTTTTTCATTAAATAAAGACCCTCAAGGTATGCTAATCAATTATAGCCAATTCACATATCAACACAAAAAACAAACTCATTTTTATTACAAAAACATTAACAAAATTTAATAAAGACACACATACCATTGTATAATTTTATGTATGTAGTAACTTTAAATGCAATTTACTTCAAATAAAGGAAAAAATTGAACAATCTATAAATCTGCAAATCAGCTGAAAAGAAATAACTTTCAAAATAGGGATAAAACGGTAGAACATAACGTCGGTCACAAGAAATCGCCTAGCCTATTAATATTATAGATACTTTTTTTTGTCCATAGAACAAATTTAATTTCAAATCTGGAAAAAAGCTATCGGTCTAACCCGACTATATAATATCCTATGTCATATATAATATCCTAAAATGATTTATAATCAATGAGTGGTCATATCGTTATTATCATTCAGGGAAAGATGGACAGAAATAAAAATCCAAATTCGAAGTTATTAACCTTCATAACGGATCTGATTATTTAAGAGGACTATGAAAAAGAATGGTTCGTGAAATAGGCCTTATAATAAACAAGTAAGAAAATCAAAGTCGGTCTAAACCGGCTATACGATACCCTATACCATGGGTTTAGACATCCTATCTCTTAGGTCCAACTAATAGAAAAATAGATATAGAAAATAAGTATAAACCAAATTTGATGGCATTGTTATTAATTTTGTTGCTTTTGAATATGAAAAAGTTCATATACGGATGCTCTATTTATATGGGGACTAGGTCAAAAAATGGACTCATTCTGACCATATGTGGTAAGGTCACTTATTTTTTTTGCAAAAACATATACAAACCAAATTTGAGAAAAATCTGTGCAATATTTTTGTTTTATGATAGATTTAAGTGAAGATCGGGAAGCAGCTTTATATGGGAGCTATGACTATTAATTGTCCTATAGGGCTTATTTTTGGACTATTGATTAATGGCTGTATACACACATACACATATACATACATACGTTATTAAGTGATGTTAAGGAAAGTTACTGTTATAATTAAAGGTTCTTTTATATAAAATGGTACTTTTTAAGAAAAGATACTTTTTAAGAAAAGGTTCTTGTTTAAAAAAGCTAACTTTTTTGAGAAAAGGTACTTATGGAAAAAGATACTTTTTTAAATGGCATTTTTTAACAAAAGCTTTTATTTACAAAATGTATTTTTGAGGAGAAGATATTTGTTTCTGAAAACTATTTTTTTTACAGAAAATACTTGTTTTAAAGAAAAGGAACTTTAAAAAAAAATATTTATCTTTTGAGAAAACATATCTGTTTAAGAGAACTAAATTTTTAAAATAAATGTTCCTTTTCGAGAGAGGTACTTTGTAAAGAAAATGTACCTTTTAAAATGTACCTTTATTTTTTAAGAAAACGCACTTCTTTAAGGCAAAGGTACTTTTAGGAAAAGGTAAGCTTTCAAGAAAATGTAGTTTATTAAATGTAGTTTATTTATTAGAGAAAAAGTACTTTTTTAGAAAGGGTACTTTTTGCAAAAATATACTGTTTTAAGAAAAGGTACTCCTTATGAAATGGTACCTTTTAAAGACAATTTAATTTTCAAAGAAGATCTGCTTTTTACAGAAGAGGTACTTTTTAGGAAAGGTACTTCTAGGAAAAGTTTATTCTTTAATAAAAGGAACTTTTTAAAGAAAAGTATTTTTTTAGGAAAATATCCTTTTTAAAAGAAAATGTCTTTTTAAGAAAATTTAATTTTTTTAATACAAGGTCTTTTAATAAAGTGGATTTTGTTAGGAAAAGGTACTTTAAAAAAATTGAATTATTTTAAGAAAAGGCACTTTTTGATAAAAGATATTTAAGAAAATATGTAAGAAGAAAACTTGAAATAAAGTTATATTTGAAGAAGAGGTAATTTTTTGTGGAAAAGTAATTTTTTAAGAAAAGGTGTTTTTTGAGAAAAAGTTAGTTATTTAAGAAAACACTCGTTGTTAGAAAAAAGGTTCTTTTTAAGGGAAGGTAATTTTTAAAGGAGAGGTACTTTAGGAAAAGCTACGTTTTTAAGAAAAATTATTTCTAAGAAAAGGTATTTTTTAAAAAAGGTACTTTTTTAAGAAAAGGTACTTTTTAAGAAGTACTTTTTAAGAAACGGGTTTTTGATGATAAGATTTTTGTAAGAAAAAGTATGTTTTTGGAAAAAGGTACTCTTTAAATAATAAGTACTTTTTTAAAAAAATTCACTTTGTTAAGAAATAGTACTTTTTTTTTTTGGAATAAGTAATTTTTTAAGAAAAGTACTTTTTTTTAAAGAAAATAGTAATTTTTTAAGAAAAGTTACTTTTTTGACAAAATGTACTTTCTAAGAAAGGTACTATTTATGGAAAACGTACCTTTTTAAGAAACTGTTCTTTTTTTTAAGATATAGCACGTTTTTAGGAAATAGTACTTTTTTAAGAAATTTACTTTTTTCAGAAAATGTACTTTTTGAGATAGGTAATTTTTTAAGAAAAGTTAATTTTTTAAGAAAAAGGTATTTTCTAGAAAAGGTACTTTTTAAAGAAAATGTACTTTTTAAAGAAAAGGTACTTTTTAAAGAAAAGGTAATTTTTTAAGAAAAATTACTTTTTAAAGAAAAGGCACTTTTTAAAGAAAAGGTACTTTTTAAAGAAATGGTACTTTTTAAAGGAAAGGTACGTTTTAAAGAAAAGGTGTTTTTTAAAGAAAAGGTGCTTTTTAAAGGAAATTTACTTTTTAAAGAAAAGGTACTTTTTAAAGAAAAGTTACTTTTTAAAGAAAAGGTACTTTTTAAAGGAAATGTACTTTTTAAAGAAAAGGTACTTTTTAAAGAAAAGTTACTTTTTAAAGAAAAGGTACTTTTTAAAGAAAAGGTACTTTTTAAAGAAAAGGTACTTTTTAAAGAAAAGGTACTTTTTAAAGAAAAGGTACTTTTTAAAGAAAAGGTCCTTTTTAAAGAATAGGTACTTTTTAAAGAAAAGGTACTTTTTAAAGAAAAGGTACTTTTGTTTTAAGAATATAGTAATTTTTTAAGAAAAGTTACTTTTTAAAGAAAATGTACTTTCTAAGAAAGGTACTTTTGAAATAAAAGGTACTTTTTTAAGAAATCGTACTTTTTTAAGAAATAGTACCTTTTTTTTAGAAAATATTATTTTTTTAAGAAAAGCTATTTTCTTACTTTTGAGAAAGATACTTTTTTTTAAGAAAAATGTCCATATTAAGAAACTGTATTTTTTTTAAGAAGTAGTACTTTTTTAGGATATAGTACCTCATTAAGAAAAGGTGCTTTATTAAGAAAAGGTCCTCTTTAACAAGGGTACTATTTTGAGACAAGGTACTTTTTAAGAAAAAGGTATTTTTCAAGAAAAGTTACTTTTTAAGAAAACATATTTTTGCAGCAAAACGTACTACGTTTTAAAAAAGTTAATTAAAAAAACTACTTTTTTTTAAATTTGCTTTTCTTAAAGAAGAACTAGCTGGACCCGGCAAACGTTGTTTTGCCCTCAATGAATTTTTATTTTAGTTAGAATCTGTATATACCTATATAAAATGTGTGACGAAGATCTCCAGATAATAAAATGAGAGCTTCACCAAAAAATCTTTCATTGCCTTTCAAATCTTTTATCAAATCAAATCACAATGTTTGTGAGCCATGGTACATTCATCCCAAATAAAAATACTGCATTTTTGCAGAACTTTTGCCATACCGGAATGTTTTTTGATATTACAGACGGCATTCTCATTTTTTTGTACGTTTAACGGTGATTTGAGTGCTGAATGAGCTGTGCGGCCACCATGCAATAATGTAGCGGCTTTTTCCTTCTTTTTCGTTAGAATATTTATATATAAAAACGTTTGTGAGTTTATTTATTAAAATTTATATAAATTTGACAACTCATTATTTTTCGAACGACAGCGCCATCTACCGGGTCCAATAAAAAAATGTTTCTAACATACATATATGTACATTCTTAGTTTCATTAAAATCACACCATAAATAAGAATATTCGAAATAACTTTACCCAGCGCCACCTATCGGGTCCATTTATACATACAAAAATTTCTTATGACGAAACATACGTTCATTCTGAATTGCAGTCAAATCGCGCTGAAAGTAAAAATTTTTGTTTTTAACTTGACCCCAACGCCAGCTAGAGGGTTAAAACTAAAAAAAAAAACACAGAAGAGCTCGAACCGAACCTATGCTGGAAATCCTACCTCGACAGCTCTTATGGTTCCGGAGATCATTCGTTACAATCAAATGCATCAACGTTTTTATATATACGCCACGCCCCTTTGCCCACTAACAACTTTATATAGCTAAGGTCTTATTATTTCGCAAAAATATCCTTTTGTGAAAATTTCATGACAATCCTTCCAGTAGTTTAGAAGATATTACGATTTTTTATTTTTCTAAAAAGGGGCGTGGCCCCGCCCAATTTTCTTCTTGTATGTATTTCTATTCATGCTAATACCATATGTACCAAATATGACTGCTGTAGGTAAAAAAATTCCCGTGATATGACTTTTTCAAATTTTGGGTTATATGGGCGTGGCACCGCCCCTTTGTCCAATCAAAAATTTATATAGCATATTATTCCTTCCAGAGTCACAGTAACACGCTCTGAAAATTTCAGGAAGATCGGTTCTTTGGTTTGGCCTCCTATAAAGCACAAACAAACACACATTCATTTTTATATATATAGATAGATTGAAAGCAGATTAATTATGATTTAAGGTAAAATGGGGCGAAAAAGGGGGACTTGGTAATAAAAAAATGTATGGCTACCTTACCTGTAGATAAAAAGTGTATAAAATTTTAGATAAATACATATTACAAAAAAATTATTTTGTATAGCAAACATTGTTAGTGGTATAAGTAAAAAAAAAGGGGGCGGTGAAATGGGCGTGGTTCATAGTTATATGGCGACGTTAACAGTATTAAGAGCAATATACTACCAAATAAAAAAATCCGTTGGAAGGAACAAATTTGTACAGAGAAAAAAAAGTTTAAAACTTTCAAACAAAATTTGGCGTGAAAAGGGGCGTGAAAGGGGGCGTGGCGTAAGAAATGTTTATTTCTACCTCGCCTGGAGTATAATGTGTATACAATTTGAAGTAAATCTGTTAAAAACTATATGGGAGCAATTACATAATTTTAAAAAAGTGGGCGTAAAAGTGGGCGTGGTCAAAAAAAAGTACCCTATTAATCATGCCAGAGTCCCAGTTAAATGCTGTGAAAATTTCAGGAAGATCGGTCTAGAGGTTTGGTCTCCTATAAGGTACACACAAACAAACAAATAAACAAACACACATTCAATTTTATATATATAGATTTTTTAAATAATTACTTTCGTTTCGAACTTTTTTGTAGATGATCGTTAAATTGTTAAAAAAAACTTTTTAATTGTGGAATCCTAAACAGTCTGTAGCTGTTCTCTGAAAATTGTTGTTTTTTTAAGCTGCCACACAAAACATATTGAATTTTGTCCTGCAAAATTGGAATTTGGAAACAAGATGCAAAGCGGCATTTTGCCGCTACCAATGCCAAGCTATTGTTTTTTGATTTATATTTTTATACCCTCCACACCACTGTGCAGAGTATATATAAGATTGACATTCCATATGTAACGCATCGAAAAATTAATTTGATATGTCGATGTCCGTCTGTTCGTCTGTGTTTTCGTCCATCTGTTCGTTTGTCTGTCTGTCAGTTGAAATCATTTTAATTCACAAAATAAACCATTTACGTGGGTAAACTTAGGATAGTATTGTTTGTCATTATTTTGGGCAGGTTAGTATTTAAAATAGGGTAAATCGGACCTCATTTTACTAAGAATATGGAGACACATCTATGCTAAAAATGCAGTGTATTTGTTGCAATAATTTGGTTTTAATTTTATTAAATTGTTTAGCTTTTCAAATATTTTATTTACATTTATTTTAAATAAAGCAATAAGTCCAGATATTAATGTAAATGTAAAATCCAGGTAGAGGGTGTCAAGGATAGCCTATTATAATACTCTTATATGGTTACCTTCAATCTATGCGAAAATGAACGCGGGGTGGTAAAATAACTTTTAAATACGTTTCAACTATAATTCCGGGAGGACGGACATCTTTAAATCAACATAAAGCTGTTTCTAGCATTAGTCCAAACTCATTATCATGAAATCTATAGGGGTTAGCCAGGAATCATATATATTTGTATATATATTTTGTCTATATTCTGTCTATGTTTTGTCTAGTTGTGCTGTGAATTATGATCTAACGCCAAAACTTAATAAACAAAAGATATAACTTAAGGTCACTTTAAAATCAAACACAACACCCTCAAACATCAAATATAACCTTAGGCAAATGTTAGACTTATAACACTATTTATAGACCCTAAATATATGCTATCGCTTTGTAAACCATTTAACACCACAGGCATAATCAATTTTATTGTTGAAATATTAATACTAGTAGTTGATGTTGTTGTTGTTGTTGTTGTTGTTAGCCTTAAGTGTTTTATTTGAAATTTTCGTTAGTATACTTGAAGGCATCAAATATCAAAACGGAAGGATGTTTTGTTGGTTTTACAATGTATAGAAAACTCTCAACAATACAAAAAATTCGCCCTGCAACTTTATTGTAGTATTTGTTTAGACAAACATTCAATTTATTTCATATTCATAATCAAGCTGAAGGTGTGAATAGATAACACCTAAAATTGTGAAACGCAGCGATTTCGTTCTTTAAAAAATATTTAGAAAAGAAAACTTCTCAGACACATTTGATTTTTACATTGGCTCTAAGCGGAATCTGGACCAATAGATGAAAAAATTTAGTTGAAATTCACTTTGCACTCAAACGCCTTTAAAGATTTACTTTTAAATAATTTTTTTAAAACCCAACAAATTCTCAAAAGACTTAAATCATCTTGTGGTGAATTGTTGAAACGCCCTTAAACAAAAAAAAAAAATAATTCTCAGAAAGGATGTTTAAGATGTTTATGTCTATTTAAGGTTTGTAACAGTCATTCTTTAGTTTTGTTAACTAAATATTGTAAAATAAATTCTAGCAACTTGTCTTTACCTTTGGAGAAAGGTAAACATTTTTTATGTTTATTAATTTCCTGTCAAGGAAGTTTTTTTTCCTGTCATTTGACATAAAAAAATATTTGACTAGGAAATATATATTTTTTTTCTTGTTTACGATTAAAAGTTCTTAATAAAAGACGTCAGAGGAAAATAAAGCAAAATTCATTTAGACAAGAAAATCTTTTATATATTTGTATAAAGTAGTTTAATAATAGATATAAAACAAAATTACAATAAAATACATCTATCTAGTTAAAGTAGCAAAGGCACTTCCTATAACTTATGGTTATGGAAAAATCTTTAAAAATAATTCTTTGAATAAGATTTAAAAGTGATGCTAGAAATCTTTTTACGGTTTATTTAGAAACCATATTTTATAAAATCTTTTTGGAAAATTTTGTTTATAATGATTCATAGAAAGTGGGTGAGTTTTTGATTATTGTCCACATGTTTTGGAATTTTGAGGAAATATAGTCCTTACAATTGAAACTCCAAGAAAATAAATTTTTTTTTGTCATTATAAAAGATTTTCTTTCAATGGTGTGTGGTAGAAAAGAAGAAAGCATATATATTTAAAAAATTCATAACTACACTGTATTCTTAATGGGACCGGTTTCTGGCATTTCAGCCTTTATCAGCGATATATTGAACATTGTGATAATTGTTATGTTATAATTTAATAGATTGTTTCTATATGAAACCGGTCCGATTAAGAATACAGTGTAGTTATGAATCTTTAAAATATATATGCTTTCTTCTTCTCTACCACGCACCATTGAAACAAAATTAAAATTTGCATTTATAATATTATTAGGCTATGCGATTTCTTGTGACCGATGTTTTGTTCTACCGTTTTATTCCGATTTTGACCAAGCATATATTATTTGAAAGGTACTTCTTTTTGGCCGTTTTGCAGATTTAGAGATTTTTAATTTTTTTCTTTATTTTGAGTAAATTGCATTTGAAGTTGCTACTAAAAAATACAAAAAATTATACAATGCTATGTGTGTGTTTATTAAATTTGTTTATGTGTTTGTAATAAAAATGAGTTTATTTTTTGTATTGATTTGTGAATTGGCTATAATTGATTAGCATAGGGTCTTTAGGGTCTTTATTTAATGAAAAAAATAAATTTCCTAGAATTTGCACTCGAATATCGAGGGCTGTAATCTGCTAGTATTAATAACAGTATTAATTGCAATATGTCTGAAAAAAGACTACAAATCTAACAAAGAAAGATTTTCTGCAAAATTATCTCAATATTGAAATTAGAGGAAATTTTCACAATTTTTTATAGAAAATATCGGATCTTTTGCGTATAATAGTTCTTCCGCGCACAATTTTAGCTGGAGTACTAAGAAATTTTAAAAGCGCAATATTATATCCAATTTTAAAAACTATCATATTGTATGGTATGTTCCTTAAACATTTGTTGCCACTCGATGCCAAATTTCAATGGAGTGTATATTTTTATATAAGTATTCGTATGGAAACTGGCTGATCTTTTGCGAGAAGTAGTTCGCCAACAGCGCAATTATTGTCGGAAAATTTTGGAATTTTTAAGTTCGTGGTATTCTATTATTTTTAACTTTAAGAAGTAAATAGTTTTACATAGTCGTCATAGAATTTACTTTTTTTTTGTAAAATTGAATCAAAATTTTCACAATTAGAAGGGGGCTGAGTAGTGGTAGTAGTAGTCAATAAGTAGTTCATCCGAGCCACAATTTTTTTCAGATTGCTTTCCAATTTGAGAGACGAAATGTCTTCTCATTTCGAACTTTAAAAAATATAACTTTGTATCAAGTGTTGTTTTTTATATAAAGATTACTATGGAAACTGGCTGCTTTTTTTTCGAGTAGTGGTTTGTTGCCAACAGCACAATTATTGTCAGAATACTTTGAAATTTTAAGAACGTTATTTGTTAATTTAAGAAAAAAATCAAAAGGCCTAGATGACATATCATATAAACTATTAATGCAACTACCACGAGAGGAGAAAAATAAAATTATTTTTAGAATTGGCGTAGAAAAATAGTTTAAGCACTGTAGATGTCAACAACTGTTTGATGAAACGTTGGCGAAAATATAAAACTGTGTTTTAGTAAACTACGACCAAGCAGCTTACATAAATAAATACTAAAAAATTATTAAATTGGTCTACAAACAACAACTAAAGTTTTTGAAATTTTGAACGAAATATGCAAACAAGGCAATATACCTGAAAAATGGAGAGAAATACGTATCCAGCCAATACCGAAAAGAAATAAGGATCTAAGTCTAGTGCAAAATTATCGCCCGATCTGTCTACTTTCCACACTACTCAAGCTCACGGAGGGTTTGGTTAAGCAGCATATCGGAAAATTTTTAGAAGAGCTGGAAATTATACCCAAAAGATCGTATGCGTATGCGTTTAGAAAAAACAATCCTCATCTCAGTGTATAAACGATTTAATCAACACAATTTACCACCTTAGGGGAAAGGCTTATACAGTCATGGGAGCATGCATCGACCTGGAAAGGGCGTACGACCTCGTAGACATTCGGCTATTGAGGGAGAGACTATATCAGATCGGGCTCAATTCACACGTTATTGAATGGTTCTAGTGGATCAGACGGCAGTGATAACGGGTGACTTGATGCAGGACAGTGGTCTAAGCTCCGTACTTTTCAACATCTACACAGCAGAAATTCACGAACTAACCCAAAACAACTCTATTCTATTCCAATTCGCAGATGATTGCTTTATAGTGGTATTCGGACGTGATCATATAACCACTAATAATATACTGCAGGAAAGGATTGATAAATTTGTGGAAATTACAGAAAAGCTTAAAATTAAAAAAAATTCAGAGAAGATTTACATCATAAACTTTCAACGTTCAAAGAAAAATATGATAATAAATATAAACGGTAAAATATTACTCAGACACAAGAGATCATGTTTTGGGGCAGAATATTAGTTTAAATAACTCACCAGCAAAACATCTACATATGGTTATACAGAAAGTGAAAAGAACATGCGGTTTCAGCAAAATCATAAGTGGATGCAGATATGGAATTAAACCGGCAAGGGCCCTCCATTTTTATAGAGCCTTTACGAGGGCGAAATTGGAATATGGAGCATCATCACCAACATCGGATGTACAGCATTAAAAAAACTCAGTACGTGTATAAATGCAAATCTGAGAATCGCATTGGGGCTGATAAGATCAACTCCGACTCACGTTTTATGGCGGGGGAACTACCACCCGATTTTAGGTTTGAACTGGCCATGGCCAGGGAGCTGGCAAAGTGCATTGACTATGATTTCCCTGTAACGGAGATACTTTTGGAACCTGATTTCAACATTAAAACAAGCTACGCTAAAATATTCAATAAATTTAAAAAAATTCTTTTAAAAATTGGCAAGATAACTACAGGCGAAAGAGCACAGTCGAAACTGATAATTAAAACAGATTTTTTTGGAGATACCTGCAAGGGAAAGAGCGAGGCAAACAATGAAATCATAGATTGCCTTATGTGTCAAGAATTACATGAATTGGAAAGCTGCGAAATAATCTATACGGATGGTTCAGTAGGTGTGGATGGTACGGGTTATGCCTACTGGCACCCGGAGAGTCAGTCAAAGGGTATCTTCAGACTGAAGGAAAGAGTTTCATCTATGTCGGCGGAGGTGGCGGCCGTCGAGGCAGCGATTATTTTTGAGAAGGAAAGAAGATTTAAGAAAGTGGCCATTCTCACAGATAGCAAATCAGGCTGCTACGCCTTGGAGAGAAAAAAAAAACGATAATCCAAGAACGAGACAAAGCGGCCAGGGAGGCAGAGAGAGGAACCTTTGAGCATTGATGATGCCTTGTCGAACATAGAAGAGAAACTCTGGATGGAATGAGATGATATATATAAACAAACGTGTTTATTAAAAGGGAAAAGAAAACAGGGCATGGTTCGCAAAGTGTAGAAACTTAAACTCAAAAGAAATACAGTAAACAGACTTTTGAGTGGCCGCTCCTTTGGAAAGGAAACACTAACCCGAATGGGGGTAGAGGAATCGAATTTATGCGACGTATGCATGGAAACTGAAGACGATACTCAAGTTATTTTCGAGTGCAGTCGGTTTGAAGCTGTTGGTGGAATTTTTCAGGAATGTGAAAATCGAGGACTACAAGGTGCTAATTGATTTCCTTAGAGAAATAAAAGTTTTGCTGTAGCGCATTAAGAAGACTGGCCAATTAAATCTTCACTATGGCCGGAAACGACCGGTGAAGCAACTAAAGGACCCATAAAAAATGAAATAACAATTTTGTTTTTTTGTATATATGGAAAGTGTCGGATCTTTTTCGAGAAGTTGTTCGTCCACACCCGTATGTTGGTCAGATTATTTTGATTACAATATATGTAATATTACATGTATTTTAAAATTTTTATATATTTCTGAAGAATTTTAATATTCATTTGTGTAGTATTACATATTTCTAGTACTCATTCATTCATAGAATGTTTCTTAAAAAAACTATATGAATTCATTAGTGTAAAATTACTATTCTCAGAATAATATCATGTTTAATTTTTTTTTTTTGCATAAAAGCCATATTTTCGAATAGTTTTATACATATATTAATTTTTGTAATATTTCTAATTACTGGAAAGAACTATGTGTTAAATTGTGTAGCATTATTCATATATTTCTGAAAATTATGGAGGCTTTAAAATCGAATATAAAATAAATAATCTTTCTTTCCTTATGCATATGAGTTTTGAATCTTTCCGTGACTGTGAGATACTTTACGTGACTATTTTCAAATTAATCTTTGGTCACAATAAGTCTATGCACAAAGTTTCAGATCGATCGGATGTGGGGAAGTGAGGTTTTAATCTCTCCATGACTGTGCGTGACCATTAGGGTGCCCTTTAATAAAAAAAGTGTTCAAACTGTCGGTCTCACCCCCTAGAAATATGCGAATAGCAAAAAAAAACTGAGAAATACAAAGTATTGGGCCAATCAAAAAACGTTTAGTCGCGGCGCAAAGCGATTGAAAATTTCAAGTGTGTTTATATGGGGAAAATATGATTTTTTTTAGATTTTACGAAAATTTCGTTCTATAGTTTAATTTTACCGACAAGCTGTTATATAATTCGGGATCAGTATTAAATTATACTTTCAAAAGGCTATAAAACTTCAAAATCGAATAAAACCTCGCCAAGAAATAGCAAATGCCCCAGACCACTTTTGTGCAAAAAAAAAACTAGGTCATGAAATTTGATGGCTTTTTTTTCAACTTTGAGAAATTGATTAAAGCCATCATTCTTTTTTGGTCTCTATACTTATAAGTACTCAGATATGAAGTATTGTTTTATTACCACGTTGTTAACCTATTGCGGATTGAGACCGAATATTGGAAATTTTTTTGATAAAATTTTTAAAACTCCTTTTGCAAGTTTGAAAAAATTTTCTTTAACAAAATTTAAAAAAATTAATATATTACTTTATGGTTTTATTAAATATATGTTGCAGATTAACTGTGTGAATTTTTAAGTAAATCCCTCTGCCAGAATTTTTTTGACAAGGATTTTATTTTTGCGGATTTCGAGAAAACTTGGATTTTTGTGAAATATTCTGTAAATGTACTCTTTCTATATACTTTGTATCATAAATTCAACACTTTTCTACTTTTAAATGTTATATTTTATCTTAATAGCCTAGGGTTTCGGGAAAAAAAATAATATGACTCCATTAACCCTTTTGGAATTGGGGTCACATATGACCCCAAGCTAATAAAAGACAATTTATTCAAAAAATTCAAATATTTTGTAAGTGCTGTCCAATTTTTAGATGCGACGCTTAAAATATAATAACCAAATGTGTAGAAGTTTCGTTCCAAAAATTTTGGAATAATTTCGAGAACGTTAACCCATTATTTGCCAAGGCCAGATTTGGATTTTAAGATATTTTTAAATAAAAATTACCTAAAACGAGTGTTTCTATTAAACTCGTTGATACCACTATTTAGAATTTAAGAAAAATAATTTGGTTAATTTTTATTTATTTAACCCTTCAGTGCCCTTCAAAATTATCCATTGTGATATATCTCTGGTGCAATTATCTGCTTATTGCTCGCGAATATAAATTAAAACAACTTAGGTCATATGTCTCAAAAATAGGACGTTTTTTGAAATTCACTTTGATTTAGTTTTGTAATTTATTCCATTAAGAGTAGTATTAATTTAATATTAACTTTTATATATATTATTATATTTGAAATTTACTTTTATTTAATAAACTATTTAAAACTGGGAAATAAAATGTTAGTAGTTTGAAAAGAAGTAGGTGACATTGAAGATAATATAAAGCGACCGATTATTAAAAATCAAAAATGTCAACCATTATAAGTAATGGCATCTTCACCGATTGACCTGAAAAAAAAATTTTTTTGGCGTTTTTTATCAATATCCACCAAATTGGTGAGTGAGACCGCAAGATATTCAACTATTACTTTATTATATAAAGTAATTTTATAACAAAATTGGTTAAAAGTTGTTTTAATATATATTCGCGAGCAATAATCAGACAATTGCACCAGAGATATATCACAATGGATAATTTTGATCTCAAGAGCACTGAAGGCTTAAATGGAAAAAAAATTAACCGAATTATTTTTCTTAAATTCTACATAGTGGTTTCGTCGAGTGTAATAGAAAAACTCGTTTTCGGTAATTTTTATTTCAAAATATCTTAAAATCCAAATCTGGCCTTGGCAAATAATGGGTTAACGTTCTCGGAATTATCCCAAAATTTTTGGAACGAAACTTCTACACATTTGGTTATTATATTTTAAGCGTCGCATCTAAAAATTGGACAGCACTTACAACATATTTGAATTTTTTGAATAAATTGTCTTTTATTAGCTTGGGGTCGTATGTGACCCCAATTCCAAAAGGGTTAATGGAGTCATATTATTTTTTTCCGAAACCCTAGGCTACTAAGATAAAATATAACATTTAAAAGTAGAAAAGTGCTGAATTTATGATACAAAGTACATAGAAAGAGTACATTTACAGAATATTTCACAAAAATCCAAGTTTTCTCGAAATCCGCAAAAATAAAATCCTTGTCAAAAAAATTCTGGCAGAGGGATTTACTTAAAAATTCACACAGTTAATCTGCAACATGTATTTAATAAAACCATAAAGTAATATATTAATTTTTTTAAATTTTGTTTAAGAAAATTTTTTCAAACTTGCAAAAGGAGTTTTAAAACTTTTATCAAAAAAATTTCCAATATTCGGTCTCAATGCGCAATAGGTTAACAACGTGATAATAAAACAATACTTCATATCTGAGTACTTATAAGTATAAAGACCAAAAAATAATGATGGCTTTAATCAATTTCTCAAAGTTGAAAAAAAGCCATCAAATTTCATGACCTAGTTTTTTTTTGGCACAAAAGTGGTCTGGGGCATTTGCTATTTCTTGGCGAGGTTTTATTCGATTTTGAAGTTTTATAGCCTTTTGAAAGGATAATTTAATACTGATCCCGAATTATATAACAGCTTGTCGGTAAAATTAAACTATAGAACGAAATTTTCGTAAAATCTGAAAAAAAACATATTTTCCCCATATAAACACACTTGAAATTTTCAATCGCTTTTCGCCACTACTAAACGTTTTTTGATTGGCCCAAAACTTTGTATTTCTCAGTTTTTTTGCTATTCGCATATTTCTAGGGGGTGAGACCGACAGTTTGAACACTTTTTTTCCCTCCATATAACGAAGGGCCACCCTAGTGACCATGCGTGACTGTGCGTGACTATGTCGAAGTTAATGTTTTTTCACAGCAAGTCTATCGACCAAGTTTCAGATCGATCGGATAAGGTGAAATGGGCCAAGTTTCAGATCAATTGGATGACAGACAGACAGAGAGTATGAGTTAAAAGAAAGAGTTTCAAAAAATAATCATTTCATAGTTTTAGTTAACCAGGTCCGCCGTGGCTCTCCTTCTAAGTCGCTGATGGCCGCGGTTTTCTAGCAGGTTACGCGTGTAATTATTGGGATGTTCTTCCAGTCTTCTTAAATAGCTTTGAGCATGCTTTGCGATATCATCTTTGACAAAGTTTACATTCAAATCGGAGTGTATATTGGATTTTCTCACATACCATGGTGCGCCGGTTATTATTCTTAAAATATTATTCTGCTTTCTTTAAATTTTCTCTACATCGGAAGCAGAGGCAGTGCCCCAGAGTTGTCCTCCTTAGGACCATATTGGCTTTATAATCGGATTGTATAACAAAAGTTTACAATCTAGGCTAAATTTAGAGTTTCTTCCAATTAACCAATTGAGTTCAATAGTTTTTAATTTCATCTGGGCTAACTTCATATCTATGTGATTTATAAATTTCTAGATATTTAACGTTATCTAGTTGGGGTACGTTATGATTATTTATTTGAATTAATGGACAAGTTTCTCTTCTTAGCGTGAAAGTGACATGTATGCATTTTTGCTCATTCACCTTAATCTTCCACTTTTTTAACCGGGTCTCTAATTCATTGACATGATTTTGCAATATTCTGGATGCATCATGTGGGTTGATATTAGTTGGCATATCTGATGTGAATAAGATATACAAAAGAGGCCCCAAAATTTTACCTTGAGGTACTCCAGATTTTGTAGTTTGTGGTGTGCTTATAAAATAATTTTCTTTAATTTTAAATTTTTGGTTTGTAATATAGCTCTCGAGTAACTTGTGTGTATTGGAGGGTAAAGTAGTTTTAATCTTAAAGAGTACAATATTTCTAGCAATATACACGTACGATATTTCTAGCAATATTTTTTGTCACTCCAAAATCAATAGGATCTGGTTATTTATTATGGTCTGATGCCAAAATGTCGGTTCTCCGCTAGATATTACATCCATATTCATTTTAGCAATAGTATCATACAATACACGGCTTCTTGGGGTAATAATGCGTGACCCCTAGAATGTGTGCTTGGCATTATAATTACCAGCTGCCAAAAAACGTATACCTAGAGATTCGAAGCAAGTTCTGAATTGATTATTTGTAATTGTATATCTTGGGGGAGCATAAATTTATGAAATCACTAGATTTGTACCAAACTTTTCTACACAAATTGTACAGGCTTGAAGATGATGCACACAGAGATCGCTCATAAGATGATGTTTTACACGAAATTTAATAAGAATGCCTGAGCCTACGCATGATCTGCCTCTAGGATCCTTCGTATCATATAGTGTGTATCCAGGGATTGAGAAAAAGCTGCGAGGGGTTAAATGAGTTTCAGAAACAAGCAAGATGCGAATTTGCTTGTTTCTGAGAAAGTATTCTAGTTCGTTTTTATGTTGGCTTCTGCCGTTAGCGTTCCAGAAACATACATAGTATAAATTCTTTTGTGTAATATTACATAGTTTTAAAAAAACAACATAACTGATATGTGTAATATTACATATTTCTGAAAATTTTTATGGTATAAAGTATTTCTTATAAATACTATTTATTTTTTTAAATTTTAAGCAAAATCTGTGTAAAATTACATATAATTTTTTGAATTGCACTTAATTCTTTTAATGTAGTTTTCCAGATGTATGGATGCTAACTTCCTTAACATTGAAAAAAAAATCAAGGAAAATTTTTAATACAAAAAATTCGAAATTTGTTTTTTAGGCACATTAATAACGAATTATCAAACAAACAAATAATAGCTTAAGCGAGCATAACAAGCATCGTCTCACATATATGTAAAAAATGCATTATGTAATATGTACAAACCGTACTTCACATATGGCAACTCTTACGAAACTGAGAATAGTGAAATTAGAAGTATAAATGCAAAAATATTAAAAAAAAAAAAAATAACGTATGTTTGTTTGGACAGAGTTGTATCTTCTGAAATTAATACGAAGTAAAAGCTGTATGATATGAAAACTGATTCTAACCGCACTGCTCGTAGGCCTGACTTTAGGTGAGTGTGTTAAAGCGCTGATCAAAAAGTGCAAGTACGAGTGTATGTGAAGGTTCAGGTTCAAACCTCACGGCCGCCCTAAGTAGAAAAATTTTCATATAGAGACAATCTATTCAATTATAATATAACAATTATTACAATGTTCAATAAATCGCTGATGAAGGCTGAAATGCCAGAAACCCGTCCGATTAAGAATACAGTGTAGTTATGCATTTTTGAATTATATGCTTTCTTCTTCTCTACCACGCACCATTGAAAAGAAAGTATAATTAAAATGGATCTTTCAATTTAATCTAAAAAAAAAAAATTTTTAGTCTTTGGGAAATTTCCCAAAAATAACTTCAAGTATTTCCTTGACCAAGTTATACTAAATAAATGGTATATAATGTAATTATTATAAGCGTGTAAAATTACACATCACAGAAATTAACTTGATATTTTAACTTAAAGCTGAAAAATTCAATTAATATAAAGTTTGTAATAGATTTTTTTTTAAATCATCATCTTTTTCAACATTTTAAGTATCGTTATTATTAATACTAGCAGATGCCAGCCCTCGAAATTCAAGTGCAAATTCTAGGAATTTTATTTTTTCATTTAATAAATTATTTTATAAGACCCTAAAGGTATGCCAGTCAATTTTAACCAATTCACAATTCAACACTTTTTATTGTCGTTATTGGTTTATGTCCAAAACTATTTATGTTTATGTCCAAAATTATACAGAGGGCTTTTTACAAACACATTAAAAAAATTTAATAAACACACACACAGCATTGTATAATTTTATGTATGTGTTAGTAGCAACTTTAAATGCATCTTACTCCAAAAAAATTTTAAAAAGTGTAAAAATCTGTAAATCTAGTGAAGAGCTAAAAAGAAATATATTTCAAATGAGGGGTGTTTGGTCAAAATAGAATTAAAACTGACATACTTACATAGGTCACAAGAAATCGTCTTGCCTATTGATATTACAGATTTATTTCATTTATGTAAAAAAAAAATTTTGAACCCAAAAAGAGTGTACAAGCTAATATTTATTAATTAAAAAAAGAGAAAAAAAAATATAGATACGGTTAATTCCTGCAACCCACTTAAGCATGGTGTTGAGCGATTTGAGTTCAAATCTTTCCGCAGAAAATTTGGAAAAAATTAAATTCGTTAAATTAAATAAATTACTGCACACATTATAATCAGATAGACTCAATAAAAAAGAGACTGTAAAAAATACGTTTTATTTTAGACGGAAAAAATAAAACTCCTCAAAACTCTCATTTTAAGAGTTTTCATTTTTTTTATTTTTTATTTCTTCGTTGAAAAATAATTCTTAACTGTGGAGTTGGGACCGTTTTTTATGATCAACATAAATTCTGAAAGAACACTTCAATGCGAATCTATTGGTATATAGCAGTATATGTTTCCGTTGACTCTTGAGGAGTTTTCGAGTTTAAATTTTCTGAAAAACTGTTATTTACGTTACGTGGTGGGAAATCGTGAAAAATGTGGGCAGAATCGCGAAATTTGAAAATCGAAAATCGCCAAAAATAAAAATCTTCGAAATCAAAAATCGGGAAAATCAAAAATCGCCAAAATCAAAAATCGCAAATAAAGAACTGACAAAAGATATTTTAAATTCAAGATCAATCGTTAAGTGTTGCCGGATTTATTTTGGAAAAATCCATATTTTTTCTCATAGCCGAAAAATTTAATAATATTTGCGCGAATGAAAAAACAAAATATATTGTATATCAACAACATTGAATTAAAAACGATATATAAAATAGATTAAATAAAATGTTTTAGGCGCACAATACAAATTTCGTAGGAAAAATTCATTATTAAAATATAAATGTCAATAAGTTCCGGAAGTCGTAGCGAAACACGACTTGATATACCAGTAAATTATAATAAATATCTATAATATAAATAGGCTAGGTGATTTCTTGCGACTGATGTTTTGTTCTACCGTTTTATCCCGATTTTGACCAAACGTACATTATTCGAAAGGTAGTTCTTTTTAGCCGTTTTGCAGATTTACAGTTTTTTTTTAATTTTTTCCTTTATTGTGAATAAATTGCATTTAAAGTTGCTACTAACTCATACATAAAATTATACAATGCTATTAAATTTGTTAATGTGTTTGTAATAAAAATGAGTTTGTTTTTTGTGTTGATTTGTGAATTGGCTATAATTGATTAGCATACCTTTAGGGTATTTATTTAATGAAAAAATATAATTTCCTAGAATTTGCGCTCGATTTTCGAGGGCTGGAATCTACTACTAATAATAAATACTGATCAAAAGGGAACAAATGTAAACTTCAAATATAAATGGTATTAAAATTTAAAAAAGTTCAATTGTCGGAAAATGGCCTGAGTACGCCAAAGCCTTTTGAGGTTTTACTAATACTTACCTAATACTTTCACTCTGACTTGAAATTTCTCACCCCTCCCAACAATGCCTGTTGTACAGTGTGTTGTTTTTTGTTTATTTCATGAAAAATTTGTAAAAATTAAAAAAGAAAAATCCCTAAATCTTGGTTAAATAATTATTATTGAAAATTTTCTTTATTATCTAAAAAACTTAAATAAATTTTTTAACTAATTCGAATTTTTAACTAATTCTAGTTTAAGGTTTTTTTAGTCTACATCTTCATCATAATGGATAAACTATAGATTGAACCTAATCACGTATTTTAATGTAAGTCATTAATATCACTATTATTAAAATAGGTCATACAAAACTTTTGCTAACTTTTGTGAAGACTTCAGCTAAGCTCTCTTAACTACCTACACGCCTATCTATGTACCTTAAATAGAAAAAGTTGAACAAAAATCAATTTAAGCTAACACGTTCAAAACTTTCTTATCATTATCTAAAACTAAAATAAAAAAAACTCATTAAAAAGATTTCGAATTAATTTGTTATGTATGCTGCTTGTAGTAATTAATAAAAAACATAGAAAAATCCCAAAAAATATTTAATTATCTTAACTTCAATTAGAAACGTATAAATAAAATTTTAAACAGAAAACTCACAAATTGTTTGTAAATTATTTAAATTTTGTATTGTTGTTAAAAGGGGGAAAAAAACTAAAAGTTTAAATTAGTTCTATTCACAACTCAAATCCTTTTGCTATAAATAACTTTAAAAGCTTAAGCATTATTCTATTGCGTTTAATTAAAACCTAGCAAAATTTAGTAGAAGAAATTGAAGAAAATAAATAAAAAAATAAAATTGCTTATAATTCGACGGGGAAAATATGGAAAATATCGCAGAATGCTGATAATTTTTCTGTGTGAAAATTCTTTTCCCCAAAAACCAATAAAAATTAATTATATAATCTAAAGTTTAAATAAGTTCTATTTTCGATACAAACTTTTTTTGGTATAAATATTTTTAAAAGCTTAGACATTATTTTATTGCGTTTGATTAGATCCTAGCTAAATTTAACAGAAGGAATTTGATGATATTAAAAAAGTCAAAGAAAAAAGAAAAATAAAATAAAATAAGAAAAATTTTTAAATGTCTAAAAATTTTAATTATAAAAAAATATCTAAGAAAAATATCCAACCATCAAAATGTCACAAAATAAAAATGTCAGAAAATATTTCTGGTTTCGGACAAAAAACATAACTGCTGCCTGTGGTAAAACGCATGGTATGCTAAGAACTCTGTGGATGACTCAATATTTTACACCATTAAATATTCGCATGCTCCTTGCCAAAACCTATATACTGCCGACAATTCTATATGGATGTGAGCTATTTGCCAGTTGTGATTCAATAAGCAAACAAAAGCTAAAAGTAACTTATAACAATGTTGCCAGATATTTGGACGTAGAAGATTTGACGAAATCTCGAAGTTTTCAAAGCGTATAAACAATGTTTCATTTGAAAATCTGCTAAAATGCCGAACTCTCATATCTCTGCACAAAATAGTTAACACAAAGCAGCCAGATTATCTTTACAAAAGGCTACAATTTTCCCGATCTAAAAGAGGGAATAAAATAAACTTAATTCGGTATCAAAAACAAATTCCTGAAAGACATTTTTTTGTGGAAACTATAAAACTTTGGAACCAACTACCTCATAATATAGAAACCATTAGCAATGCAAAGCTCTTTAAAACAGCAATATTTCGCCACTTTGATTAACTTAATTTTTTGTGTTGCACTTAAATTTTTTTTTCTTTCTCATTTAAAAAAAATTTTTTTTTTTTTTCATTTATTTAAAATAAATATTTATGTGTAACTACCTATCAATTTTGAACAAAATTATTTTTTTAAAAAACTAAAAATTATTAAAATTATTCTTTAATTATGTCATATAATATTATGCTTTTTAATTTTATGTTAAATTAAATAACACCTTCTGTCTTAACTTTATCTCCCCAGTACTGTAATTTTAATAAGATCTATTTCTTGTTGTACTGCATTCTTCAAATAAATAATTAATTTAATTAAAATTAAATATCTGAGCATTTTTATACCACCTATGTGACAGGCTATAATAAGTTTGTGTTGATATTTGTAACTACAACAAACCTAGACCCACCTTTTATTATACTGATCGATTCATAATTGCTTTCTGAGTCCGTCCGTCCGTCCTTCTGTCTATCCGTCCGTCTGTGTGTAATCAAACTGTATGTAACAAATATGAATATATTTTCATGAAATTTAGTAAATTAGTTTCTATCAGTCATAGGACTAATGCTGTTGAAAATGGTAAAAATCAGTGCGCGTTCAGATCTAGTCCCCATACAAATGACCCCTATGAGATCGACTTAAATCGCTATAAAACCCAAATGATCATTAAGATCGCCCAAAAATTTTATTTGGATGTGCTTATTACATATATGAATCAGTAGTACAAAAATAGACCCAGTAGGACAACTATTAGTCATAGCTCCCATATAAAACTGCTTCCCCATCTTTATTTAAATCTAACAAAAAAAAAAAAAAAAAGTAAAAATACTTCACAGATTTTCTCAAATTTGGTTTGTATATATTTTTGCAGAAAATAAGTCAACATACCAAATATGGTCAGGATCAGTCCATTTTTTGACCTAGTCCCATCTGATATCTATTTTTTCATATCTGCGGGCAAAAAAATTAATAGCAATGTCTCTCAAATTTGGTTTATGCTTATTTTATATATCCAATTAGTTGGACCCATGACGGCTTCTCTAAACCCCATGATCTAGGGTATCGTATGGCCGGTCTACACCGCTACAATTTTCTTAATTCTTTCTATATATGGAAAAATCTCTCAGAATGTCTCAGAATTTTAGTCAAATTGGGGTTGTATGTGTTTATTGTATCCATTAATCAGTAGTCAAAAAAAAAAAAAAATGCCAATAGGACAATTCTTAGTCAAAGGCCCCATATAGAGCTGCTTCCCGATCTTCACTTAAATCTATGAAAACCAAAAATATTACACAGATTTTTCTCAAATTTTGTGTATATGTGTTTTTGAAATAAATAAGTGACCTTAGCAAAAATGGTCAGGATCGGTCCATTTTTCGAACTAGTCCCCATATAAATATAGCACCCGATATGAACTTTTTCTAATCTGCAGCCAAAAAAATTAATAACAATGACACTCAAATTTGGTTTATGCTTATTTTCTATATCCAATGAGTTGGATCATGGTATAGGGTATCGTATAGAAACAAAATAACAATTTCCTACTTGTTATTTATGGGTAAGTGTCTAAAAATGTATAAAAATTAATCGCTATATAGAAAAATATACTAAAATATCTCAAAATTTTTCTGCTTGAGAAATTATCTCAAAATATATAAGAATTTTCTATATAAACAAATTTTTTTTTTGATATGAAAAAATTTCTCAGAAACTCTTTAAATTTTTCGGTATGAAGAAATGTAACAGAAGTCCTAAGAATTATTCACAAAATATCTAAGAACTAGTGGATTATGTGGCGCCTAGGCGCCCGTATATTTTGACTTTAACAAACAAATTTTTTTCCCATTTCAAAATTTTCCTATATTTTATATATTTAAAAAAAAATAATTTTAATGTTTTTAAAATTAAAAAAAAAAAAAAATAAAATCGGAAAACAGTTGTAAAAAATACAAACCAAAAACTTCGATTTTCAAATGAAGTTTTGTAAAAGGTCCTTTTATGTATATTTTCGCATAAGTTTGCCAGTAGCCGACCTTTGTTTTATATTTTTTGCTTCTATACATAGAAGGTTTTAATATTATATGATTTTAAAAAAATATTTTATTTTGATAGAAACTCGGTAATTTTAGTCTTAATAATTTAATAATTAATATTAAATTATAATTTAATTTATGTTTTATAACTTTTTAAACTGCATCAAAATAAGTAAACTTATTCAACTAAAAAAAGTTTTTAAACCTTTCGGACAAAACAAACAAAAAATACTACGGTTATGACGAACTTAGTCTATAACGAACTAATTTGGCCGGTCCCGCTGAGTTCGTTATAACCGAACTCCATTTTATTGTAGAAAAAATAGAATAGCATAGGAAAAAAACGTTTTAGAGCAAGGTTCCTAAAAGTTTCTTAAGGGGTGGGGGGGGGGGGAGGGTTTAAAGGTTTTAAAAGTTAATAATAATAATTAATTGCATAATTCTTTTTTGAAGACATGAATACACGTTATAGCATAACATTTAAAGTATCTTTGAAAAAATTTTCAACTAAAACTTTAATAAATAAGTCCGTGACAGCCAATATCCGGAGGCGTTGTTGTTTTGCGGTGAACATCATAACTCATTACCGGACCATGTGAAAAAAAAAATTTAAATGCGTTTAAAAGGTGACATGTTTCCTGAAGTAGTGACGAAGAATTTTGCAATTTTTTTTTTTTGCAGCATTTTGAAGTGAAAAACGATTTTTGCTATACAATTTCGGGAATTTGTTGTTAAAAAATGGGGAAGAAAATGGAATTAAAAAAAAAACTTCGTGGTTACCTGATGATTTTTGTGTAGATATAGTGTCTAAAATTTCAAAAGAATCGGTCAAGAAGATGTTCACGGACTTCGAACATTTATTTGCGAGAAAATCGGTGTAAAGTTTTTTAAAAACTGATTTGTATACTATATACCGTCCGGTCGCTGGAAACGCTGTATCTTTTTAAGTTTTGCTCTGATTTACTTAAAATTTTGACACAACACTCTCGACATGTTGTGCATTCAGGAAGAGAAATGCAAAGAAAGGTTTTAAAACCTACCATACCACCCCTTAAGGAAATGCAAACACCAATACACCTACACAAAAAAGAAAAAAATATTTCATATTTCATCATACATGTAAACTGAAAAAGAAGAGAACTATATTTTTTGCAAAGTTATCTATAAATCCAAAAAAGAAAAATTAAAAAATGCGAGCGTATTAGTTTTACTTTAAAAAAAATCGCTTTTAATTCTTCCATGATAATTTCAATAAATTATTCAAATTAAAATCTTAAATATACCTTTTTACGTAATTTATGTTTGTTCAAATTTTTTTAAAAACATATTATGCAAAAATTAATATTATGAGTGAAAAAAAAATATTTTCCCACCTCTCTTCTAAAATTACAATGTAATTTAATTATGCAAAGTTACAATAATTTAAATTTTAAACTTAATATTGCACTATTTTTTCAAAGGCTTTTCAATACAGAGCTATAAACGAAATCATACGTTGGACAACAACAAAATCTACATTGAAGATCTCTTTTTTCTCAAATATTTATCAAAAAAAGCATGCTCTTTGGTAAGTGCTGGCCATCAATGAACTGAGCGAAAGTACTCTTAACAATACAAAACAATTTTGAGATGAAAAACAAAACAGACAAACGAATAAGTTTAGTAAGTGTAGCCAATTTTGACAACTTATTGTAATTTCGACGATTTTGCAATTTTGCCAATTTTGACAACTTATTATATTTTTCAATTTGTTAAAATGATTTGTTAAATTTGTAAAAATGATGATTGAAGATTTAAAATTATCAGTAGTATAAAAATTACGATTTCAAGGGTTACCAATTAATGGGTTGTTTATCGAAAATTGATAGTTTTTGTTCAGTGTAAATGGAAATTACAAAGAATGTATAGATTTAATTCTGGGTCAAGTCGTTTCAAAACGGAAATACCTTGAATAGCATCTCTATTTAAGATTTAAGTTTCAATTACGGCGATACTTTAAATCTATATTATATGTTTCAGCTATAGATACATGTCAATAAATTTATTTAGTTGATTTGTGTGTTAAATTTTTTTCGTTGGAATTTCACCACTAATACATTAGAAATAACCAATGCTGTAATAATATTCGTAATATGAATGATATAAATAAATTTGATTGTTTCCTTTTGTAATATTATGTCGAGTTTTATTTTTATTTTCTTGACAATTTCTTGTTTTAAAAATGACGATTTTGGCGATTTATTTTCCAAAATTGTCGACTTTCAGAAGATTTTATTAGCAGCACTGGTTGGTAACATAAAAGAGAGAAAATTGTGTGCGGGTTTGTATAAAATGAGAAAGATTAAATTTTGTTTGTGTATTTCGCATAGCTTTGTAGGGAGTGCTATGTGTATTATTTCAGCGTTATAGAATCAGTCAGTCAGTCAGTGAGTCAGGGATCAGCGTAAATATATATAAAAAAAAGAGAAAGAGAAGATATTTTAATATCATCAAAAATGTTTCTGAATGCAAGATAAATTTTGTAAACGAAAAAATGTCTCAGAATGTTTGAGAATGTATGAAAATTATAACTCTTAGAAAGCCTAAAAATTTCTCTATATGTGGAAAAATATTTCAGAGTTTTCCTATTTATGGAAAAATATTTTAAAATGTCTTTGATTTTTTAATTTTGTGAAAATATATCTCAAAATATCTGAAAATTTTTTTACAAATGTCAAAATGTCTGACAATGTATGCGAATTTTTTGTATGAAAAATATGTACAGAAGGTCTGAGAATATTTCGGTAGATTGAAAATTGTCTACGAACAAAATTTGGGAATGTCTGAAAATTGCTCTGTGTATGGAAAAATATGTGACAACTTTACTCTATGAAAAATTGTCCCAGAATTCTTCAGAGTAGTTTAATAAAAAACATTTTTGAGAAGACATGAGAATTTTTGTGTTTCAAAAATTGTCGGACCTATTTTTATTCTATATAAAAATTATTACAGATAGTGTGAGTTTTTTCTATAAACAATGTTTGGGAATTTTGCTATTAACTGAACATTTTCTCGAATGTCTGAGAATTTCTTTATATGACAAATTTTATAAGAATGTTCGGGAATCTGTCTGCAAACATAACTTTAGAAGGGTGTATGGAATAATTTCTTTGAATATCTGACAATTCTTCTGTATGAAAAAAAAAATTTGAATATATGATATTTTTTTTTTTGTATGAATAATTGTCCGAGTGTCTATTAATTTATCAATTTTCCAAATTTTTGTATAAAAAAATTTGATATGCAGTGCAAATGTCTTGGAATATCTGAAAACTTTTCTCTGTATAAAAATGTTTGATAAATTCTTTGTTCGAGAAACTATTTCAGAATGTTCTTAAATTTTTTTTTGTAAATTACAAATTTTCCGTATGTTTGAAAATTTTCAAATTTTTTTTTATAAAAAATTTTTTAACCCTAGAAATTCATCCTTATTTTTTGTACACTAACGTCATCCTTCGTCATTATGGCTACGACTTATTTCAAATTGTTATAAAAGATTTCGCGAGCAAAAGTGTTGACCAAAATTTTTTTATAAGAAATATTTCAGAAAGTATGGGTATTTGTGTTCTATAAAATATCAGAATATCTGTTATTTTTCTTTGTAAGAAAAAATGACTCAGCATATCTTATTTTGTATGAAACAATCTCTCTGAAAATATGAGAAATTTTTTGTATGAAACAATTAAAAACAAGTAAGAAAATTATAGTCGGTCTAGACCGACTATACGATACCCTATACCATGCGTTTAGAAACCCTATCTCTTAGGCCCAACTAACTGGACATTGAAAATAAGCAAAAACCAAATTTGAGTGGGTTTTTTATTAATTTTTTTGGCTGCAGATATGAAAAAGTTCACATCGGATGCTATATCTATAAAGGGACTAGGTCCAAAAATGGACCGATCCTGATCATGTTTGGTAAAGTCTCTTGTATTTTGCAAAAATATATACAAACAAAATTTGAGAAGAATCAGTGCAATATTTTTGATTTTTAATAGATTTAAGTGAAGATCGGGAAGCAGCTCTATATGGGGTCAAAGGGATCATTTTTGGACTACTCATTAGTGGATGTAATGAACGCATACAAACCCAATTTGAGTAAGATCTATATGACAATTTGGATCTTATGGCAATTTATGTCGATTTCATATGGGTAATTTGTATGGGGGCTAGGTCTGAACATGGACCGATTCTCCCCAATTTCAACAGCGTTCATCCCATGGCCGATAAAAGCTTATATACCAAATTTCATCAAAACATATTCATATTTGCGACCTGCAGTTTGATTACAAGCTTTACATGGACACAGACGGACGGACGGACGGACGGACGGACGGACGGACATTGTTAAATCAACTCAGAAAGTGATTCTGATTCGATCGGTATAATTAAAGATGGGTCTAGGTCAAATATTTTTGGTTGTTACAAACAGCAGCACAAAGTCATTATACCCAAACCACATAGTGGTATAGGGTATAAAAATATCTGATAATTTGTCTGTAGATCGAAAAGTAATTCAAAAGGTTTCTGTTTTGAAAAACGTCTCTGAATGTCTAAAAATTTTTCAATGTATGGGAGATTCCTTCAGATATCTTAGAATGCATAGAGAAAAATATGATATTTTTTCTGTACGAAAAATTTTAGAAATGCTTTGGAATTTATTTGAAAAAAACCTCTAGAATATCTAAAAATTTGTATGGATTAAAAATTAACTTCGAATGTCTGGGACATTTGCTGTATGAAAAAATGTTTTAGAATGTTTTTTTACATAGAAAAATTCCTTCGAACGTACTTATACCTAAAAAAACTATCTCATGTTTTCTGAGTGAGAATTTTCTGGGAATTTTTCGAGGCATAAAAAATATGTTAAATTTTGCGAATGTCAAAACTTTTTTTATAGAAGAAATAAAATTTTTTTTTTGTGATAATTTATGTGTGGGAAATAATTTCAGAGTTTCTGTGAAGAATTTTCCCAAATATCTGAAATTGTTTTGTAAGAAAAAATTTATTAGAATAACTGAAAATTTTTGTATGTATTTTGCCAAATAATTTCAGAATATATGAGAATTTTTCTTTAAATAAAAACGTGTCCGAAATGTCCAAAAGTTTTTCTGTATGAAAAAATATCTAGAGATATACGAGGATTTTTCTATATAGACAATTGTTTGGAATGTCTGAGGATTTTTTTGTAAGAAAAAATGTGTCACAGTATTCGAGAATTTTTCTGTAGATGGAAAAATGTTTAGAATTTAGATTAGATTACAATTTTTCTATATAAAAAAACATCTCAGAATAACTGAGAATTTTTCTGTATGATAAGAAATATCTCAGAATATATGGGAATTTTTGTTATGTGCAAACTTTTTCCTTATATCTGATCATTTTTCTATAGACAGAATAATGTTTGACAAAGTATGAATGAAATTTTTTTGCGATTCTCAGAACATAGTGAAATAGCGATTCTGGGGGCGAGAAATTCCAAATCAGGGTGAAAACAAATACCTTCTACAAATCAAGTTTATCGAATAAAATCTTAAATTTTTTTAAATTTTTTCCCTTTTTCTTATATGTAAGCAATTATCGGAATAACATATTCACGGCGTATGGTTATCTCTGATATTAACAGGCTAGGCGATTTCTTGTGACCGATGTTTTTTTCTACCGTTTTATCCCGATTTTGACCAAACGTATATTATTTGAAAGGTATTTCTTTTTAGCCGTTTTGCAGATTTACAGATTTTTAATTTTTTCCTTTATTTTGAGTAAATTGCATTTAAAGTTGCTACTAACACATACATACAATTATACAATGCTATGTGTGTGTTTATTAAATTTGTTAATGTGTTTGTAATAAAAATGAGTTTGCTTTTTGTGGTGATTTGTGAATTAGTTATAATTGATTAGCATACCTTTAGGGTCTTTATTTAACGAAAAAATAAATTTCCTAGAATTTGCACTCAAATTTCGAGGGCTGGAGTCTGCTAGTTATTTATTAGTATAGTAGAGTAAATTATTTATTTAAGCCTTAGCTACAATTTGGTGAAGAATGACATGAGAAATCATCAATGGTTTTTGAGTTATAGCTGAAAAACTAAGAAAAAAACATCCAGATGGGGAAAACAATTTAAAAGTTGATAAAAAAAAAATTTATCTTTTGCTTAAAAATTATATTAGAATGTCAAACAATTTTTATATAGATGGAAAAAAAACTCATAGTGGCTAAGAATTTTAATTTGTTTGGAAAAATGTCTCATATTGTGTCTGAATTTTCATGTATAAACAGTTTTTTCCGATTGTATCTATGAAAGTGTTTTTATGTATGAGTAAATACCACAGATTGTTTGAGATTTTTTTTTGTGTGAAAAATATTTTAAAATGTATGATATTTTTTTTTGAATGAACAATTTTACGGAATGCCTGAGAACTTGTTTGTTTTTAAAATTTTTAAAATATTTCTTTATTTTGTAAATGGAATTCAAGGCAAACTTCATCAAATTGAAAAAGACTGAGGTCTAAGCAGTAGTTATCTTATTAAGAAATTTTCTAAAAATATCAGAGTATTTATCTGCACATGGAAAATTATTGTAGATTATGAAATTTTTGCCATAAGAATTTTTCTTCATGGAAAATTTGGTTGTAAATTTAAATTATTTTTGAACTGAAAAATATCTTGAAATCTGAACCACAAATATTTCAAATTAAGAATTTATTTTTTCAGTAATTATACCCTCCACCCCAGTGTGCAGAGGGTATATATAAGTTTGTCATTCTATTTGTAATAATTAAAAAAAAATTATGGACCCCATAAAATATATATATTTGTGATCCTTATAACAAGCGGAGTTGATATAGCGATGTCCGTCTGTCCGTCTGTGGAAATCACGATGACGGCATCAATCGGACTGCTAGGGTGCTCTTTTACATAAACTATGATTCACTAACATCCTGAGAAGTTTGGTATTTAAAATCGTCGAAATCGGTTGAATAGGGCCCGAGATCTGAATGAAGAACTAAAAAAGTCTTGAAAAAATATGATTTTCTATGTTGTTCTTGTCACGATCACGGTCTCAATAGGTCAGCTAGGATGATCATTTTTAGTGAGAATGATTCACCAAGATCATGGGGAGATTTCTGTTTCAATAACCATTAAAATCGGTGGAACAGGTCCAGGGAAATCTCTGAAAAAGTAAAAAAAAAATGAAAAATATGATGTTTCTATATTGTTCTTGTTGTTATTCTAAATGTTGCATTGTTGTCATAGCTGGCCTTGTTGTTTTTGTGGTCGTTGTGTTAATAATATTTTAAAAACTAACGCTTTGTGCATTTTTTTTTTATCAACTCTGTTAGAATAAGTTTAAAGTTTCCATTGTTTTGGCATCACTAAAAAAATGTTTAAGTTAATTTTTTCATCGCCTGCCTGCATAGTTTCAGATCGATTGAGTCAAGGGAATGGGGTTAAAAATCAATTAAAATTTTTTTCGACAAGCAGAGACTACGAGTTAATATAAAGGGAGTAAAAATTCTCTAACATAAAATAACTTTTAATGTTGTATTTTTTGAGTGTAATATTTACATATATGTACATACGTACATATATTAAATAATAAAATAATATACATATATTCTATACATGTACATATATACATAATAACCGCATGTTAGAAATAAATCGGTATATTATTTGATTTATATAAAATTCTCCAATATGTATTTTGTTTTAGGGAAAATACATTTCTTTTGTATTAACGGAGTGTCACTTTGTCTTGCTCAGTAGTGCTATGCCACAGTAGATGGCGCCACAATTTTTGTTCCATTTAGATTTGCAATCGTTATTTATATTTTAACATGAATGTCAACATTTTCAATTAGATATCAAACACAACAATGTTAAGAGTATACACAGGGCTGGGGCAAATCGTCGCATTCAATATCGAGTAAAATCAATCGAAATTCCATACTTTAGTTTATCAGTTAAAGAAGACGGACAATCGTCAGACCTCGCTTCTCTTTTACAATTAATTATGGACCATAACTCGTTAGCTGTGACAGAGTAAAATTACTCTTAGTATTTTATTTTGGAAAATAAAAAATTAATTTCGATTGAAAAATTTCGATAACGAATGCGACGATTCGGCCCCTGGTCTTTTATTTCATATGTTTTTCCATTATTCTTTTACAAATCGAACATAAGTTTGGCATATTAACATTTTGTTTTGTCTACAAAATAGAGTTACCGAGTTCATCAATGAGTTTTTTTGCTTTCAAAACAGTTCCACATAGATATATAAAATTATTATTCTGCTTTACCTACAAAATATCAGATTGCGATTACATATAATTTTGAAAAATAGTTTATAATTACTAAAGCATTGCTATTGACATAAATACAAAATTGCACCTTTTAAATTTTCCATTCAAATATAAGAAATGATCAATTCTAAAAATTGGAACTCAAATTTCCAATTAGAAATTTGAAAATATCAATTGAATTTCAAAAATCATATTAAAATGTCGGAAATATTAACTTGAAATTTAGAAGACATCAATTGAATTTTTAAAATATAAATTTTATTCTTTAAACACAAATTTAAATTCGGAAAACACCAAATATGTTTACATTAAAAAATCAACTGAAATTAAAAAAAAGATATTGCGATTAAGGAGACATTAATTGCATTTCAGGATAAAAAAACATTAATTTAAATTCAGTGAAGTTTAGAAAACCTGAAATGATAATAAAGCGCAATTTGATGAGAATGTTATTTATATATTATTTTTCAAAATTTTTTTGAATGAAAATTTTAAGTTTTTCAGAAAATAAAGGTAACAAATTATTTTATTTAAAATTTTTGGGACATTTGGTTTTTTGCGTTTGGCATCCCTAAATTAAACAAGTGTTCATGATGACTTCAAAATTTGATTTCATGTTAGGCAAGGTAAAACCCAAAACATTGAAGTTCGATAATAATTCCCAGGTAGTGGTATTTGGAGTCAATAAATGCAAATATATTTTATTAACATAATTTAATTCAAAATCAAAAGTTGGCATCAAAGGCATCATCGGTTTCAAAGAATTTTGACAAAAACATGGAAAACTTTTGCTGGGTTTCAAATTTTATTTATATACATACACATATATATTTATAGAAATTGTTAATAGTATTGTATTTGTGAGCCAGTAATGGCATGTTAAAATACCATTTATCATTGAAACCAAAAGCTAATAAAAATGCTTCACACTAACTTGGTTCCTTAGGGCAAAATGTTAAAAAAAAAAAAAAATACCCAAGAAACTTTTAACGACTTCTTTTTGAATAATTTCTTTTTTTTTTAATATATAAAAATTCTTAATAATTTATGCCAAGTGCATATAGGATTAGGTGTAAGTTGAGTATTAAAACTGTAATGGCTAGATAACATACCAAAAAATACTATTTAAACAAGTTCATAGGCGAGCAAGAAAGGAGCAATTCGAAATGAGCGTTAAATGGTATATTTTCCATCTACTCATTGCCTTTTAAAGACTTTGTAAATTACATTGGCACGAAAAGACATTCAAGTTGGGTTTTTGTGTTACTTATAATACTTATTTTAGTATTTTGTTAATCTAAATTTTGTTTTTTAAATTTTGAAAATAAAATCGAGCAATATGATTTCCGCGTTTCTGTATTTTTTTTATACAATCCACAGCACTGTGCAGAGGATATATATCAGTTTGTCATTCTGTTTCTAACGCATCAAAAAATGAATTTGCGACCCCATTAAGTACTTACATATAGAGCCTTGATCCTTATAACAACTCGAGTTACTATAGCTATGTCCGCCTGTTCATCCGTCTATCTGTTTGTCTGTCGAAATCACGTTCATTCACAAAATAAACCATTTACCTGGGTAAACTTAGGATAATATTGATAATATTGGATGACCTCAAATATGGAGACGCCTCTTAAAAATGTTATTAAAAATGTTGTAATAATTTAGTATTAAGTTTATCAAATTGTTCACTTTTTCAAATACTCTACTTTGCTTACATCTATAACATTAATATGCAAGGCGATTTGTTGTGACCGATTTTAAGCTTTTAGTTATCAACCGATTTTAACCAATAATATACCATTTGAAAGATATTTATTTTTAGCTGTCCACCATATTTACAGATTTCTACCATCTGAAACATTTCTTGGAGTAAAATTCATTTAAAGTTGCTACTAACACATACATAAAACATATATATTATTATATTTAAACTATACTATTTTGAATTGTGAATTGGGTAAAATTGATTAGCATATTTACTAACAAACCCAGTTATATATCTTCTGTGTGTTCAAGAAATATTTATAATGAAATTAAATGAATTTTATTTAAATATTCATAATTTGTTTCGTATATGGATTAAAAAAACATTGAAAGAAAAAAATGTAATGAAAAGAAAAAAATTCCCAAAATTTGTACTCGAATTTCGAATGCTGGGCTCTGCTAGTATATATAAAAGAGCAATTATATTTGTTTGTTTGTAGTTTATAGGAGGCTAAACTAAATTATTGGTCATACATTATGACAAAAAAAAAAAATGGGCGGGATCGGACAAATGGGCGTGGCACCTCCCAAACAAATTACATATTAAATGTCACATATCTGAAGAACTATAATAGTGAGAGCCTTGGGACTTTGCGTGAGATTATAAGTTATTCATGGGATTAGTCGAACAATAAATGTTCACGATCGGAACAGTGGGTATGGCATCGTCCATAAAAAATAAATATATAATATCATATAACTAGAGTACTATAAAAGGGAAAGCCTTGACACGTTGTATAAGTTCATCAGATATTAATGTGATGGGTCAGATAAAAAATGGGTGGTATTTGATTAGTGGGCGTGGCAGCTCCTAAACGCGTAAAATATGAAGTTCTATGAAAGCGATAGTCTTGAAACTTTACACAAGTGCATTAATTAGCAATGCGAGTAGTCGTGGAAAATATGGGCGTAATCGCCAAACTAAAATAATCGCCTAAATCAAAAATCGCCAAAAATAGAAATCGCTAAAATCGAAAACAGCCAAAAAAAATAATCGCCAAAATTTAAAAATCGCCTAAATTTAAAAATCGCCAAAATCAAAAATCGCGAAAACTGAAAATCGTGAAAATCGGTAATCGAAAATATTCAAAACCGAAAATCTCCAAAAACAAAAATCTTCAGAAAACAAAAAAACAGAGGGAAAAAATCTGCAAATTCAAAAATCGCCAATTAAAATTCGCCAACACAAAAATCGCTCAAATGAAAAACTGCGAAATGATGTTCTAAATTCTAGGCCAATCGTGTTGCCAGATTTAATTTGGAAAATCAATGCCTTTCTCATGGGCAGAGTAGGAATGCCAAAAAAAAAAAAAAAAAAAACAACAATTAAAATAAAAAAATAATAGAAAAAATAAAATAAATTTTTTTTAATTGCACAATACAAGCTTCGTAAACATTCACATCAATAAGTATCGGTAAGTCGTAGCTAAGCACGACCGGACATACAATTTTTACCAAGTTCAATATTTTATACGGGATAGCCCACTGTAAGCCTGTGGCCGAGTAGTTGTTTGAATATATATGTATATACATATACTAGGGTGGCCTTTTTTTTTAAATTTATTTATTTATTTATTTATTAAATTCCATTTCCTGTACAACAAGAAAAAGTCTTATATTTAAAGTACAGGAACGTATTGCGTTACAAAGAAAACATTTTACAATATAATTAATTATTAACATAACATTTTTAGTATAATATAAAAATACTGATAAAAAAAATAACGGGTGATTTTTTAAGAGCTTGATAACTTTTTTTAAAAAAAAAACGCATAAAATTTGCAAAATCTCATCGGTTCTTTATTTGAAACGTTAGATTGGTCCATGACATTTACTTTTTGAAGATAATTTCATTTAAATGTTGACCGCGGCTGCGTCTTAGGTGGTCCATTCGGAAAGTCCAATTTTGGGCAACTTTTTCGAGCATTTCGGCCGGAATAGCCCGAATTTCTTCGGAAATGTTGTCTTCCAAAGCTGGAATAGTTGCTGGCTTATTTCTGTAGACTTTAGACTTGACGTAGCCCCACAAAAAATAGTCTAAAGGCGTCAAATCGCATGATCTTGGTGGCCAACTTACCGGTCCATTTCTTGAGATGAATTGTTCTCCGAAGTTTTCCCTCAAAATGGCCATAGAATCGCGAGCTGTGTGGCATGTAGCGCCATCTTGTTGAAACCACATGTCAACCAAGTTCAGTTCTTCCATTTTTGGCAACAAAAAGTTTGTTAGCATCGAACGATAGCGATCGCCATTCACCGTAACGTTGCGTCCAACAGCATCTTTGAAAAAATACGGTCCAATGATTCCACCAGCGTACAAACCACACCAAACAGTACATTTTTCGGGATGCATGGGCAGTTCTTGAACGGCTTCTGGTTGCTCTTCACTCCAAATACGGCAATTTTGCTTATTTACGAAGCCATTCAACCAGAAATGAGCCTCATCGCTGAACAAAATTTGTCGATAAAAAAGCGGATTTTCTGCCAACTTTTCTAGGGCCCATTCACTGAAAATTAGACGTTGTGGCAGATCGTTCGGCTTCAGTTCTTGCACGAGCTGTATTTTATACGGTTTTACACCAAGATCTTTGCGTAAAATCTTCCATGTGGTCGAATAACACAAACCCAATTGCTGCGAACGGCGACGAATCGACATTTCACGGTCTTCAGTAACACTCTCAGAAACAGACGCAATATTCTCTTCTGTACGCACTGTACGCATTCGTGTGGTTGGTTTAATGTCCAATAAAGTAAACTGAGTGCGAAACTTGGTCACAATCGCATTAATTGTTTGCTCACTTGGTCGATTATGTAGACCATAAATCGGACGTAAAGCGCGAAACACATTTCGAACCGAACACTGATTTTGGTAATAAAATTCAATGATTTGCAAGCGTTGCTCGTTAGTAAGTCTATTCATGATGAAATGTCAAAGCATACTGAGCATCTTTCTCTTTGACACCATGTCTGAAATCCCACGTGATCTGTCAAATACTAATGCATGAAAATCCTAACCTCAAAAAAATCACCCGTTAGACTATTTAAAAAAGTCAGATAAAAAAGTTTTGAAACTTTTAGCATTGCTGTTTTGTTGTTGATTTAGTGGAAGATTGTTCCAAAGACTAGCGGCATGTACATAAAACTGTCATTCAGATACTAGGCATTGATGCCTTGGAATTACAATATTTCGGTTTCTTGGCGATTGGGAAAAACGGATTTTGTCAAATATATATTTGGATGTTTGTCTGTTTATTATTTTTTGCAAAAATGTAAGAGTGCGAATTTTCAACAGATTATCAAGAGAGACCCCGTAAAGATTACTGGAAACAGAGGAAACATGATCAAATCTTCTCAATCCATATACATATCTTATAACATTATTAAACAAGACATTTAGTGTCCTATTACTAACTGCATCACAGCTTCCAAATAGCTCACACCCATACAACAGGGAAGGAATCAGAAACGTCTTGGCAAATAAGGCCCTTATTCTTAAAGGGGTGAAATACTGTGTGGACCAGACAGCTCGTAGTTTTGCATAAGTTTGACCAACCAGCGAATTTATATGATCAGCCCATGTCAAATTGCTATTGAAAGTTATCCCTAGATTTTTCGCCGTATTAACAATTTCAATTTTCTGGCCATTTAAAGCAATGTCTTCAGAAATGGTGGGATTTAAACTTTTTTTTTTTCGTATAACAATGCATTTAGATTTCTGTGGATTCAAACAGAGTCCGTTAGCATTAGCCCAAAGATAGATTCTGTATAAGTCGTCATTTAGAAGGGTTATGCCTGAAGCAATATTCTGATCTGGGCTACTTAAAGTGAGTTGCACGTCATTTGCGTATTAATGTATCTTACAATTGGAGAGTTGTTTTGGCAAATCATTTGCCAACAAGGAAAATAAAATTGGACCTAAAATAGAGCCCTGAGACACTCCCCTAGTAAGGGATAATCTATCTGACCATACACCGTTTACAAATACTGATTGTGTGCGGTTCGAAAGATATGATTTTATAGGTTTGGTTGCTGTATCCGTAAATCTAAAAAAGTGTTTCAGTTTTCCAAGGAGTATATCATGGTCTACCGTATCGAAGGCCTTAGAATGGTCTAGAAGCACTAAAAAGTTTATATTTCCATTTTCCAATCCTTGCCGTATGTTCTCACTAACTTCCACAAGAGCCGTAACGCAGCTATGGTTCTGACGAAAACCAGATTGCGTACTGCAAAGCAAATTATGTGTATTGACATATGAAATCATTTGTTTATTTACAACAGTTTTTCCAAGACTTTCGATAGAAAACACAATATGGCTATAGGTCTGAATTCTCCATTTGACTTAGGTAAGGGCACAATTTTTGCATGTTTCCAGTTTAGCGGGTACATACAAGACATTATAATAGTATTAAACAGTTGAGTAACATACGGCAAAATCAGGGGTAGAAGTAATCTTATAAATTTTGGGTGTAAGTTTTCACTACCCATTGCATTTGATTTTATTAAAGGGCACATTGAAATAACGTCATTTTGAGTTACGCAAGAAAATTGAAAATGTTCGCTGATTAACCTGTTATCTGTATTTAAGGTGCCTGAGGAAAAATTATAAAAAGTGGAATTTGCTTTAATTACAGGTGCGTTGGTAAACGTTCTGTTAAGCATATTTGCATCTACTTGGCAAGCAATGTTGTTGTTCGCATTACCAATTCCTATTTCGCGAATAGTATTCCAAGTCTGTCGAGAACTGATCGCAGTGCTAAACCGTTTGGAATAATATTCGGTTTTAGCATATCTGATATGTCTATTAACATTTTTCCTGGCAATGGAATATTGTATTTTAAGCTCAGATGTTTTAAATCTCCTCCACCTGGCATATGCAAAATGCCTTTGGTGTATAGTATCCTAACAGCGTTTGAAAACCAGGGTTTTCATCTATGTATCGTTCTCTTGTGTTTCATTGGTACACTTATATCAAAAAGGTGTTGAATATTGTGCTCCAAAAATGATGATTGCTCATCAACGGAAGACATAAAATAGATGTCACTCCAAGCAATGTGAGATGAATATTCATATAAATGATTAAAATCTAAGTGTTTAAAGTCACGATAACTGAAAAACTGATTAACTTGTTGAACTTGAAAGTTATATACTCCATCTAGCGCTGTCTTCAATTTTTTCCAAATTTCTCTTACATTGCATAAAGTATTATCTTTTCTAGTATTAGAAAATGTATACATGATCTCGAACCGAACTATAAATAACTAATTATTATTACAACACAAGATCGACAATACATAAAAACTAACATTGAAAGTTATATGTTAGAAAGATCAGGTCATGCTCAGAGAAACATGGAGCTGATATCTGATCATACAGAATTATAATCGCGGTGTTAGACACAAAAAAGTGTATAAACTCTCGGTCTCACCCCCTAGAAATATGCGAATAGCAAAAAAAGTGAGAAATACAAAGTTTTGGGCCAATCAAAAAACATTTAGTCGTGCCTCGCGCGATTGAAAATTTCAAGTGTGTTTATATATGGGAAATATGACTTTTTTTTTCAGATATTACGAAAATTTCGTTCTATAGTTTTAGTTTTTTTCAGACAAGTTGTTATATAATTCGAGATCAGTATTAATTTATCTTTTCAAAAAGCTATAAAACTTCAAAATTGAATAAAAACTGGCCAAGAAATAGCAAATGCCCAGACCACTTTTGTGCCAAAAAAAACTAGGACAAGGAAATTGGTGGCATTTTTTTGAACTTTAGGAAATTAATTAAAGCCAAAATTTTATTTTAGTCTCTATACCTGTAAGTACTCAGATATGAATTATTGTTTTATTACCACCTTGTTAACCTATTAATCTCGTGCGGAGATGCCAGTCTCCCATCGGGCACGTCCCCAGGTGGCGGATAGGGGAGTTAGGATGCACCCTAATGGCTCTGATATAACTGCTCACCGGCTGTTGTAGAAGATTACTATTAGAGAGCATCTTAATTTAAAGATCATCGTAGTCAGGTAAAAGCTCCCTTTTTAACTAAAGATGTTTTTACAAGAAGAGTTTGATTTTCGGGGGTCATGCACTCCCCGCGGACCAAAAACTGGATGGGGTGGTTCCCGAAAAGAAACCAAAAAATGGTTGAATGTCTTCTAAAGATAAAAAAGTTACGGTGCAGGGCCTAAATAACCCAGTATCGGCGGCTAAGTGTGATGAGCAAGCGGGCCCACAGTCGTCGAGATCAGTTGACTGCAAGTCCACTATGGAGGTGGGTAACTTGGCCTCCATAGATGGGTATGTTACAGGAAAAACCCAAAATAAGGAGACTGAGGAGTCGGATCCGAGAGGGAGCCTTGTGCGACCTCAACCTCACATGACAGGTTCGGATTCCGACGAATCGAATTCCTCAAGCGAAGGTAACGACACAGTCATTGCCACACAGCCTAAACAGGCAAATTCCGATGTGATCAAGAATGTAGAGGAAGTAAGCGCCAGCATAGCTAAACTCTCTACCAATAAGGAAAAGTTATCTGGGGCCCAATGACGAAAAATCGCCAAAATGAACCGGAAAGCACAAAAACGCAAGATGTTCTAAAGGAAAATGGACCTTCTACACACACATCCTCGGATGCGGGCAAGCCGATACGTTCTCCTGAGGAACAGAACTTTGCAGGGGCAAAAAAGAAGAAGAGGAATTCCATGCCAACCAGTACACAGTTGATCAATAACCCCAACCTGAAAAATAGAGGTACCATTGCGGGAACTCAATCCAAAGGAGAGGTTATTGGGCCAACGTTAACTGGGAAAGATGGTGCAAAAGGTAATCCTTCATTGCAAGTTCAAAACTCCTTCAAAGGTGTTAGACAAGCAACGAAGAGAAAACAGATTACACCAAAAGGCAAGGAACAATCGACTTCATATGCTAGTATGGCGAAAAACCAGCAATGGACGAACTTTGTTACGCCATTGTAGATTTAAGTAGTCCCACCGGCAAAATCCCAACTGCCCAGAGAACAGCACTCGAAGAGGCATTTAATAAAAGGATCATGGAGTATGTTCTAGACGCTGAAAAGGATGCCCAAGAGATCCAAATAAATAGCTGCAAATTCTCCATGGACGTACTTATGATACAACTTGCGTCCAACGCATGTGTACAAACCCTGGAGAAAATGGTGGAATGGCTATAAGCTCAAAATGGGGTTTAAACCCGAAGATGACATATTGGCTGTACACAAGCGTCGTTAGACCTATTCTAACCTACGCATCCATAATCATATGGACATCAATGAACAGAAAATGTTACATTAAACCACTCCAAAAGATACAGCGTCTCTGTTGCATAGGAATCAGTGGTGCAATAAGGACTACATCTACGAGGGCTTTAAAGAATATTCTATCTATACACCCAATCGAGATTAGAATTAAATATGAGGCAGCTCTGGCCATGTTACGACTAAGGGTAACAGGGGAATATATCACCGACCACACGACCAGACACCAGACTATTTTAGACCAAATTCCGGGACTCAACACAGTGAATATTAGCTGTGATAGAATCGCGGAAGTGTCAACAGATATACCCTGCAGTATACGGATACCAGACAGGGAAACTTGGATGAACGGGAATATTCTACAGAACCTTCCAGGGTCACATTACTATACGGACACCTCTAGTCTGCATGGTAAGACTGGGATAGGTTTCTACGATGAGGACCGTTCCACAGGGGTATACCTCCGTGTTCCGGACCACAACTCCGTCTTTCAGGCTGAATTGGTGGCGATAAAGGAATGTATTAGGTATATTAACGCACGGGATTCCCCAAGTCCCGGAGACATGAAAATATTTACGGACAGTCTAGCGGCTATCAGAGCGATATCCGCAGGCAAAACTAGATCAAGGACTATCCTCGAGTGTAAGGAGGAGATTCCAAACTTCTCCAGAAGTTTTTATAACAAAATTGGTTAAAAGTTGTTTTAATTTATATTCGCGGCCATTAAGCAGATAATTGCACCAAAGATATAACACAATGGATTATTTTGATCCCAGGAGCACTGAAGGGTTAAATATATAAAAATTAACCGAATTAATTTTCTTAAATTCGAAATAGTGGTTTCATCGAGTTTAATAGAAAAACTCGTTTTCCTTCATTTTTATTTAAAAATATCCTAAAATCCAAAGCTGGCTTTGGCAAATAATGGGTTAACGTTCTCGGATTTATCCTAAATTTTAGGAACGGAAGTTCTACACATTTGGTTACAATATTTTAAGCATCGCATTTAAAAATTCAATAGTACTTACAAAATATTTGAATTTTTTGAATAAGTTGTCTTTTATTAGCTTGGGGTCATATGTGACCCCAATTACAAAAGGAATAATGGGGTCATATTATTTTTTTCCAAAACCCTAAGCCATTAAGATAAAATGTAGCATTTAAAAGTAGAAAAGTGATGAAGTTTTGATACAAAGTATTTAGAAACAGTACATTTACAGAATATTTTACAAAAATCCCATTTTTCTCGAAATCCGCAAAAATAAAATTCTTGTCAAAAAAATTCTGGCACAGGGATTTACCTAAGACTACTAGACTACTAAGATAAAATGTAACATTTAAAAGTAGAAAAGTGATGAAGTTTTGATACAAAGTATTTAGAAAGAGTACATTTACAGAATATTTTACAAAAATCCCATTTTTCTCGAAATCCGTAATAATAAAATTCTTGTCAAAAAAATTCTAGCACAGGGATTTACCTAAGAATTCATATAGTTAATCTCTAGCATACATTTAACAAGATCTGAGAGAGCTATATTTTAAATTTTTCAATTTTGTTTAAGAAAATTTTTTAAAACTTAAAAAAGGAGTTTTCAAAATTTGATCAAAAAATTTCCCATTTTCGGTCTCATTGCTTAATAGGTTAACAAGGTGGTAATAAAACAATACTTCACATCTGAGTACTTACAAGTATAGAGACTAAAGTAAAATTTTGGCTTAAATTAATATCTTAAAGTTAAAAAAATTCCATCTAATTTAATGACCTATTTTTTTTTTGGCACAAAAGTGATCTGGGGTATTTGCTATTTCTTGGCGAGTTTGTATTCGATTTTGAAATTTTATAGCTTTTTGGAAAAATAATTTAAAACTGATCCCGAATTATATAACAATTTATCGGAAAAATTAAACTATAGAACGAAATTTTCGTAAAATCTGAAAGAAAGCCATATTTTACCCATATAAAACACACTTGAAATTTTGAGTCGCGTTGAGCCACCTCTAAATGTTTTTTGTTTGGCCCAAAACTTCGTATTTATCACTTTTTTTGCTATTCCCATATTTATACAGAGAGAGAGAGTTTGAACACTTTTTTCCCTCCATATAATGAAGGGCCACCCTAATATATATATGTATATTTTTTTTTTATGAACTGGAATCTCAAAGTGTTTATAAAGCTTTAGGTTTTTGCTGTTGCTATTCTTTTATTTTTCATACTTTTATTTGTTTCGTGCAGACAGTTAGTGAATTCAGCTCAAGTTTTCTCCCCCTCAAAACTTTGCTAAGTAAGTAAAGGATTCAAATGATTTTTTCTTTTTTTTTTAAATTTCGATTATAACATTTTGAAAGTATTTCGTATAAGAGATAAAATTTAATACTACTTTTTGAGCATAGTTTATGTACAGCTTTGAACATCTGAACAAAGTCTGTGCATGTGTATTTGTGTATGTGTTTGGTTTTTTCGTCGTTGTTGTAATTCTTCATGAAATAGTTATTGTTCATTGCCTTGTCTTCAGGTGTTTGATGTATATGGCCTTTTAATAATGCTTTTGTTGGCACAATTAAAGCTTAATAACGGATGTTTTATGTGTACGCCAGCGATACAAAACAGGAATAAATAATTGAGCAACAATGTAGAACATGTTCTATTTGTTGAGCTAAAAATGTTTTCTTAAATATGCCTAATTTAGGGCCTAAAAATATAGTTAACTAATTTTAGCAACGGATGTTGAAAGAAAAAGAATAAAACAAAAAAAAATAAATATTCCAATTGACTTGTAAACTACACAGCTTAGCAATATTTTTGAAGTCCTTCATAAGGTTAATGGGATAGTATTTATAAAACGAAAAACAACTCTCTTAAAAGTAAAATTGTTGGGGTCAAGACGCATGTTGAAGTTCAACTGTTTACAACTAATTAGAAACGCTCTTTATATATTATAGTGCTTCAACAGCATAATTGAAGTATTTGCAAATATACCGTTATGTTTTCCCTCTAAAACACTTGTATTTTGTTAATTAATCTGTTTGTTATTAATTAATCTATTTGTTGTCTGTTTGTTGTGCATTTCAAGTGTTGTTTTAATTATTTAAACTTGTTTACGTCTTACTTAGCATGGCAACTAATTAGGAACGCGCAATTATTAATTATAACTGTCTAAGTAAAGGAATATATGGTTTTTCAGCATTTTTTTTTTCATTTAATGCATAAATAAATTTTAAAACAATTATTTTTAAGAATTTTAATGAGAAGAGGCAAAAACTACACTCCTGCACAACGGAGCCCCATATTTGACATTCTTGAGGCTGAAAATCCTATAAAGAAATAGCAGGGCAGCTTAAGTGATCAGAAAAAAAAGTTGAAACTGTAACCAACATTCTCCAATGAATCTCCAAACACGATCTAAAAAAAATTTTACAGACATCCAACTTCAAATTCATAATAAAATTGAATATCGCAATATACAAGCGGTCTACTGCACGGCAATTTTGTAGAAGGCTGACTACATAGCAGAGCTGCACGGAAGACACACAAAACTCATATGCATAAGGAAAGAAAGAGTTTTAATAAAAACTTTGATTTTATGGGTTAGATTATTTACATATTGGATAAAAATATGAAAAATTTTAGTAATTAATTTTTTAACTTTGAAAATTTTTATTTTTATGAAAACTATAAAATTATATTAAAAAAAATTTCCCGAAATTAAAAAATTTTGTATTAATTTTTCAAAAAAAAAAAAAAAAAAAAAATAATTGTCGGTCTAGGCCGACTATACCTTATACCATGTGTTTGGGGACCCTATCTCTTAGGTCGAACTAATTGGATGTAAAAAATAAGCATAAACCAAGTTTTTTTGGCATTGCTATTAATTTTTTTTGCATTCGACTATGAAAAAGTTAATACGGATACTATATTTATATAGGGACTACGTCGAAAAATTGACCGATCCTGAAGGTGAAGCCACTTCCATTTTGTAAAAACATATAAAAACCAAATTTGAAAAAATCTGTACAATATTTTTGTTATTTGATAGAGTTATTGAAAATCGGCAATTGGCTTCATATAGGGTTTATGACTTCTTATATACTATGGCAATTTAGGTTGATATCATTGCAGTCAATTTCAATAGCGTTCATCCAGTCAAAGCTCATATACCAAATTTCATCAAAATACTATATTCATATTTGCGACCTGTAGTTTGAGTACAAGTTTTACATGGCCACACAGACGGTCTATGTCAAATATTTTTGGTAGTTACAACATTAGCACGAAGTCATTAGACGCTGCGGTATATGGTATCAAAAAAATCTCCAGAAATAAAATTTTAAAAATTTAATTTATATTATAAAAATGAAAAAAAAATTTTCGAAATTAAATTTTTATTAAATTGGTTTTGTGTGTCTGTATTACATCCATTAATCAGTAGTCCAAAAAAAAAAAAACAATTCTCTAGGAGCATTCTTAGTCATAGCCTCCACATAAAGCTGTCGATAAACTTCCGAAAACCCCATACCTCCGATCTGTCTGAAATTTGGTTTACTAACGTATTTTGACCTGCTAATCACGAATATCATAGTAAAAATTTCCGGAAATGCAGTTTTTAGTAGAAAATTAGAAAAAACCTAGCTTTTCCGCTGTGCATTGCCGCAGTATCCTGACCGATTTATTTAGATTAAACTTCTACAGCGGAAAATATTCAAAGTTCAAGTTCAAGTTCAAGTTTAAGCGGAAAATATTTAGAGCGGAGCACTACAGCGTAAAATCTGAAGATTGAAGCTACTACAGCGGAAAATAGTCCGAGTGAGGCTACTACCAGTGTTGCCATTTTAGCATTTTAGTTGCTAGATTGAGCAACTTTTTTTTGTCGTTTAGCATCCAAAATTTATGAAAAGATGCTTGATGCTAACTTAGCATATTTTATTAATAAAAAGTTGCTTTTAGCATCTTTTTTTTGATTTTTTTCATTATTTTTGAATACGCAATTTTAATTTTAATGGTATTGATATGTTTTAATTTCTCAAAGTGTAATACGAGAATTTTGTGTACTACTCTTTTTACCACTCTGCTCGTTTCTTTCAACAAATATAACAAAACATTTTGAAATAGAGGAATGTAAAATGATGATTGCCAAAAAATATTGTTGTATTAGCAAAATGCCAAAATTTTCAACACAAACCACATTAACCGGGTAAATGAACCGATAATTTAAATAGTTTAAATTTAGATCATCTGAAACAGAAAAAATTGAAATCCAATGCAGTTATGTCACAGAAAAATATTCGAATACAACACTGAATACAACCTCCTTATGGATTGAAGTTAACAAAAATTCTATTGGCGAAAATCCATTTATAGAGTTACCAATATTTGTATTATCTTTATTAGTTTTGTTTTTCTTAAAAGCCGAAATTGAACGTTTGTTTAGTTTAATGGCTTTAGTTAAAAGCTAACTTTGAACAGAATAAAATCCGAGTTGTTATGTTCTGTAATACGTATAAAAGATGGTTTGGAATTGAAAAAATGGGTGCTGTTACATATACAATATACCGAGCGAGGTCGTAGATAAAAGTCGATCGTCAGAAAAATATCAGAGCCAAGAAGAACTTGAAGATGAAGACATCACAGAAATATTAGATTCCATAAACCAATTATCGTAAATTCTGTTATATATGTAATTAAAAAAAAAAAAAATCCCGCTAAAATTAAAAACAATATATTTAAAATTTAAAAAAACTCAATTTGATGTTAAAAAAAAAATTACAGATGAAATTCAATATAATTTTTATTAAAATTTAAAAAATATAAATCGAAACTTATGTTTTACATTAATTTTTCGATTTATAAACCAAAGAATTTATTAATAAGTATTTAATTTTTCAATATAACTAGCTGAACCCGGTGTGCTTCGCTACCCCTCATCGTTATAAAATAAAATAAAATAAAATAAAATAAAATAAAATAAAATAAAATAAAATAAAATAAAATAAAAATATTTATACATTAACAAAATATTATTTATTTAATTTAGAATTAATTATTGCACTAACAACTTTATATAGTCAAGGGCTTAATAGAAGTTATTATGGATTTTAATATTTCTAAAAAGGGCGTGGTCCCGCCCAGTTTTCTTGTAGTACTATTTCTATTAATTTCAATACGATATATACCAAATATCATCGCCGTAGGTTAAAAAATGGCCGAGATATGACGGTTTTAAATTTTGGGTTATATGGGCGGGACCACGCCCATTTGCCCACTAACAACGTTGTATATTTAAGGACTTATTATTTCGCAAAAATATCCTTCTGTGAAAATTTAGAAAATTTTACAATTTTTTATTTTTCTAAAAAGGGGCGTAGTCCCGCCCACTTTTCTTTTGGTATGTACTTCTATTCACGCCAATACCATATGTACCAAAATGACCGCCGTAGGTCAAAAAATTCCCGGGATATGACGATTTCAAATTTTGGGTTATATTGGCGTGGCATCGCCCCTTTGTCCAATCAAAAATTTATGTAGCCTATTATTCCTTCCAGAGCCACATTAACACACTGTAAAAATTTCAGGAAGATCGGTTCAGGGGTTTGGCCTCCTATAAAGCACAAACAAACACACATTCATTTTTATATGTATATATAAGGATTGAAAGCAGATAAATTATAATTTTAGGTAAAATGGGGCGAAAAAGAGGGATTTGGTAATAAAAAAAATGTATGGCTACCTTACCTGTAGATAAAAAGTGTATAAAACTTTAGGTAAATATATATTACAAAAAATGTATTTTGTATAGCAAACATTGTTAGTGGTATAAGTAAGTATCTGAATTAAAAAAAGGGGGCGGTGAAGTGGGCGTGGTTCTTAGTTATATGGCGACATTAACAGCATTAAGAGCAATATACTATCAAATAAAAAAAAAAATCCTTTGGAAGGAACAAATTTGTACAGAGAACAAAAAGTTTAAAACTTTCAAACAAAATTTGGCGTGAAAAGGGGCGTGAAAGGGGGCGTGGCGTAAGAAATGTTTATAATGTATATACAATTTGAAGTAAATCTGTTAAAAACTATATGGGAGCAATTACATAATTTTAAAAAAGTGGGCGTAAAAGTGGGCATGGTCGAAAAAGAAGTACCCTATTAATCATGCCGGAGTCCCAGTTAAATGCTGTGAAAATTTCAGGAAGATCGGTCCAGAGGTTTGGTCTCCTATAAGGTACAAACAAACAAATAAACAAAGACACATTCCATTTTATATATATAGATTGTAATGAAATTTTAAAAAAAAAATTTAGCACCTTTTTTTGACTCCAGTACGTTTTAGCATCTTTTTTTTTTGCAATTTAGCATCTTTACAATTTAAAATTATGGCAACACTGGCTACTACTGCGCAAAATATTGAAAGTTAAGCGACGAATTGCTTTCGAGTTCATAATTTTATTTGAATTGTATAACCTGTAATTCCGATCAAAGCATAATGGATCGGAATTATCACATCTTTCATTTAAGCTCGATATTGCAATATCAAGTAAAATCTTTACAATGGTTACACGACATTGAAATGAGCCCTACCACAAGATATTGTGGCCTACATAAAAAGTACAGGACACTGTACGAATCACGATTGAGCTGTGGTCAGTTCGTTTGCCAAAGAAAAGGCAAATACAACCACAATTTGATCGTAGCAACAAATACACACATACACATACAAGGAATGCTTATAGACTTTACCTCCACGTGTTGCATTCTGGGGAAAACTAAAATTGTCTAAATCGGTTAGGATAGTGCGGCAATGCACAGCGAAAAAACAAGGTTTTTTTCAAATTTTAATACTGAAAACTGCATTTGCAGCAATTTTCACTATGATATTCGTGATTAGCAGGTAAAAATACGTTAGTATACCAAATTTCAGACCGATCGGAGGTATTCACTTTTCGGAAGTTCATCCAAAGTTGTTTCTTAATCGTCACTGAAATATAAGAGAAAACATAAATATTACACAGATTTTTCTCAAATTTGGTTTGTATATATTTTTGCAAAAAGGAAGTGACTTCACCAAATATTGTCAGGAGCGATTCCTTTTTCAACCTGGTCCCTATATAAATATAGTATCTGATATGAACTTTTTCAAATCTGCAGGAAAAAAAATTAATAAAAATTCCACTCAGATTTGGTGTATGCTTATTTTCTATAACCAATTAGTCGGACGTATGATCCTTTCTATAAAATTATGTTCTGTTATTATTATTTTTTTTTTGCTTCATAAATTTGAGTTTTTCGAGTGGCCGATGTTCCCAGAAAAAAGTTTTAAATCTTATACAAGAACTTTTTTCTCTTTATTCCCAAAAAATTCTCCTTTTATTTAAGGCTAGTTGAAATGTCAATTCAAAACAATAGAAAAACTTATATGTTTTGATTACAAAATTTTAATTTTTCGGCATTTCGAAATATTTTAAAATACGCGGTTGTTTCAGTGAAGAATCCATTGAATATCATCCTTAAATTTCACCTGAGTGGGACTATCGTACTGGCGTGGACAAACCACTGTCGAAAAAGCTCGACCACTTTCCATACAAATGTATAAAAATATGCATTAAAATTGAGCAAAACCGTTCTGAACTTATTATCAGTAGTTCCTTTAATGCCTTTAACTGAAATATGCTTATAATTTCGCCTTTTTATTTTAGGAAGTAATATAAGTGGTTAGTTCTTTTCTAAATGTATAATAATAAATATTTTACGTAAAACGTACCTTAGGATTGAAGAAATATAAATGTATGACTGTAAAATATTAACATTAAAAATAATTCATTTAATTGTTATTAAAATTCCAACACGTATTTTTTTAAAATTAGTATGTAGGCAACATTGTTTTTTTTATCCCTTTTCCTAAATTCCCTTCATTCATTCTTCTTAAATTTAGTTTTATTTCAATACTGACTAGAGTCGGTCGTGGTTCGGGAAGTCGTACGTAAAATTTAGTGAAAATAAGAGTTTAAAATCAGAAATGTTAAATATTAATCATAATATTGATATATTATAGTGTATTTTAATAAAATAATCAAAAAGTGTTAGCGCTATTTAAAAAGATAAAAGTTAAAATTAATAAAACTTTAGAGAACAAGTGTAAAATAAAATAATGAAGCATTTAAGTTGTTGTTGTTTTCAAAATTCTTTTCGTAATCTGCATTTCATTTGCTTCATTGATAAATAACAACATGCAAGCATGTGAAATAAGAAGAATAAAAAATCTTTTTCTCTCTCGCTCTCTTTTAAGAGTTTTAGCAAACAAAAAATGATAATGTTAAGTAAATATCAGAGAAAGTAAAAGTGAAGATATTTCTTATTTGGTTTTGATTATAAAAAAAAACAACAACAACAATGAGTTGTAGTAAAAAGTGTAAATGGAAAAAAATACGAGTTCGCAAATGTGTGTTTTAATTGTTTAGATTCAAGCATTAAAAATAAAAATAAATGAGAAGTGTCAACCAATTTTTGTAAAAATAAAAATATTCAAAGTAATTGCAAAAAATATTTTTATTAAATACATAATTTATAATCGGGTCGTACGTTAAAAATAATAAAATTTTTAAGGCAGTTGAAATGTTATTCTGCGGTATAGTCGATTGTTAAAAAGGTGAGTTGTTTTTTGTTTTCTTTCATTTAATTTATTTAACGCGAAAGTCCTGACTTTTGCTATCGATTTTTTCTAAAATTTACTAAACTAAATGATTAAGATATACATATGTATATGAGAAGCAGAATATGGAATACATCTAATCCAAGGATGCTCAAGCCCTATACACTTGATGCCCATTTGTTTTTGTAAAAGCTTTAAGCCATAGGCTGTGTATTCTAATACACACACAAAGCACCCTACACAGAAAATTTTCGTTTATTAACACAAATCGTGCGATCCGACTATAAATATTTTAGTAATGGTTTTGCATTATATTGTCAACTATTGATTAATTAAAACTAGCAGATTCCAGCGCTCGAAATTCGAGTGCGATTTCTAGGCAACTTTTTTTCTCAACTCAGCCAATTCACAAGCCAAAATTTTTTTGGTTTATTATTATTGTGAATGAAGATAACAAAGTCATTAACAAACACATTAACAAATTTAATAAGCACACACATAGCATATGTATAATTTTATGTGTGTGTTAGTAGCAACTTTAAATGCAATTTACTCAAAATAAAGAAAAAAATTTATAAATCTGTAATTCTGGTGAACAGATAAAAGGAAATACCTTTCAAATAATATACGCTTGATCAAAATCGGGATAAAACGGTAAATCAAAACATCGGCAATCAAGAACTCGCCTAGACTATCAATATTATAGATATTTTATAAATTTTTTACTTTTTATCAAGATTTAGAAAATACACACATGAAATACACAATGTTCTGTCCAAAAGCAGCCAACACATATCTTTATTTTCATATCAATTATGTTTGTTTTTAAATTTTCTTCGGTGCCCAACACAACCATGACTGTGTTCGTTTTAATATTTCGTTATTTACACGAACATTTTTGTATCACATACTTTTTGTTTCAGTTATATTTTAAACACGACTTAAAATATAACTGAACTCGAACCTGTTTATTGTACATGTTCTGTTTTTTCTTACTACACGAGACACAACACGACTTAAAATATAACTGAACTCGAACCTGTTTATTGTACATGTTCTGTTTTTTTTTTTCAATACACGTACCAGAACATGAACTTCAAATAAAGCAACACTCAAAAATGTGTGCTTTATGTATGATTGAAACAAAAAGTACGTGATACAAAAATGTTCAGGTAAATAACGAAATATTAAAACGAACACAGTCATGGTTGTGTTGGGCACCGAAGAAAATTTAAAAATAAACATAATTGATATGAAAATAAAAATATGTGTGTGTTGGTCTAAGTTATGTTTGTTTACATATATGTACGAGTTTTTTATTCAGTGTGTGTTTTTTTCTGAACTCTGCTTTTTATACCCTCCACCCCAGTGTGCAGAGGGTATATTTAAGTTTGTCATACCGTTTGTAATAATTATAAAAAAAATTTTGGACCCCATAAAATATGTTTAAATATACATCCTTATAACAAAAGCAGTTGATATAGCGATGTCCATCTGTCCTTCTGTCTGTCTGTGGAAATAACGATAACGGTTTCAATCGGGCAGCTAGTGTGCTTGTTGGTATAAAAAATGGTTTATTAATATCCTGAGAAGTTTGCTATTTAAAATCGTCCAAATCGGTTAATTAGGTCCCGAAAATTGAATGAAGAACTAAAAAAAGTCTTGTAAAAATATGATTTGTCTATGTTGTTCTTGTCACGATCACGACCTCAATAGGATAACTGCGGCACTCGTCTTTAGTGAGAATGATTGACTATCATCATGAGAAGGTTTCTGTTTGAAAAATCATGAAATATGTACAGAGAAATCACTGAAGAAGTAAAAAAAAATTTAAAAATATATGTTTCTGTATCGTTCTTGTTGTTATCCTAAATGTTTTATTGTTGTCATAGCTGGACTTGTTGTTTCTGTGGTCGTTGTGGTAATAAAATAATAAAAACTAATCCTTTGTACATTTTTTTTCAACTCTGGTAGAAGAATTTTAAAGTTTCCATTGTTTTGGCATCACTAGAAAAAATTGTTAGATAATTTTCGTGATTGCCGCGAGCCTGTCTGCAAAGCTTCAGATCGATTGGGTCACGGGAAAGGAATTATAAATCAATCCAAAATTTTGCCGACAAGCAGACACAACGAGTTAATATAAAGGGAGTAAAAATTCACCAACATCTAAAGCAAATAATGCTAAACTAGCTAGTTGTTAATAAAAAAAAAAAAATGCAAATTTACCAAGAAAAAATTTTATGTATTAATTTATTTAAAGAAAAACACAACAATAACATTTTATGTTGTTTTTTGTGTGTAATATTTACATAAACATACATACATATATGAAATAATATAATAATATACACATATTCTATACATGTATATTCATAATAACCGCATGTTAGAAATAAATCGGTATATTTTTTTATTTATATAAAATTTTTTAATATGTATTTTGTTTTAGGTAAAATACATTTCTTTTGTATTAACAACCAGACTGTCACTTCATTTTGCCCAGTGTTGCTATGCCACAGTAGATGGCGCCACAATTTTTGTTCTTTGCAATAGTTGTTTCTATTTTAACATGAATGTCAACATTTTCAATTAGATATCAAACACTACAATGTTAAGAGTATACACAGGGCTGGTTTTTTTTTCATACGTTTTGCCATTATTCTTTTACAAATATGACTATAAGTTTGGCATATTAACTTTTCGTTTTGTTTACAAAATGGAGTTACCGAGTTCATCAATGAGTTTTTTGCTTTCAAAACAGTTCTACATAGTTATATAAAATTATTATTCTGCTTTACCTACAAAATATCTGATTGAGATTGCATATAAATTTTAAAAATTGTTTATAATTACTAAAGCATTAATTACTATTGACATAAATACAAAATCGCACCTTTAAAATTTTCCATTCAAATTTAAGAAAATATCAATTCTAAAAATTGGAATTCAGATTTCCAATTATAAATAAGAAAATATCAATTGCATTACAGAAAATCATATTAAAATTAAAAAAAAAATTTTTTTTCTTTACAAATAACCATTAAAAAAACATCTTTTGTTAAATAAGTACATTTTCTTAAAAATTTATTTAAAAAGAAAATTTTTTAAAAAAGTATTTTTTTAAAGTACACTTTTTTTAAAAAAAGTACCTTTTAAATATGATAAATTTCTTCTTAAAGTAAATTTCCTTAGAAAGTTACAGTTTCTCAAACAATGGTCTTTTATATAAAATAACTTTTTTTAAATAATTTTTTTTTTAAAGTAAATTCTTTGAAAGTACTTTAAAAAAAAACACATTTTCATGGTATGTGGCAATCCAAAAATTGGCAAGATTTTTAGAAACTTTTATTTTGAAATACCGCATAATATTTACCTCTCAAAACATTGAAAAGTATTATTCCTTATTGTGACTATTGGTATTTTGTTGTAACGCATTGAACAATGAATTGCGATCACATAAAGTATTTGTATTCTTAATCCCTATAACAACTCGAGTCCATATAATGTTCGTACATGCGTCCGTCTATCTATATTTTGAAATTACGGTCATTCAACAAAATAAACCATTTACATGGTATAAAGTTAATATAATATTGTTTGTCGTTAGTAAGAGCAGGTTGGTATTTGAAATGGCTTCAATCGGGCATCACTGTGTCAAGATATGGTCTAAAATACGGAGATACCTCCAAAAATGCTAAAAAAAATAGTGTATTTGCTGAAATAATTTGGTAGTAAGTTTAACAAATTGTTTACTTTTGAAATATTTTGTTTATATTTATTATCAATACTCAAACGGAGCTGGAGCGTATCAAAGATTCGGCACAGCGGAATTTAACACTATTACTTGTTTCTGTATTTTATTAGCGGTGCAATTTTCAATGTTGATAAGATCCCATAAATTCTAACATATTTTTTTAAATGTTCTTTCAATCGTTTTGATACCCTGCCACATTGTGCAAAGAAATGCAAAGAAGTTAGAAATAAATATAATAATTTTATTAGTTATTTTTCATCATATTATCTAAAATAAAATAAACTAATTCAGTTGAATGTAATGTTCAAGATGTATAGAAATAAAAATGACTTGCGGACTTTTGCTAAGTGCATCAGAAATGTCTTTAATAGCCTGAGCAAGGTCCTCTCCTACGCCAACTTTTTCCGACACATTAAAAGTTCCTATTTACCCTATTCTGCTCTACAATAATCTAACCCATATAAACTAAGTTTTTAAAACTTTTTCTTTCCTTATTCCCAAAGAGTTTAGATAGCTATTTCTTCAATATTTCGGAAAAATAGTAAAAAAAAAAAAAAAAATTTGTAGACTTTTTTTTTTTGCTAAATTAAAGTATTTTTTGCCTTTTTTTTCAATAAGGGCATTTTTTTTTTCATAAGAAAGCTTAGGATTTTTCCTTTAAGAGCTTTTTGGTCGCTTAGTGGGATGGGAGTGGGATATCTATCAAAATAAATATTTTGTAACTCAAGACAACGGTTTTTCAATTTTTCACAAATGCACTATTTTGAATTTTTTCCTATTTGTGTGAAAAACCTTACTAATAAAACTTATACTGAGAAACTAGACAAATTAACCTTTCCGAAGGTATATAGCATACCTAACTAAAATTTTATACCCTCGATACTGTAATACCCAGAATATGTTAACCTCAGGAAAAAATAGCTTTTTTTTTATAGAAATGTTGAAAAAATATTATTTTTTATTTATTTTTAATAATAATTAAATTAATGTATAATAATAATATTTAAAATAAAAAGATAAATAATTTATTAAAATTTAATCTTAATTGCATTAGATCCATTTATATCATAACTATTTTTATACTTAATTTATTGTAGCTGATGAAGTATTTAAGTCTTGTAAATTTTTAAATACCCAGTCTTTCATCCAGCTTTTTTGTCGCCTTTATTTACTGCGTTTGTTTGTCAATCCTTTCTTGGCATTACTAGGTTCAGCTGTTGAGGTTCAGCTGTTGATTTCGCTGCTGGTTTATTTGTTGTCTTTGGAAAGAAATCGCATTGAATAGAGGCAGAAAACTTTTTCAACTTGAGTCTTCCATCGACAAGCGGTATAAAAGCATGGTAGTGAGCGGTGCCATCGATTGTTACCGCAGCATCGAATCTGCTCTTCAGTGTTTTCAATGTTTCCTGATGATCCTCTTTGCTACTAAAAACTATTTTAGTTTCTTTACAATAACTCTTTGCCCAATGGAATACAGCAGTCGCATCTAAGATGCGATCTTGATGAGATCACTGGAGGCTATACTTCGCTGCATTTCTTTTAAGGTTTGCTCCAACGTAGTATACCTTCTTTACTGTAAATTTAGATTTTAGAAATTTTAGTATTCTCTTCTGGTACTCATAAACTGCAACGGTATCTTGTTTTAAATCGTCGGATATGATTGCCATACTTTTGTGTTCCAGTTTTTCATCTTTCATGTTGTAAATAACTACTGTGAATATAGTTGCTTGGTCGTTATTGAAGTGGAATGCTTGTATGGCATCCTAAAAAACATATTTATAGTTTTCTGCGAAATCATATGAAATAACGAATTCACCAGACTTCAAATGTGTCTTCAAATCCTTGAAGAATGACCATTGCTCTTTGACTAAAAAGTCATGGTTTCTCAAGTTTAGCAATCCTGTACACATTTCTTCCACAAAATCATCCACATTTAAAATGATTGTTTTCAATATGCACCTGTCAGTCCGAATCCAAGAGTCAAATTTGACCTCCTCTATATATTCTCAATCTAAAGAGTTGATTAATTTTTCTTTGATGAATGTGGTTTTCGGGCAATTGGTACATTCACCTAAGTGGCAAGAAGTTGTTGCATTAGGACACATAGTCAATTTAAGGCAATCGCTGTAATCGTGTAAATCTTCTGCCGAATCATCTGTTAAATACTTAAAGTTGATTTTCTTCAACATCAGTTTAACATTTTCATGGTAAATTTGGGTTTATTTCGTGAAGCCAATTCTAACATCCTCGTGTTCAGATTGAAATGTTGCAAATAACTCTTTCAGGTTACAGATAACCATCCTCTTCTGTTATGTTATGAAGGTATGTTACAAAGGTTAATTTGTCTAGTTTCTCAGTATAAGTTTTATTTGTAAGGTTTTAAACACAAATAGGAAAAAATTCAAAATAGTGCATTTGTGAACAATTGAAAAACCGTTGTCTTGAGTTACAAAACATTGATTTTGATAGATATCCCACTCCCATCCCACTAAGCGACTAAAAAGCTCTTAAAGGAAAAATCCTAAGCTTTCTTATGAAAAACAAAATGCCCTTTTTGAAAAAAAGGCAAAAAATGCTTTAATTTAGCAAAAAAAAAAGTCTACAAATTTTTTTTTAAGTACTTTTTTCCGAAATATTGAAGAAAGAGCTATCTAAACTCTTTGGGAGAAAATTTTCTGAGAACAATAGGTAATAAGTTACATGGATGAGAAAAAACACCTGTTTGGCCAAAATGTCAAATTTTGATCCCCTCTTACTCAGAGAGATCTGGACCGATCTTGTTGAAAAATTGTGTCTAAACTACTATCCAATAGGACTAACCTTCCTGATCGGAAGACATCGGTTTCAAAAGTTGGTGCATTTGACATGAAACCCGCCATATATATTTTTTTTACTATATAATATAAATATTAAGTAGTATATAAACTATATTTGGCTTAAGGGCTTGGTTTTGGAATTTGTAAATAAATAAAAAAAAGGCAATATTTACTTTGTACTAGAAATATGTGAATAGCAAACAAACTGAGAAATACAAATTTTTGGGCGAATGAAGAAACATTTAGAGGTGGCTCAACGCGATTAAAAATTTCAATAGTGTTTATATGGGGAAAATAAGATCTTTTTTCAGATTTTACGGAAATTTCGTTCTATAGCTTGATTTTTCCGACAAATTGTTATACAATTCGGGATAAGTATTATATTATCTTATCAAAAAGCTATAAAACTTCAAAATAGAATAATAGCAAATGCCACAAACCACTTTTGTGGCAAAAAAAAAACTAGGTCATGAAATTTGATGAAATTTTTTTCAACTTTGAGAAATTGATTAAAGCCATATTTTTTTTTGGTCTCTGTACTTATAAGTACTCACATATGAAGTATTGTTTTATTACCGCGTTATTAACTTACTGCGCATTGATACCGAATATGGGAAATTTTTTTGATAAAATTTGAAAACTCCTTTTTCAAGTTTTAAAAAATTTTCTTAAACAAAATTTAAAAAAAAATGATCTGGCGCTTTAAGGTCTTGTTAAATGCATATTAGGCATAAACTGTGTGAATTTTAAAGTAAATCCCTATGCCAGAATTTTTTTGACAAGAATTTTATTTTTGCGGATTTCGAGAAAAATGGGATTTTTGTAAAATATTCTGTAAATGTACTCTTTCTAAATACTTTGTATCAAAAATTTATCACTTCTTTACTTTTAAATGTCATAGTTTATCTTAATAGCCTAGTGTTTCGGAAAAAATAATATGACTGCATTAACCCTTTTGAATTGGGGTCACATATGATCCCAAGCTAATAAAAGACAATTTATTAAAAAAATTCAAATATTTTGTAAGTGCTGTTGAATTTTCAGATGTGACGCTTAAAATCATGGTTCAGAAAATACACACATGAAACTTGCAATGTTCTGTTCAAAAGCAGCCAACACATATCTTTATTTTCATATCAATTATGTGCGTTCCTAAATTTTCTACGGTGCCCAACACATTCATGACTGTGTTCGTTTTAATATTTCATTATTTACACGAACATTTTTCTATCACGTATTTTTTGTTTCGAGCACACATAAACCACACAGATTCGAGTGTTGCTTTATTTGAAGTTCGTGTTCCGGCTCGTGTACTGCGAAAAATTGAAACATCAATCCGCGATCTGATACACCCCGATAAAAACGACGACAGTTGTTTCAACCAAATTTATTAAAATTTTATTGACCCTTTTTTATGACTTACGTTGCAAATTGTTTACAATTGTCAAATATTTTAAAATTTTATTGGCCATTTTTTTGTGATTTACGTTGAAATTATTTACAATTGTTTTTATTCACTGGTTTTTGTTTTAATAAAAGATGGTAATAAAATACTTAAGACACAAAAACTGCACACTGCACTTAAATCTTTCTAGCAGGTTTCAATCAGACATGTACATTTTTTCGTTTCGCTATTAAAAGTTGTGTATTTTTTATAGAAAAACTTATTTCTGTTATTGCTTTCCAATTTTTTTAATTTTCGCAAAATATTTGCAATTTACACAATAACACAGTAAACTTATAGATCACGATCTAATGAAAACTGAACCCCTTTTAATGAATAAATGACGCACGCACTCGTTATTTGTTGCAAAATCAATTGCGTGATATTGTAACAGTTGCAAGCAATTGTAACGTAAGTCATAAAAAAGGGACAATAAAATATGAAAATATTTTTTTGTGTTTTTTTTTTATTGACACTCATTGTGTTTTTACGCAAAAAATCCCAAAAAATCATTGAGAAAAGAATTGTGCATTGACACTAATTGCTTCGCAAATTCAGGGTGGGTGATTGTGTTTTTTATCATGCAAAATTTATTTGTGTCTAAAGTTATTTGTTACAAAAAAAAAAAAAAAAAAAAATGTTTGCAAAAGATCCTAACAACCAACAAGTGTGTCTTTTATGCCGCAGAATTGGGTTTTTCGTCTATGACACTAATTGGTTGTGAAAATAGGGATGGATAATGCAAAAAAAACCTAACAACCAACAAGTGTAACTGTTATGATGCTAAATAGTTTTTGTGTCTTAAGTATTTTATTACCATATTTTATTAAAATAAATAAATAAAAATAAAATTGTAAATAATTTCAACGTAAATCACAAAAAAATGGCCAACAAAATTTTAAAATATTTGACAAGTGTAAACAATTTGCAACGTAAGTCATAAAAAAGGGTCAATAAAATTTTAATAAATTTGGTTGAAACAATTGTCGTCGTTTTTATCGGGGTGCATCAGATCGCGGATTGATGTTTCAATTTTTCGCAGTACACGAGCCAGAACACGAATTTAAAATATAACTGAACTCGAACCTGTTTATTGTACATGTTCTATTTTTTCTTAGTACACGAGCCAGAACACGACTTAAAATATAACTGAACTCGAACCTGTTTATTGTACATGTTCTGTTTTTTCTTAGTACACGAGCGAGAACACGACTTAAAATATAACTGAACTCGAACCTGTTTATTGTACATGTTCTGTTTTTTTTTTCAGTACACGTACCAGAAAACGAACTTCAAATAAAGCAACACTCGAATCTGTGTGGTTTATGTGTGATCGAAACAAAAAATTCGTGATAGAAAAATGTTCGTGTAGATAACGAAATATTAAAACGAAACACAGTCATGATGTGTTCGGCACCGTACAAAATTTAGAAACACACATAATTGATATGAAAATAAAAATATGTGTGTTTTGGTCTAAGTTATGTTTGTTTACATATATGTACGAGTTTTTTATTCAGTGTGTGTTTTTTTTTCTGAACTCTGCTTAAAATATAATAACCAAATGTGTTGAACTTCCGTTCCTAAAATTCATTAACCCATTATATGGAAGGCCAGCTTTGGATTTTAAGATATTTTTAAATAATAATTACCGAAAACGAGTTTTTCTATTAAACTCGGTGAAACCAATCTTAACCCGATTAACCATTGGCGATTTTTAAATTTGGGTTGTTTTGTGTTTTTGCGATTTTTGTTTTTTTCTATTTTTGATTTTGGCGATTTTTAATTTTGGCGATTTTTAATTTTTGTTATTTGCGATTTTTGTTTTTTGCGATTTTGAGTTTTGGCGGTTTTCGATTTTAGCGATTCCACCCATATTTTCCACCACTACTCACATTGGTAATTAGTTTACTTGTCAGAAGTTTCAAGACTGTAATTTTCATAGTACTTCTTTTTTTTTTATAGGAGGTGCCACGCCCATTGTTCCGATTCCGTCCATTTTTGGGCAACTCCTCACATTAATAACTTATGAACTATTATAATACCCCAGTTATATGATATTAAATATTTACTTTTTATGCGGGTACCACGCCCACTGATCTGATCCAGCCCATTTTTTGCCAGATACTAACTTTGATAACTTATGAAATCACACAAAGTCCCAAGACTTTACCTATTAGAGAACATTAAATATTTACTTTGTATGCCCGTTTTTTCGCAACTATTCCAATTAATTTACTATGTACATTGTACATAGTTTCAGAACTCTTGCTGTCGTAGTACTCCAGATATTTTATGTTAAAATTAGATGCTAAAAATTAACTTTATGTGGGAGGTGCCACGCCCACCTGAAAAATCCAAAAAATATATATCTCATGTTTCCTTTCGGATAGGCAGTTCTTACTGTAAATATTTCAAAACGTTCGCTCCAGTGGTGTAGTCTCCTATAAACCACAAACAAACAGAAAAAACTCCATTTTTATATATAAGATAAATATAAAATACGTATGCGTAAGTGTTTAATCAAAAACAAATCTATTCTGCCTCGATTTTTTCATTTGTTTAGTTTTTAATTGTTAACACAATTTTCTGCTCTCAGATTTATTTTTAAGTTTTAAAAATTCTTTTGTAAAATTAGTAACATCTTCAAAATTTTTGTTAAATATGAACTGTTATAGTTAAAAAAAAAACGCTAAAAATACTTAAAATGGATTACGAAAAGGGTGCTAAATGAGAAGAAAAACTCGCTATTTGGGTCGTCGAAAGGCGCTAAGTCTAGAGCAAAAAGCGTTAACTTTCCGTCACTGATTTAAATAGGTTGATAAATAAGGTTCCTGGTTGATCTTGATAGCTATGCTAGCATATTTTAAATGACTCTAAAAAAAAATTTAGTGAAAAAAAAATATTAACAAAAGTTTCATAAAAAATTTAGGCATTGGAAATATTTTCAAAATATTTTTGGAAAATAAAAAAAAATTTTATGAAGAAATCATACAAAGATTATGAAAGATTTTGAAAGACTTTAACTTAAGAAATAGCAACGAATGTTTGTATAATTATTTAAGTACAAATTTCTTATTGTTGTTGTGTCTTTTTTTGCATAAATAGATAATCTAATTTATTATGCCTAAATAAGCAAAAACGTGATGTTCCAACATACAGAATATATAAAAGCAGACATTTTTTTTTTCGTAGAGAACGTGATAGTTATTGTATTAGATATTACTGTGCTGCCTTGAAATAGGCAATAAAAGAAGAAAATTTAAAACTCAAAAGAGCCATTATGCAAAAACAGTTGATAGTATTTGTGAAAAGACTTAAACTAAAAAAAAAAAAATTAAATCTACAGCACTGTTCTTGTGTTTAAACATGTGCTGGAATATTTTAAACCAATATTTGTTTATTTGATTAAACGTAATTTCTTTAACAAAGTTGTTTGCCAAGTCGCACAACGTGTTACAGAAAAATTAGAAGCAAATCACAAGGATGGTCGCATGGACGAATCCCACTGATCACGACATAACTTGGATGTGTAATAGAACACGAAAGAACAAGTTATCATTTACTTTTGGCTGCCCAATTCCATAAAATGGCCGTTTTTTAACATTATGATTTAAAGAAACCATATGTAATAGAGTGTAAGATTTGTACGATCATGCATAAATGCCCATGTTTTATAATAAAGCTGCTAAATTTTATGGTATTTTGTGGGGTGGTATACTTTGACCTAAGCTCATTGATTTATCGTACTACATCAGCCGGATACTCTGTGTTTATTGTCGCGAATATAAACCTATTAAAATGAAATTTGGTATATATGTTTATATCGGCCATGGGACGAACGTTTTTGAAATTGGTGAAAATCGGCGAATGTTCAGACATGGTCGCCATGCAAATGACATTAAATTGCCATAAGATTCAAATGATCAGATAGGTGTTGGTCAAATTTGGTTTGTGTGTGTTTATTACACCCATTAATCAGCAATCCAAAAATAGACCCTGTAGGACAGTCATAGTCGTAGTCCCCATATAAAGCTGCTACCCGATCTTCACTTAAATGTAAGAAAAAACAAAAAATATCGCACAGATTTTTTTTTCCAAATTTGCAAAAAAAAAAAAAAAAAAAATTAACTATCCAATATGGTCGAAATCGGTATATTTTTCAACCTAGTCCGCAAATAAAAGCTATATTCATATGAATTTTTCATATCTGCAGGCAAACGAATTAACAACAATGCCTATTTTCTATATCTATATAGTAATACGTTAAGGTAAATCTTTCGACCATTTTTAAGCAAAATGATGGCACGGAGGAGTGTGAAGTTTGGCATAGTTAGAGGTTATATGGAGGAGAAGTGCAGATTGACTAAAATTATGTATAATATGTGTTAAAAATGTATTAAATTGAATAAAATAAAATATTTATAATAAATAATTTCATAAGCGGCTAAAGGTATGCTAATCAATTTTAGCCAATTCACAGTTAATCTCCTGTGCATTTATTATTGCTTGTTTCAAAAAAGAGTACATTTTAATCACCCTGTGTTGAATTGTGAATTGGCTAAAATTGATTGGCATACCTTTAGGCTCTTATAAAATTATTTATTTACAATCCCAATTATATTTCTTTTGGGGGTTCATCAAATATTTATAATCAAATTTAATGAATTTTATTCAAAAATTCATAATTTAATGAATTTTATTTAAATATTCATAAATTTATATATGTATATATAGGTAAAAAAAACATTGAAAGAAAAAAAATTTTATGATAAAATAAAATTTCCTAGAATTTGCACTCGAATTTTGAGTGCTGGGCTCTACTCGTCCAATTAATTGAACCTAAGACGCAAGGTATTGTGTATCGAATATGGGAAAAATCTCTGAGAATGTCAGAGAATTTTGTTTGTTATAAGATTTCTGAGAAGTGTTCTATAAGTCTTCGAATATTTGAAAATTTATCAAATATATAAAATTCTTTTGTTGGTGTTTGTGACAAAACTCCTCCGAAATGGCTTTATCGATTTATATAAAATTTTGTATATGTGTTGGGTATGTATGCGAATAGGTCCTTAGGTATATTCCGTATCGCTAGGTGATTAGGGCGTGGCACCTCCCATACAAAGTGAATTTTAAATTTCATATACATTGAGAGAGCCTTGTAAATTTGTGATAGGTCACCCATTATTAATGTAAGTAGCCATACCGAAAATGGGCGGGATCGGATAAGTGGGCATGTCACCTCACATACAAAAAAATCTTCTATATCATATATCTCGTGTACTATGACAGCCACACCTTTGCACATTTGCCTGGGGTTATCCATTATTAATGTGAGTAGTCGGTACAAAAATGGATGGGATCGCAGCAATGGGCGTGGTAGCTCCCATATAAAGTGAATTTTTTATACAATATATATTGAGTACTATGACACGGAGAGCTTTGTAGATTTATGTTAGGTCACCTATTATTGATGTTAGTAGCTACGTCGAAAATGGGCAGGATCGAATAAGTGGGCGGGACACCTCACATTCAAAGTAAATATTAAAGGTCATATATCTTGAGAACTATGACAGCCACAGCTTTGTACATTTGTCTAAGGTTATCCATTATTAATGTAAGTTGTCGGACACAAAACGGGTAAGATCGGACCAATGGGCGTGGCAGCCCCCATACAAAATTAATTCTAATATCATATACATTGAGTACTATGACAAGGAGAGTTTGCAAATTTGTGTGAAGTCATCTATTATCAATGTTAGTAGCCATGCCGAAAACGGGAGGGTGAGAGCTTTGCACATTTGTCTGAGGTTACCTATTATTAATGTAAGTAGTCGGACAAAAAGTGGTTAAGATCGGACCAATGGACGTGGTAGCCTCCATAGAAAGGAAATATTAAATGTCATATATCTGGAGTACTGTAGCAATAAGTTATTCATGTGAATAGTTGGCTAAAAAATGTGCGTGATCAGAGCAGTGGGTATGGCGCCGCACATAAAAATTAAATATATACATAATATCATATAACTCAAGTACTATAAAATAAAGCATTGAAACTTTAAAAGAGTCCATCAGATATTAATGTGAGTAGTCAGATAAAAAATGCGCGGGATATTGTTGTTGGACGTGGCACCTCCTATAAAAGTTTGTGAGTAGTCGTGAAAAATATGGGAGGAATCGCCAAATTCAAAAATCGCAAAAGTCGAATATCTAAATATTTGTAAAATGATATTCTTAACAAAACAAAACAATATATGAAGTAAAACACCTTTTTAATGCTGTAGTAAAAATTGAGCCGCCGTTGACAAATAACGATATTATACAATGTTATAGATGCCAACAATTTGGCCACTCCAAAACATATTGCAGAAAAATGTTTAACTGTGTTAAATGTGGACTGAATCATCCCACTCAAAATTGCCCAAAACCGGAAAATTCACACCCCCAATGTGTAAACTGCCTGCAACAACATACCGCGAACTATAAAGGATGTAGAGTTTATAGAGACCTTTTAAGAAGAAAATATGAACACCGTAGACAAAATATTAATATTCGCGAAGCAAAATATCAATTTAACGCAGAAAATTTTCCTGTTTTTAACAACAACAATTCGTCCAACAATCAATTCGAAGAAAATCAGTTTTCATATGCTCAAGCATTGAGAATCAATAATGTACAACAAGATCAAAATATGTTTAAAACCCTTGAAACACTCATTCAAAAACAAAATGAATTAATGAACAAACTTTTGAGTATGATGCAATTAATAATGACAAAACTATGCCCTTAAATTTACGTTTAGCAGTATGAAATGCTAATGGCATCACCAATCACATCAGAGAAATTGAAAATTTTCTAAAAACAAGCTATATTGACTTACTTTTGGTGTATAAGTTTCTTAAAAATTGATGGTTATGACTTTATAAATACGAACCATCCTGACAATAGAGCCCACGCTGGCTCAGGAATTTTGATCAAATTAAAAATAAAATATGACATTCTATATGGTTTACAGGAAAAATATCTTCAGGCAAAATGCATTAAAATTAAAAGTCACGTTTGAGATTTAGTTGTGCCTTCAATTTATTTTCCTCCTCGACATACAGTTAAATGTCAACATTACGATGATTTTTTTTAGCACACTTGGTGTACGATTTCTTGTTGGTGGAGACTTCAATGCCAAACACCCATGGTGGGGTTCCAGATTAATAAATCCGAAAGGCAGCGAACTTTATAAATGCTTAACAAAGAATAATTTCTCAGCTTTATCGACAGGCACACCGACGTATTGGCCTACTGATCCACAAAAAATTCCAGACTTATTAGATTTTATTGTCTACAATGGTATACCTAGCTATAAATTGGAAATTAAAAGTAATTCCGATCTGAGTTCAGATCACACACCAGTTTTAGTTAATCTTAACGTTCCAGTTAAAATGAAAATTCCGGCATACCAAATTTTCTCATCAAAAACAAACATACCCCTGTTTCAACAATATTTGGACGAAAATGTAAATCTTAATATAAGCCTTAAAACCAAATTAGAACTAGATGATGCAGTAGAATATTTCACCAACGAGATACATAAAGCTGCGCATTTCCCAACACCCATATTAGATGAATCATCGCAACAACATTTCTGCAATTTTAACACTTCTCTCGAAATTCGTCAACTCCTTAGAGAAAAAAGAAGGTTACGGAAATATATGGCAAATAAGTAGGAACATATTTGATAATGGTTTATTCAATAAAGCTTGCAAGGACCTCAAAGCTTTGCTGGTTGAACATAAAAATGAAAAACCTCACAATTTGTTGAGAATATAAATAATTCAAAATACGAAGAACACCTCCTATGGAAAGTTACAAAATTTCTTAAAAGACCAACTAAAAGGAATATCATCTTAAAAAATGCAGATAATTCATGGTGTAGAACCAGTGACGTTCCGTCTAATGTGCGGAGGTGTTCTCTGAACACCCTAAATTTTTTCCTATTAACATGTCAGCTTTATATTTTATATATATTTTTTTTCTTAGGTTCAAAAATATTTCCGCACACATATTTTTTTTATAAACTATTGTTTGCCTACTTTTTTTATGAATGTACAAATACGGTGTTCAAAACTGTTACAGAACGTCAGACAATGTTAATAAAAATATATTTTAAAATTGTGCTGTTATACAACCAGATCAAATTCAATCAAAAAAGGCATACAAGTGTTCAACAGAACTCAGAGAATAATGCTGTCTTTAGAATAACTACACACACAAACAAAATCTGTTAGAAAAATATATGCAAAATGTGTTCTATTTAACATTTGAACAACTAAAAATGTTATAGAGTTAACATACATTACAGAGTGTGAGTAAAAAGCAGCAACTTTTTTATGCTAAAGAAACAGGGGTGCCAGATGATTTTGATGAAAAATCGGCATAATTAAAAAAAATCGGTACTTAAATCTAAAAAACGGCAAATGAAAAATTACTGTTAAAAATTTTATAAAACTTATTTTTATTAACAATATTTTTTTTTTAACTTAAAAGTGGGGCATGGCGCAAAAAAGGTTAGAAACCATTTCTATAAAGTATATACATATATATTATTGATTTTTTCGGCAAATTAATTTAATAATTAAAAAGAAAATTGAAAATTTGTTTAAATTCTTTTTTAATAAAAACAATATTTTTAGAAATTAATTATTCGATTCATCGACATAAATTAACCGATTTTTTCTTTATTAGAAAATCGTCATTTTAAAATTATTTGAACAAGAGTTTGGTTTTCTTTGCTCGAATAATCGAATTATTCTTAATCGGTTGACAACTCTAACATATACCCTCTATCACTAAGAGGAGTATAAAAAGTTACCATGTTTTTATAGTTGATTACGGCCTTATGATAATTTTGAGACAAAAAATCGGCAAAATGCCGATAAATATGGTAGCCCTATAAACAAAAACAAATATTTAACTGCAAAAATTGAGAGAGAAAATACTTGCATACATATTCATATAAAACAAACACACGCAAAGTAGGTGTATCATCCAAAAAAAAGTATTATGGTTCTACAGAAAAGCTGAACATTGCAGTTGCGTGGTTGTAATTCATTTTACATCTAATTTTGAATGCAAGCCGACGCAGAAATGATATGTGAATTCTCCATTGAAAAATGTGTAGGAAATTCGTTTTCAAGATAAAAAATCGAAGAGAAAAATCAAATAATTAAATTAGGAAGACCAACACCAGAACTTCCTAATTTAATAACAAAAAATAAAACTTTTATTAGACATTTTCAGATTTCCAATTATAAGGAAAAATCTTGGTTATGTGGTTGTCCCATTATTAACAAGTTATTTTGTTGGCCTTGCTTGCTTTTTTCTGCTAATAATGAAAAAGGAGTTTGGACCACAGGCTTTAATGATTTAAACAATTTAACTGCTTATATGAGAAAACATCAAACGTCTCGAGTACACATTAGTAACACTTTGACATTAAAAACATTTGGAAATGTTCGAGTTGACCTTTTACTTGACGAACAAAAACGCACTTCAGTATCGAGACACAACGAACAGGTTTCAGAAAACCGACGTGTATTCGAGCGCTTAGTAGATACTGTATCCTTTCTAGGTGAGCAAGAACTTGCTTTCAGAGGTAACGATGAAAATGAAAATTCTGACAATAGAGGTAATTATGTGGAAATTTTACACTTAATTGCAAAATATGACAGTAAATTGGAACGTCATTTATCGTCATCCCAGGTTTTTAAGGGCACCTCCAATCATATACAAAACGATTTGATTAACTCGATTGGCACCGTTATTTTAAATAATATTGAAAAAGAGATAAATGAAGCTTTATTTATCTCTGTAATGCTTGATGAAACCACCGATATAAAGCAAAAATCTCAATTATCTATCGTTTTTCGATATGTTGACAACAAAGGATTTGCTAGGGAGAGATTTTACAAATATATGGACGTAAGTGATGATCGTACAGCGGACGCTATTTCCACAAAATTAATAGACTTAATAAAACTTAAGAATTGGGGAGGAAAGCTAGTAGCTCAGACCTATGATGGTGCAGCTGTCATGTCGAGTGCTTTGAATGGAACACAAGCTAAGGTTAAAAACCAATTTCCTAATGCTATTTTTATTCATTGTAATGCTCATGTGTTATATTTAGTATTATCTCAATCTGTAAATTTTATAAACGAAACTAAAATATTTTTTTAAACATTATCCGGGCTATCTGCTTTTTTAATCAATCCACGAAAAGAACTTATTTTTTCGATCAGGTCGTAAAACGTAGAATCCCAACTGTGGCAACAACAAGATGGAATTATTCGTCTAGACTTGTTAATATAGTTCACACTTTCCGTTTAGATCTAATAATAGTATTTGAAGAAATGATAGAAGACCCTGATACTTGGGGTGCGGATGCAATTCATGCTAGAGGGTTTTTACAATTTTTAATCTCATTTAATACAGTTTTCATGCTAAATACTTTTAACGACATTTTTTCATACACTGATGTATTGTTTGATATTCTTCAAAAAAATACTTAGATATTCAATATTGCTGGGAACATATTGAATTAACTAAGAAACAAATATTAGCTAAAAAATCTAAGTTTGATGATACATTTTCTATGTCAAAAAATAATGCTTGTGTAGCTTTAAAGCGTGGAGAAAATATTGAAAATTTCGAATTGAGATATAAAAAAACTTACAATCACATAATTGAAACGTTATTTGAACAAATGGAAACTAGGTTTCAATCTATACAGAATTTAAAATTTGTAGAATTGCTTAATTTAAAAAAATATGCTAGTTACGAAACGTTATTTCCGAATGAAGCATTTGAAAGCTTAAAAAACTATTATGAAAATTTTTTCGATTTCATTAAATTAAAAAACGAATTGGTGGTGTTTTACTCACATTCCCATTTCCATGACATTGCAGTGTTTGGCATGCCAAATAACTTAATTAATTTTGATTTAAAGGAGGCTTTTTCTGAAGTTTAATTTTAACGATCTCTGTTTCCACAAGCTCTGTTGAGAGATCGTTTTCAGCACTAAAAAGAATAAAGACATATTCTAGAAACCAAATTCTAGAACAAAGATTGTCTGATCTAGCTTTAATATCCATTGAAAAGTCATTTTTAAAACAGCTTAAAAATAAAAAAAGATTTTTATGATGATGTCATTGAAGTTTTTGTTCAAAAATCAAGGCTAATTGAACTGGTTTAAAAATAAAAAAGTCCTATTTAAAATAAAATGTAAAAAAAAACAAAAAAAAAAAAAAAATAAAGACAAAAAAAAAATAAAAAAATATAACAAAATAAAATGAAAAAAAAAAAAATATAAAAAAAAAATTAAAAAAAAACAAAAAAAAAATTAAAAAAAAAAAATTAAAATGGGATCATGTCTATTGCGTCCTCGTCGTGGTCCTGGATAAAACTGAGAGTAGACATATTTTTAAAATTTTAAAATGTGGTGAACACCCAGTGGAAAACTTCACCGCACGTCCCTGTGTAGAACTGACAAAGCCACCTCGGACGCCTTTGCTATTCATTTAAAAAACACATTTGTGCCGTTTTCTTTTAACACAGCAACAAACCACAAAATTTGGCAACATCATTCAGACCAATTAGTTTACTAGTCATTTTCTAAAAAATATTTGAAAAAATATTCCTTCGGCGATTGTCACCGATTCTGGAATCCAGAAATATTATTCCGGAACATCAGTTTGGTTTCAGACACAATCATGGTACTCCAGAGCAGATTCATCGAATTGTCAATGTTACAAGTGACGCACTAGAGAAAAAAAAATATTGTTCTGCAGTCTTCCTCGACATTCAGCAAGCTTTCGACAGAGTCTGGCGTCTGGGTTTACTCTACAAAATGAAAAAGTTTTTGCCTGCACCTTTTTAACTATTTTTTAAAAGTTATTTATCTGATAAACATTTTTATGTTAAAAACAATGATGAAAGATCAGAACTATACGATATAAAAGCTGGAATACCCCAAGGTAGTGTACTGGGTCCAATTTTATACACTATTTATACAGCTGATATGCCGATCGTCGATAATGTTATGGTGGCTACATACGCAGATGATACTGCAATTATTGCTACAAGCGACTGCCCTGTAGAAGCATCTTCGTTTGTCCAAAATGAGATCAATGAACTTGAATATTGGTTACGAAAATGGAATATAAAAGTGAATTCTCAAAAATCTCACCATACAACGTTTACATTGAGACGAGATAACTGCCCATCTATCACAATAAATAGTAATTCCATTTCAACGAGTGAAAAAGTTAAATATTTAGGAATGGTTCTTGATAGGCGGCTCACCTTGAAGGCTCACATTAAAAATAAACAAGAACAACTTAAAATTAAAACCAAAAAACTTTACTTGCTTATAGGCCCAAAATCTCAGCTAAGCTTAAATAATAAATTAAGGATATATAAAATTATATTAAAACCTGTGTGGTCATACGGTATGCAATTATGGGGTACTACCAGTAATTCGAATATTGACATACTTGAAAGATTTCAATCAAAAACATTAAGACTTATCACTAACACTCCATGGTATATTACAAATAAGGCAATCAAAAGAGATCTTTCTATATCAACAGTTAAAGATGAAATCAGAACCATAAGTGAAAGATACCTGCAGAGACTAAGCAACCATGTTAATCGAGTGGCAATAGCTTTATTAGATAGCACAGGCGAGAGATCAAAAGGCTTAAACGCTCATAAACTAGATCTACCATTCCGTAAATAATCATTATTCAATATGTAAAAACAAATGAAAATAACACTGTAAATATTATTAATTTGTAATAATTAATATTCTTGTGTATCTCACTGGATATACACAATATCTGTGATATATCAATAACTAATCAAATTTGCTCATTATCCTTGGATAGATTGTAAATAAAGAAATATTAATAAAAAAAAAAAAAAAAATATTCTTAATTCATGCATTGGCCGTTGCATCATCTGGTATTGCAGCAACTTTATTGGATGGAGGCAGAACAGCTCATTCAGCATTTAAAACAAGTAAGAAAATTATAGTCGGTCGAGACCGACTATATGATACCCTATACCATGCGTCTAGAGACCCTATCTTTTAGGCCCAACTAACTGGATATAGAAAATAAGCATAAACCAAATTTGTGTGGGATTTTTATTAATTTTTTGGGCTGCACATATGAAAAAGTTCATATCGGATGCAATATCCATATGGGGACTAGGTCCAAAAATGGACCGATCCTGATCATATGTGGTAAAGTCTCTTGTATTTTGCAAAAATATATACAAACAAAATTTGAGAAGAATCAGTGCAATATTTGTGTTTTTTGATAGATTTAAGTGAAGATCGGGAAGCAGCTCTATATGGGGCCTATGACTAAGAGTTACCCAATAGGGATCATTTTTGGACTACTGATTAATGGATGTAATATATACATACAAACCCAATTTGAGTAAGATTTATATGATAATTTGGATCTTATGGCAATTTAAGTCGATTTAACAGGGGTCATTTGTATGGGGGCTAGGTCTGAACATGGACCGATTCTCATTAATTTCAATAGAGTTCATCCCATGGCAGATAAAAGATCAAATACCAAATTTCATCAAAATATATTAATATTTGCGACCTGCAGTTTGATTACAAACTTTACATGGACACACAGACGGACGGACGGACGGACGGACAGCGTTAAATCGAATCAGATAGTGATTCTGACTCGATCGGTATAATTAAAGATGGGTGTAGGTCAAATATTTTTGGTTGTTACAAACAGCAGCACAAAGTCATTATACCCAAACCACATAGTGGTATAGGGTATAATTATCATCTGTGCTGAATGCACTATGGCATACAAACATTCGCTTGAGGCGTTGAACAGAACTGTAAAAGATATAAAAAACAACGAAAAATTATTCGGCGGCACTAGGTGATTTCAGACAAACACTTCCCGTCATTCCACGTTCAACGTACGCTGATGAGATCCACGCTTGCTTGAAATCATCGTAATGTTGAAAAAGTCCACCTAAGAACAAACATGCATGTCCAAATGCTACAAGATCCATCTGATAACACATTCTCGAACCAATTATTAGATATCGGCGACGGAAAAGTTCGTATCTACGAAATACTGGATGCATAAAATTGCCCAATAACTTTTGCACTAACGTTGGGTCGCAAAATGATCTCATTGACTGCATATTTCCCGATATACGTACACAATATATAAATCATGCGTAGTTGGAAGAAATAACTATTTTGGCAGCAAAAAATGTGGGCATCGACGATATAGACTTCAAGATACAGCAGTCGTTGCCAGGTGAATTAGTATCATACAAATCGATCGATACAATTTGCGATACTAACGAAGCTGTAAATTATCCAACAGAGTTTTTGAACTCACTGGAGTTGCCTGGCATGCCACCACACTTTCTACTACTTTTTCTGTTTCAGAAACTATCTCAGAATGTATGAGAACTTTTCTGTATATTTATTAAAGACCTGCAATTGTTGAACTATACAACATGCGACATGTGTCACATCATGCAAGTGTTAATTCATGCTATGCCGCTCATACATGTTTGACAATGACATATATAGACACTGTCGAATAAATTCAAATCAAATCTATGCATAGTTTTTACAGTGATTTTGCACACATGAACATGGAAAATTAACATGTCAACACGTGCGACACATGTGACACATGCGACATTTCCTTACTGTCCGTCTGTGTGTCCATGTAAATCTTTTAATCAAACTACAGGTCGCAAATATGAAAATATTTTAGTGAAATTTGGTATATAAGCTTTTGTCGGCCATAGAATGAGAGCTATTGAAACTGGTGAAATTCGTTCTATGTTCAGACGTAGTCCCCATCCAAATGACCCCTATGAAATCGGCTTAAAGTGCCATAAGTTCCAAATTATCATACAGATCTCGGTCAAATTGGGCTGTGTGTGTTTATTACATCCATTTATCATTTTCTAAAAATAAAGCCCATATGGCAATTCTTTGTCATAGCCCCCATATAAAGCTGCTTCCCGATTTTCACTTAAATCTATCAATATACAAAATATTGCAAAGTTTTTTTTTCTCAAATTTGGTTTGTATATATTTTTCAAAATATATGTGACTTTATGAATTCAATTGATGAATAAAGCAGAAAAATAACCGTAAACCTTTTATTGGAAAAAATTAAAAACTGAAAAATATTTTTTTTATATTTCATTAGTTGGATTTAAAATGTTTTGTTTCTTTTATATGGATTATAAAAATAAAGTTTAATTTCGAAATAAAAGTTTTTTTTTTCAATTTGAAAATTTTTTAATCAATTATTTATTTGATTTGATTTAGGATCTTTATTGAAAAATTTTAAAGAATAATAAATATTTTCATACGAGGCAGTGAAAAACGTGCTGCAGAAAAAACATTAAAAGACATGGTATTGACCACAACAACGTACAACAGCTTAGCTAAGTTGCAATAACATGCTAAAACAGTATGTTTGAGTTGGCATGACATGGCATACCACCTTGTTTGAGTTGACATGACATAGCAATGCATGCAATTTTTGAGAATGACATTTTTGCAGAAAATGTTGAATTGTGCAGTAGTTTAAAATTTATTTGATCTTTACTACTTTTGGTAAATGTTCTTATGTATGAGAATTTTATTGAATGCAAATTTTTTGCTAATGACTGAAAATTTTTAAGGTGCGAAAAAATTTTCATTTGGGAAAGGAAATTGCATAATAAAAGGCATTTTTTCCATCATTTTACTCAGTGATGCTTATTTGTCGAGATATAAGCGAATATATGTATGTTCCCCGCCAAAAATTTTAAAGTTTCCGATCTGGCAACCTCTACACTAGTTAATGCACAATGGGAATGGTATGTCGCTTAAATATTAAATATGAGTGATAACACTATATAACAGCCATTCTGGGACGTGAAAAATTCCAAGTCACGGTCAAAGTACTAGGTCATTATAGTAAAACCTTGCAAGAGGGTGGCGTTCTTAGGTCAAATTTTTTTGTGACCTTTTATATTTTTTTCTTAGATTGATTGATGTTTGTTCGCTTAGTTTTTCAGCTCTATAACTCAAAAACCATTAATGATTTTGCACTTCATTCTAACCAAACTAATTGTAAATTTTTTGTATCATATAAAAAGTCCGATTTTTATTCAAACATTTGAAAATGATGAAATAGTGCAAAAAGTTACGTTATTACGAATTATTATGTAATACGTTATGTAAACAATCAAAATTTTTTACATTATGTAGAAAACAGAATTTTTATTTCAAAAAAGGAGAAATTTTGTACATCTATACTCTACCACGCACCATTGAAACAAAATTAAAATTTGCATATTAATTGCAATATGTCTGAAAAAGACTTTAAATAAAAAAAAAACAAAAAAATTTCGCTTCAAACCATCATCTAAAATATATGCAAAAAGTGCAATATGCAGAATGTTCAAACCATACATCACATATGGCAACTCTTAAGAAACTGAGAATAGTGGAAATTAGAAGTATAAATGCAAAAATATTAAAAAGTTCAAAAATAACGATTGTTTGTTTGGGCAGAGTTGTATCTCCTGAAAGTAATACGAAGTAAAAGTTGTATGGTATGAAAATTGATTCTAACTGCACTGCTCGAAGGCCTGACTTTAGGTGAGTGTGATAAAGCGCTGACCATAAAGTGCAAGTACGAGTGTATGTGAAGGTTCAGGTTCAAAACCTCACGGCCGCACTAAGTAGAAAAAATTTCATATAGAAACAATCTATTCAATTATAACATAACAATTATCACAATCTATAATATTAATAGGCAAGGCGATTTCTTGTGACCGATGTAAGTTTCACGGTTTTACCCCGCTTTTAACAAAACATTTATCATTTGAAAGGTATTTCTTTTTAGCTGTTACCCATATATATAAATTTTCATCATCTGGAATATTTTTTTGGAGTTATGATCATTTAAAGTTGCTACTAACACATACATAAAATTATACAATGCTATGTTTGTGTTTATTAAAATTGTTATTGTGTTTTTGTTAATGTGTTGATTTTGTTTTCTTCATTTAAAATGAGTTGAATTGTGAAGCATAACTTTAGGGTCTTTATTAAATGAAAAAATAAAATTTCCTATAATTTGCACTCGAATTTCGAGTGCTGGAATCTGCTAGTGTTCAATAAATCGCCGATGAAGGCTGAATTCCCAGAAACCGGTCCGATTAGGAATACAGTGCTGTTATGAATTTTCTAAATATATGCGTTCTTCTTCTCTACCACGCACCATTGAAATCTATCATTTTGTTTACACCGTATAGAGAATTGAAAATAATGAAACAATAAGAATTTAACTCTATGAATAAAACTGTGTGACAGAAAAAAATACCTGGGATGCGATGCTTTTTTCTCATTGGTCTTGTCGAGTACAACAAGACCCTGTCATTGAAGTTTGTGAAACACATCCAAAATCTTGAGTTAAAGGTAAAAAAAATGGAATTAATGCCTGCACTAAGAAATTTTATGCTAAAATAACATAGTCGGTTATTCAAATCAAAAATTTTTGCAGGCATTTATTCCATTTTTTTTATTAAAAGTTTAATAGTTCAGTTAATTTTTACCAGATTTTTTAATCCAAAGCTGCATTTTACTCATAAATAAACATACTTTTATAATAAGTCCATAAATTATACGGTTCCTAAACAAAAAAATATGTAAAAACATGTCCCAAATAGAAAAATAGAGGGTATTTTTAAGCAAAATGAGTTTGCTGGAGGATTAAGCACAGATGTCTCAATATTACTTAAATATCGTGTTCATTAGGATGGCCCTTCATTATATGGAGAAAAAAAAACTCTCGGTCTTTCCACCTCGAGATATGCGAATAGCAAAAAACTTAGAAATACAAAGTTTTGGGCCAATCAAAAAACATTTAGAGGTGGCTCAACGCGATTGAAAATTTCAAGTGTGTTTTATATGGGGAAAATATGACTTTCTTTCAGATTTTAAGAAAATTTCGTTCTACAGTTTAATTTTTCCGACAAACTGTTATATAATTCGAGATCAATATTAAATTATCTTTCCGAATAGCTATAAAACTTCAAAATCGAATAAAAGCTCGCCAAGGAATAGCAAATGTCCCAGACCACTTTTGTGCCAAAAAAACTAGGGCATGAAATTTGATGGCATTTTTTCAACTTTAAGAAATTAATTAAAGCCAACACTTTGTTTTAGTCTCTATACCTGTAAGTACTCAGATATGAAGTATTATCTCATTACCACCTTTTTAACCTATTAAGCATTGAGAGCGAAAATGAAAATTTTTTTGATAAAATTTTGAAAACTCCTTTTTCAAGTTTTGAAAAATTTTCTTGAACAAAATTTTAAAAAATTGATCTAGCTCTTTAGGGTCTTGTTAAATGCATGTTAAAGATATGGTTATTATATTTTAAGCATCCCATCTAAAAAGTCAACAACACTTACAAAATATTTCTTGAATAAATTGTTTGTTAGTCGGGGGTCACACAAGGCAATTTTTATTGCGCAACTTTTTGGCAATTCTCTTTTGAACTTGCTTTTATATCCACACACGACAATTTCTTCGGCAATTTTACTGTTCTGTTTTGCTTTTATTTTCTTATAATTTGACATTTGTGCTCTAGTCCCGATCCAAATATTCTTTGCATTTAACATAATAAATGCAATGGTTTTCCTCAACCAAAGTTATTAATTTTTCAATTAAGTCCCGATTCCATTTAAACGCCATTTTAATAAATTAAACAATAATTACGAATTATTCACACCAAGAAGCGAAACACCGAATGAAAAGAAATGTCAAATATTCAACCAAAAAAAAAAAGCGAATGAGAGAATTGCTTGAAATAGCCGAGAACCGGCAATTATTTTTCCCTTTTTATTCCCCTCACCGCAAACATATATAAACTCAAAAATTGCGCAACTAAAATCGTCGTGTGTGAACGGCGACTTATTAGCTTGGGGTCATATGTGACCTCGATTCCGAAAGGGTTAATGGGGTCATATTTTTTTTCCGAAACCCTTGGCTATTAAGATAAAATATAACATTTAAAAGTAGAAACGTGATGAATTTTTGATACAAAGTATTTAGAAAGAGTACATTTAAAGAATATTTTACAAAAATCGCATTTTTCTCGAAATCCGCAAAAATAATCTCCTTGTCAAAAAAATTCTGCCATAGGGATTTACTTAAAAATTCACACAGTTAATTTGTCACAAATACTTAGCAGAAGCTTAAAGCGCCAGAACCATTTTTTTAAATTTTGTTTAATAAAATTTTTTAAAACTTGAAAAAGGAGTTTTCAAAATTTGATCAAAAAAATTTTCCATTTTCGGTCTCAATGCTTAATAGGTTAACAACGTGGTAATAAAACAATACTTCATATCTGATTACTTTGATATATAGACAAAAAAAGTTATGGGTTGAATTAATTTCTCAAAGTTGAAAAAAATTCTATCAAATTTCATGACCTAGTTTTGTTTTGGCACAAAAGTGGTCTGGGGCATTTGCTATTTCTTGGCGATTTTTTATTCGATTTTGAATTTTTATAGCTTTTTGAATAGACAATTTAATACTGATCCCGATTATTGTAACAACTTGTCGGAAAAGTGAAGCTATAGAATGAAATTTTCGTAAAATCTCAAAAAAGGTCATATATTCCCCATATAAACCCACTTGAAATTTTCAATCGATTTCCGGCGCGACTTTTCTTTATCCGATTGCCCCCAAACTTCACATTTATTAGTTTTATTAGTTTATATGGAAATATAACAAACTGGATCCCACCTATACCCAAAATCGCATTTTAATTTTTTCAAGGACCATTCTAATGCCCCTGGACCTGTTAAATTTATGACCGACCGATAATAGTTTTCCAAATTCAAAATTTTTTTAGAACCCACATAAAAAAAATTTACATTACAGACTAGAAACATATAGAAGAAAAAGTCCATAACTGCCTAGTGGGTAAATTAATTGTGGGATAGTATTATATGGAGTTTCTAAGTAACAGGATTTGGCTACGTTAGACCTCCAAATGTTATGATGTTAGAAAAAACTCCATAAGCCAAAAAAAGGGGCGGGGGCGGGGTAGGATGATGGCAAGTAAGACAATAAAGTAAAATTTGCAAAAAAAATCTCCATAACTGCCACAGTGTCAGTTATGACCGACCCCGCTATTTTTTCTGCCCGATATTTTTTCCGAACATTTTCCATTATTTAAGAAGACTCCCATACAAAGTTTAATTTTTTTTTATAATGGTAACAGCTGTGGGGACCAGCTCATAAGATGCTCCTAGTCGGGTCAAATGCACGACCGACCCAACATTTTTCAACATTTCTCTAGTATCATTAAGTGGGCTCCTATACGTAATTTACTTCACAGACTGGAAAGGACGAAAGAACATCGACTCAGAAAGTTATTCGGAGCCCACCAGTATAATAAAAGATGGGTCTAGGTCAAATAATTTGGTAGCTACAAACTTCAGTAGCAACTCATTGTACTCTGATCTGATAGTGGTATTGGGTATAAAAACTGATTATCTGCGGAGCTAGAACATATTCTTCCTTGTTAAGTCGGGCACATTAAATTTTTCTTTTCAATTTTGTCCAGCCATAATCCCATAGAAATTATTATTGTAGGCAAAATACTGATATTGGTAAAAAAATTAACAGTCATTTAAATTAGTTTCCAAACTGATACTGCAACTAGTGTTAAAAGTAAACACTCGTTTCAATTAAAATATTTCTCTTCATATTTTTAGCAATACTCTTATAAATCCTTTAAAACTTTTAATTCTTTCCAAACTGTAGCCAGTGTAATCAGTTCTTATGTAACTTATTTTATAACTCTAACTTGGCTTCATAATAAATTTGATTTTAATAGTTATTTCTTTTTTTAAACAGGCTGTAAAAGCTTTTTATGGTTTTATACATATATTTTATATTAAAAAAAAAAACACAATCTCTATTTCCAGGCATAATTTCAAAACACTTTATATACATTTTTCCCATATTTTGTATGCTAAAACACGATCTTATATATAAATAGTGTTGTTGTTGCCGTTGTTTGTATACCATATCCTATTTCTAGAACATGTCCTTTTCGTTTTTTGCTTCATATGACTGATACACTGATACGATTACATACAGCTAAAAGTGTAGAAAAAAAAAAAGTTAACGTAAGTTTATGCAAGTGCTCAGTTGCAAGAGTATGTCTGCTTGATCCTGTAACAACATGTTACCGAACAAAGCCTTAATAAAATATGCATGCATAAATTTATTGTATATGTTGTGTATATTTATTTATTTATTTATTTATATACAATGTATATATTTCCTAACGTAAACGTACTACTAACAACTTTAAGGATTTTTGCCTTTTATAATATCAAAATATGATTTCTTAGAATGTACAAGATGCAGCCATGTTCATAAGAATGGAAAAGTTGTTTTTAGCAAGACTTATTGAGATAAAGCATATTTAAAATAATAATAAGTAGAATATAATATACTGTAGGTGCATTGGGGAAGGTTGGCTAAGAAAAGTTTGCACTATTTTTTTTTTTTTTAGTAGGAAATTCAAATTGAGAGATGAAACACTTCAACATTGCTGCATTAGTTTTCGTTTTATTAAAGAAAAAACATTGAAAGAAAATAGTAATTTTCAGAACAAAAGATATATATATATATATAAAACAGAACAAGTTTAAAATAAAAACTAGTAAGAGTGTTAAAGTCGGCTGTGTCGAAGCTTTCACACCCTCCACCTTGATTTGAGTATTGATAAAAAATATAAACAAAATATTTGGAAAAGTAAACAATTTGTTAAACTTACTACAAAATTATTTCAGCAAATACACTGATTTTTTTTTTTTAGCATTTTTGGAGGTATCTCCATATTTAAGACCATATCTTGACACAGTGATGCCCGATTTAACCCATTTCATATACCAACCTACTGGTAGTGACGACAAACAATATTATTTTAACTTCACCCAGGTAAATGGTTTATTTTGTTGAATGACCGTAATTTCAAAAGACAGAGAGACCGACGCATGTACGGACATTATATGGACTCGAGTTGTTATATGATATGAATACAAATATTTTATGGGGTCGCAATTCATTGTTCAATGCGTTACAACGGATTACCAATAGTCACAATAAGGAATAATGCTTTTCAATGTTTTAAGAGCTAAAAATTATGCGGTATTTGAAAATAACCGTTTCTAAAAATCTGGCAATTTTTGGTTTGCCATATACCAGGAAAATGTAATTTTGTAAAAAGTACTTTAAGAGAATTTACTTTTTTTAAAAAATATTTATTTAAAAAAAGTTATTTTATATAAAAGATCCTTGTTTGAGAAAAAGGCAACTTTCTAAGAAAATTTACTTTAAGAAGAAAGTTATCCTTTTAAAAAGGTACTTTTTCAAAAAAAGAGTACTTTAAAAAAAATACTTTTTAAGAAAAGTATACTTGTTTAAGAAAAGTATACTTGTTTAAGAAAAGATGTTTTTAATGGTTTTTTTTTAAGAAAAAATTTTTTTTAGAGAATAGGTACTTTTTTAAAAAAAATTATATTTTTTTAAGGAAGGGAAGGTACTTAAAAATACCAGGTACTTTTTTAAAAAGGTATTTTAAAAAAGGATACTTTAAGAAAGATACTTTTTGCAGAATGGTACTTCAAAAAAAAAAATGTTTTTTTAAAAAACAACTTCTCTTGTTATAAAGATCAAGAAAATATATGGTTTATGGACTCAGGAATGTACATCGATGCGTTATAAATGGAATGACAAACTGATTTATACCCTCTGCATATATACACTTTGAGGGTTTAAAATCGATTTGTATTGAAAATTTTGGCTCTAATAAAAAACAAATAAAATAATAATTGAATTTTAGATTTTTCTTGGGACGTTTGAAAATTTATAAACAATTCTTAATAAATGTATAATGATCTACACTATTTGGAGAAATCATTTTGATTATTTTTTAATACTAGTCCTTAATTTTAAAATTTTGGGTTATCCCCGAAAATACGTATTAATCTTATTAATTGGTAAAAATGTCCTAAACCTTTTCCAGGGTAGTCTTCTATCGCTGTTGCTAGGCGATTGACACAATTTATAATTCCAACAAAATAGAATTCTTGTCACAAACCAAACCCTGCTCACAACCACTACATACCTTGATGTCTTCAATAAGTTTATATTATTAGTAATGACAGTGGTTAATTTTGTTTCTAACTTAAATACATATTATAATTATAAACATGTTTGCCTTTAGTTTTCTTTTATTTGGTTTTATTTATTCAGGGTCAAAACCTTAGCGAAAATGTAGGGACATCCCACGTGGTAGTTTCTTCATAAGTCAATCAGTATATTCTCTTTTTGAAGACAATCTTTTGTGTATTTTTTTCTGAATAATTACGTTTTCTTCCAATTTAATTATTCAGATAAACTATTTCTCATATATACATATATATTATGTAAGGTGCTTGTCAGCGATGTACATTTAAGATCTGCTTACACTGCGTTCTTTTGCTTCGATATTTTTTGAAATTTTTTAAATTGTCTTTGAGTTGACCCGCTTAACAGATGATTTTTGTTTATATCAAGAGTTGGTTTATAAAGCTCTCTCAACTTTTTTGTTAAAATATTGCCATATTTGGAAAACATAGAGCATAAATTTTTTTTTACATATTAAAAGGCAGTTTTCACTATTAGATTTTGTGGTAACACAAAATAACACCATACAATACAAAGTCTAACCCAGTGATGCCAAATTTTGATTTTGAATAAAATCGTGTTAACAAAATATATTTTCATTTATTGACTCCAAATACCACTACCTGGGAATTATTATCGAACTTAAATTTTTTGTGTTTTACTTTGCATACCATGAAGTCAAATTTTGAAATCATCATGAACACTGGTTCAAATTAGGGATGCTTAACGCAAAAAAACCAAAAATTTTAACTAAAATAATTTGTTAGATTTATTTTCTGAAAAACATCAAACATTCATCCAAAAAAACTGTGAAAAAAAATATATAAATAACATTCTCACCAAATTGCGCTTTATTTGTGTAACAATTTTTATGTTCGCAATTTTTAAATACCATTTGAGGTTTCCTAAACTTCATTGAATTAAAATTAATGTTTTCTTATCCTGAAATGCTATTAATGTCTCCTGAATGGCAATATTTTTTTATATGTAAACATTTTTAAATGTAAACACATTTGGTGTTTTCTGAATTTCAATTTATGTTTAAAGAATAAAATTTAAATTTTAAAAATTCAAATGATGTCTTCTAAATTTCAAGTTATTATTTACGACTTTTTAATATGATTTTCGGAAATTCAATTAGTATATTCTAATTTATAATTGGAAATCTGAATTCCAGTTTTTAGAATTGATATTTTCTTAAAGTTGAATGGAAAATTTAAAAGGTGAAATTTTGTATTTATGTCAATAGTAATGCTTTAGTAATTATAAACAATTTTTAAAAATTATGTGTAATCGCAATGAGCTATAATAATTTTATATATCTATGTAGAACTGTTTTGAAAGCAAAAAAAAAAAAAAAAAAAAAACTCATTGATGAACTCGGCAACTCTATTTTGTACACACAACAAAAAGTTAATTTGCCAAACTTATGAAATAAAAGACCAGCCCTGTGTATACTCTTAACATTGTTGTGTTTGATATCTAATTGAAAATGTTGGCATTCATGTTGAAATAGAAATAACGATTGCAAAGCTAATTATATAGAACAAAAATTGTGGCGCTATCTACTGTGGCATAGCAACACTGAGCAAAATGAAATGACACTCTGTTTGTTAATACAAAAGAAATGTATTTTCCCTAAAACAAAATACATATTGGAGAATTTTATGTAAATAAAATAATATACAGATTTATTTCTAACATGCGGTTATTATGAATATACATATATAGAATATATGTGTATTAATATATTATTTAATATATGTATGTATATGTAAATATTAAACACAAAAATTACAACATCAAAAGTTATTGTTGTGTTTTTCTTTAAATAAATTAATGCATAAAATTGTTTTTGGTAATTTTTTTTTTATTAACAACATTTATTCAGCATTATTTGCTTTAGATGTTTGTGAATTTTTACTCAATTTATATTATTAACTCGTTGTGTTTGCTTGTCGAAAAAATTTTAGATTTATTTTTAACTGCTTTGCCGTGACCCAATCGATCTGAAACACTACAGGTAGGCTCTTGGCGATGACGAAAATGATTCCAAAACAATGGAAACTTTAAAAGTTTTCTACCAGAGTTGATAAAAAAAAATTTACAAAGGGTTAGTTTTTATAATATTATTACCACAATGACCACAAAAGCAACAAGTCCAGCTTGACAACAATACAACATTTAGAATAACAACAAGAACAATATAGAAACATCATATTTTTTATTTTTTTTTACTTTTTCAAAGATTTCCCTGGACCTGTTCCACCGATTTTAATGGTTTTTGAAACAGAAATCTTTCCATGATCTTGGTGAATCATTCTTACATAAGACGAGCACCCCAGTTATCCTATTGAGGGCATGGTTGTGGCAAGAACTACATAGACAAATCATATTTTTTCAAGACTTTTTTTACTTCTTCGTTCAATTCTCGGGACCTAATCAACCGATTTGGACGATTTTAAATAGCAGACTTCTCAGGACGTCAGTAAACCATTTTTTATACCAACGGGCACCCCAGCTGCCCGACTGAAGCCGTCATCGTTATTTCCACAGACGGACAGACGGACATAGCTATATCAACTCCGCTTGTTATAAGGATCACAAATATATATATTTTATGAAGTCCAACATTTTTTTCTAGTTATGACAAACGGAATGACAAACTTATATATACCCTCTGGATACTGGGTATAATAAATATTTTTTCGATGAAGTACTATTTTCAAAGAACCACTTTTTTCAAGCAAATTATCTATTTTATCCTAGAAAAGCATTCCCTTTGTATAACATCGTAAAATGAATTTGCAACCCTGTGAAGTATATATATATATATATATATTTGATCCTTAGATCGAGTGATATAGCTATTTTCGTCTGTCTGTCTGTTGAAATCATGCTCATTCATAAAATAAAGAATTACCTATAAAAGCTTAGCAAAATAATATTTGGCATATTTCGCGCAGGTTGGTATTTAAAATGGGGTAAATTGGGCATCACTGTGCCAAGATATGACCTAAAGTATATGCCTCTAAAGAAATTCTAAAAATTCTGTGTTTGTTGTAATAATTTAGTATTAAGTATATCAAATTGTTTAGTCTTTAAAATATTTTGTTTCCACATGTTCTAAATACTGCAATAAATCCAGATTTTAATGCGAACGTAAAACCCAGGTGGAGGGTTATAAAACCCAGGTCATTATAACCTAATTTAACACTCTTACTTTTTATTATCCATAATATTAATAGGCAAGACGATTTTTAGTGACCTCTTCTACGCTTTTAGTTTTCAACCAATTTTGACAAAAAATATACTAATTGAAAGCTATTTCTTTGCAGATGTGCACAATCTTTACAGTTGCACACCATCTGGTACATTTTTTGGACACATACGTAAAATACATTAAACTATACAATGGTGTGTGTGTCTGTTTATTAAATTTGGTAAAGTGTTTGCAAAAATTTATATCAAAAGCCCTGTGTTAATGTTGATTTGTGAATTTGCTAAAATTGATTAGCATACCTTTAGGCTCTTATAAAGTTATTTATTAACAAACCCATTTATACTCGTATATCTTCAGAAAATCATTTTCATGATCGTAATTTCCACTGACGAACAGACGGAGAAAATGACATCGCTGTTTCAACTCCGCTTGTTATAAAGATCATATATGTATGATATATATATATATTTTATGAGATTATCCATAATATTAATAGGCAAGATGATTTAAGTGACCCCTTTTACGCTTTTAGTTATCAACCGATTTTAACAAAAAATATACCAATTAAAAACTATTTCTTTGCAGATGTGCACCATCTTTACAGTTGTGCACCATCTGGTACATTTTTTTGGACACATACATAAAACACATTAAACTATACAGTGCTGTATGTGTGTTTAATATATTTGTAAAAAATTTACATCAAAATTATTTATTAACAAACCCATTTATATATACTAACAAATTCCAGCCCTCGAAATTTGAGCACAAATTCTAGGAAATTTTATTTTTTCATTAAATAAAGACCCTAAAAGTATTCTAATCAATTATAGCCAATTCACAGATCAACACAAAAAACAAACTCATTTTTATTACAAACACATTAACAAATTTAATAAAACACGCACATAGCATTGTATAATTTTATGCATGTGTTAGTAGCAACTTTAAATGCAATTTACTCCAAATAAAGGAAAAAATTTAAAAATCTGTAAATCTGCAAATCGACTAAAAAGAAATACCTTTCAAATAATATACGTTTGGTCAAAACAGGATAAAATGGTAGAACAAAACATCAGTCACAAGAAATCACCTAACCTATTAATATTATAGATTCTAAGTGTATAATGGAATTTATTGAATTTCATTTAAAAATTCACAATTTAATGAATTTTATTTAAATGTTCATTAGTTTTTTTATACATATACATAGATTAAAAAACATTGAAAGCAAAAAAATTTAATGAAAAAATTAAATTTCTTAGAATTTGCACTCGAATTTTGGGTGCTGGGCGCTGCTTTTTTTTTGAAGTTTAGGGACTTATTGAACCTATTTTGATGATTTTAAATAACAATCAGCTCGGGATATCAGAAAATCATTTTTGTGATCGTGATTTCCACTGACGGACAGACGGACAGAAGGACGTCGCTATTTCAACCCCGCCTGTTATAAGGATCAAGAATATATATTATATTTTTTGAGATCAAGTTTTTTTTTCTTGACTAAAATAAACGGAATGTCAAAATTATATGTACCTTCTGCACGCTGATATGGTGGATATAAAGATTACAATTTTTCTACCATTACAAAACAGTACTCTTTCCATTAAAAGTATTTTATTAAAAAGGAAACTTTCTTTAATAAGAACTAATTTACATACTACTTTTTTTCTAAGGAAAAGAATAAAGTTATTTCAATAATTGTCTTAAAATACAAAAAGAAAACTATCATAAAAAGGCACTAAAATAATCTTTTGAATATAGAACTTTTCAAGAGAATCACTATTTTTTTTTTCTTTTTTTTATATATTTATCTTTTAATAATAAAAAATGTGCTTTTCTTCTTAATTGTAAAAAGTATGCCACATTTGTTAAGCTTTCATTAACTAAACACTAACAGACGTTAACAGAAAATGTCAAAAGATGCAGAAAAAGCACAATATAACCCATGGTATTCACCATTTCAACAGAATTCATCACTCGTGCACAACTTTAGCAAAATTATTTTTTAAAAAAGGACAACACAGCTCTTTATTTCTAACAAAACGAATTACATTAAAAATTCAAATAAATAATGTATAAAAAGATCAAGTTCTGTTGTAAAAAACATTTATGTATTTTTTGTGTGAAAAAGTTTCAGCTGGTTGTAACAATGATTAAATTTTTTGAACACTTCACTCGTCACTAGAACTTAAGTAAGTAAGTAGTTTATGAACTAAAACATACTGCACCAGCTTAGTTATTTACTGAACTTTAAATTCCTAAAACTATGAAACACTTTAACCACTATTAAGCAGTAATTGTTTTTGAGGTGTTGCATAGTTTTAGGAGTTTTTGCAACACTTTAACCACTATTAAGGAGTAATTGTTTTTAAGGTGTTGCATAGTTTAAGCAGTTTTTGTAACAGTGTTTTATTGCATAGTTTAAAAACAATTTTTCTTTTGAGAATAATTAAAAAGTCCCTATATGTTAAACGACACCAATTGAATAGTTTTTAAATACAAATTATTCAGGAAGCCTAGTCTTCTTTTAGGCAATTGTATGAAGATTAGTTACTTTAAAGGCACCTAACTGGCAATTGGATAAATTTTGGGAAAAGTTTATTTTTTGAGAAAGAGTATTTTTTTTAAAAACGAGGCTTTGATAGGAAAGATATTTTTTAAGAAAAGATATTTTAAGAAAATATAGTTTTTAAGAAAAGTTACTTTTTTAGAAAAAGATAACTTTTTTAAAGAAAGGTACTTTTATAAGAAAATATACTTTTTAATGAAAAGGCATTTTTTAAGAAGAGGTAATTTCTTTAGAAAAGGTTTTTTTTAAGAACAGATATTTTTTTAAAAAAGTGTTTTTTAAAGTTAAGGTACGGTTTTAATAAAAGGTACTTTCTTAAGAGAAAGAATGTTTTTAAGAAATACCGTCTTAAGAAAAGGTACTTTTTGCAAAAAAATATATTTTTTAAGAAAAGTTACCTGTTAAATAAAATTTACTTTTTTAAGAAATAGTAATTTTTTAAGAAAAGATAGTTTTTTATGAAAAGGTACTTTTTATAAGAAAAGGTACTTTTTATAAGAAAAGGCACTTTTTTAAGAAAAGGTAGTCTTTCAGAAACGTATTTTTTAAAAAATGCTACTTTTTAAGAATACGTGCTTTTTAAGAGGGTACTTTTTGAAGAAAGTATATTTTTTTTAAACAATGTTTTTATTAAAACTCTTGTGTCTGCGCGTGACTATTCGTGATTGTGCGCGACTACCCCAAAATTAACTAACAATTAATTAACAGATCAATTGGATGAGGTGGAATGGGGTTGCCCCATGGCAGACAGACAGACAGACAGATAAATTTTATATAATTTTCTTAAGAAAATTTACCTTTTTAAGAAGAGATTCTTTTTTAAGAACAGGTGCTTTCCTCACAAAAGGTACTTTTGCAAGAACAGATATATTTTTAATAAAGGGTACTTTTTTAATAAGAGATACTTTTTTAAGAAAAGGCACTTCCTTAAGAAAAGGCACGTTTTAAGAAAATATATTTTTTTTCAGAGAAGGTACTTTTTAAGAAAATTTACCTTTTGAAAAAAGGTACTTATTTGAAAAAAAGTACTCTTTTTAAGAAAAGGTACTTTCTAAGAAAGTGTGTTTTTTTAAGAAAAGGTACTTATTTGAAAGAAGGTACTTTTTATTATGAAAATGTACTTTTTGTAGGAAAATGTACTCTGTTAACGAAATGTACTTTTTTTTTAAGAAAAGAACCTCTTTTCAGAAAAGGATTTTTTTTAAAGAAAATATATATTTTTAAAGAAACTTTTTTAAAATCCTCTATTTTTTTCCCTAAAGGTACTTTTTTTAGAAAAGTTACTTTTTTAGGGAAAAGGTACTTTAAGAAAAGGTACTTTTTTAAGAAAATAACTGCTTTTCAGAAAAGGTACTTTTTTAATTAAAGAACCTCTTTTCAGAAAAGGTATTTTTTTAAGAAATTATAATTTTTTTTAAAGAAAATCCACTTTTTTTTTTTTTAAAAGAGATACTTTTTTAAGAACAGGTACTTTTCTCACAAAAGGTATTTCGTAAGACCCCACTTTTTTTTTAAATATACTTTTTTTCAGAAAAGGTACTTTTTAAGGAGATTTCCCTTATAAAAGGCACTTTTTTAAAAGGTATTTTTTTAAGAAAAGGTACTTATTTAATAAAAGGTCCTTTTTTAAGGAAAGCTACTTATTAAGGAAAGGAACTTTTTTAAGTAAAGGTACTTATCTAAAAAATTGTACTTTTTAAGAAAATTAATTTTTTTTAAGAAAAGAACATATTTTCAGAAAAGGATTTTTTTTTTAAAGAAAATATATATTTTTTAAGAAACTTTTTTAAAATACTCTTTTTAGAACAGGTACTTTTCTCCCTAACGGTATGTTTTTTAGAAAAGGTAAATTTTATAAAAAGTTACTTTTTTAAGGAAAGAGATATTCTTAAGAAAAGACAATTTTTTTGTAAGGAAAATATACTTTTTGTAAAATTTACCTTAAAAAAAGGTACTTATTTGAAATAAGTAACTTTTTTCAGAAGAGGTACTTTTTAAGGGAAGGTCGTTTTTTTAATAATTTTTACTTATATAATTTTTACTTATATAATAAGAGGTACTTTTTATGAAGGATACGTTTTTAAGAACAGGTACTTTTCTCACAAAAGGTACTTTCTTAAGAAGTCACTTTTTTTTTTAAAGAAAATATACTTTTTTCAGAAAAGGTACTTTTTAAGGAGATTTACCTTTTAAAAAAGGGACTTTTTTGTAAAAAGGTAATTTTTTAAGAAAACTTACTTATTTAATAAAAAGTCCTTATTTACGGAAAGCTACTTATTAAGGAAAGGAACTTTTTTAAGTAAAGGTACTTATTTGAAAAATTGTACTTTTTAAGAAAATTTAATTTTTTAAGAAAAGAACATCTTTTCAGAATAGGAACTTTTTTTAAAAAAAATATATATTTTTAAGAAACTTTTTAAAAATACTCTTTTTAGAACAGGTACTTTTCTCCCTAAAGGCACTTTTTTTAAGAAAATTTACTTTTCTAAGAAAAGGTAAATTTTTTAGAAAAGGTACTTTTTTAAGGAAAGGGATATTCTTAAGATAATACGTTTTTTTTAAAGAAAATATAATTTTTATAAAATTAACCTTCAAAACGGTACTTATTTGAAAAAAGTTTCTTTTTTAAGAAAAGGCTGTTTTCTCACAAATGCTATATTTTAAAGAAAATTTACTTATATAAAATAAAAGGTACTTTTTTAAGAAAAGTTACTTTTTTAAGAGAAGCACTTATTTAATAAAAGGCCCTGTTTTAAGGAAAGCTAGTTATTAAGGAAAAGTACTTTTTCAAGTAAAGGTACTTATTTGAAAAATTGTACTTTTTAAGAATATGTAATTTTTTAAGAAAAGAACCTCTTTTCAGAAAAGGTATTTTTTTTTTAAAGAAAATGTATATTTTTAAGAAACTTTTTAAAAATACTCTTTTTAGAACAGGTACTTTTCTTCCTAAAGGCACTTTTATTAGAAAAGTTACTTTTCTAAGAAAAGGTAAATTTTTTAAAAAAGTACTTTTTTAAGGAGAGGGATATTCTTAAGAAAATACTTTTTTTTTTAAAGAAAATATACTTTTTATAACATTAACCTTCAAAACGGTACTTATTTGAAAAAAGTTTATTTTTTAAGAAAAGGCAGTTTTCTCACAAAAGCTATTTTTTAAAGAAAATTTACTTATATAATAAATGGTATTTTTTTAAGAAAAGTTACTTTTTTAAGAAAATTTACTTTTTTAAGAAAAAGTAACATTTTAATAAAAGGAACTTTTTTTAGAAAGAAAAGGTATTTTTATTAAGAAATTAAGAATTTTTTAAAGAAAATCGTCTTTTTAAGAAGAGATCCATTTTTCAGAATAGGTACTTTTCTCACAGAAGGTACTTATTTAAGACCCCATTTGTTTTTAAAGAAAATATATTTTTTTCAGAAAAGGTATTTTTAAGGAGATTTTGCCTTTTAAAAAAGGTACTTTTTTGAAAAAAGGTACTTTTTTTAAGAAAAGGTACTTATTTAATAAAAGGTCCCTTTTTAAGGAAAGCTACTTATTAAGGAAAGGAACTTTTTTAGTTAAAGGTACTTATTTGAAATATTGTACTTTTTAAGAGAATTTAATTTTTAAGAAAATAACCTCTTTTCAGAAAGGTTATATTTTTAAAAGAGAACATATATTTTTAAGAAACTTTTTTAAATACTCTTCTTAGAACAGGTACTTAACAACAGATAAATTAAGAATTTGTTAAAGAAAAGCCATTTTTTAAGAAGGGATCCATTTTTTTTTCCATTCATACTTTTCTCACAAAAGGTATTTATTTAAGACCCCATTTATTTTTAAAGAAAATATATTTTTTTCAGAAAAGGTACTTTTTAAGGAGATTTGCCGTTTAAAAAAGGCACTTTTTTAAAAGGGTACTTTTTTTAAGAAAGGGTGCTTATTTAATAAAAGGTCCCTTTTTTAAGGAAAGCTACTTATTCAGGAAAGGACTTTTTTTAAGTAAAGGTACTTATCTGAAAAATGGTACTTTTTAAGAAAATTTAATTTTTTAAGAAAAATTTTTTTTTCATATTTTTTTTTTAAGAAAATATATATTTTTTAAGAAACTTTTTTAAAATACTCTTTTTAGAACAGGTACTTTTCTCCCTAAAGGTACTTTTCTTTACTTTTCTAAGAAAAGGTAAATATTTTAAAAAAGGTACTTTGTTTTAAAGAAAATATACTTTTTATAAAATTTACCTTTAAAAAAAGGTACTTATTTGAAAAAGTTACTTTTTAAAGAAAAAGCCCTTTTCTCACGAAAGCTTCTTTTTAAAGAAAATTTACTTATATAATAAAAGATACTCTTGTAAGAAAAGTTACTTTTTTATGAAAAAGTACCTTTTTAATAAAAGGTACTTTTTAAAGAAAAGAACTTCTTTCAACAAAAGGTATTTTTTTTAAAGAAATTAAAAATTTTTTAAAGAAAATCCACTTTTTTTAAGAAGAGATACTTTTTTAAGAACAGGTACTTTTCTCACAAAAGGTACTTATTTAAGATCCCATTTTTTTAAAGAAAATATACTTTTTTCCGAACAAGGTACTTTTAAGGAGATCTACCTTTTAAAAACGGCACTTTTTTGAAAAAAGGTACTCTTGTAAGAAAAGGTACTTTTTAAGGGAAGGTAATTTTTTAATAAAAGGTTTTTTTTTAAGAAAAGGTCGTTTTTTAAGGAAAGTTACTTAGTAAGGAAACGAACTTTTTTAAGTAAGGTACTTATTTGAAAAGATACTTATTTTGAAATGATACTTTTACAGAAAAGGAACTTTTTAAGAATAATTAATTGTCTCACAAAAGGCACATTTTGAAGAATATTTATTTTTATAAACTTTTTTAAGAAAAGCTAGTCTCTTAAGAAAAGTTACCTATATGAAAAAGAGTACGATTTTAAGAAAAGTCACTTTTTTTAGAAAAGGACTTTTAAAGAATAATTTTTTTGAGAAAAGGTACTTTTTTAACAAAATGTGCTTTTTAAGAAAAAGAATTTTATATGAAAAAAAATACTTTTCCATCAAAATTTAATTTGTAAAAAAAGAATTCTTCCTTAAGGAAATGTACAGTTGGTGCTGGTGCTTTTTTAAGAAATAGTACTTTTTTAAGAGTATGGTATTTTTTAAATAAAGGTAGTATTTGAGAAAAGATAATTTTCTGAAAAAAGATATCTTTTTTTTATGACAGAGCACTTTTTAATGTAAATGTAATTTTTTAAAAAAATTTACTTTGCGAAAACATAATTTTTTAAAGAACACTTACTTATACCGGGACGTATGAACGATTTTTTTAAGGAATTGTTATTCATCATACGGCATTTCCAAGTCAATGATTCAGATTCAATTACATAAAAAATGTTATAGACTTAAGTTAACTATTTCATAGCATAGCATAGCTTTATTTAAGGCATTATTATAGCTGAGTAAGAACTTTCAATGAGATTTACTTGTTTACTTTCAAATATATTATTGCATACTTTTGGGTAAGCATTTTTTTTTATTAATACTTGCAAAGTTATGAGTTTTTCTCTTTCTATTGCAATATTTTTCTTTACTGACTTTTAGTTTAGTAACACAAATTAATATGAAATTCAATGTTATTGTTGGTAGTAATGTAACTTAGTAAGAAAGCAAGCACTAACGATAAAATTTAACCAAAAACTTTTTTTATTTCATGCTCTATAACATAATTTAAAGGAATAAGAAAAGTTTAGCAACTTAAAATTTCTTTAACCCAAAACAAGAGATAAATATATATAAAACTAATAAAATTATAAATAATAAAGAAAACTTGGAAATGTAATTAAAAAAAAAAAAACCTAAAAGTAAAAAAAGTGTTTAAAAATCCATTCATTTCTCCAAATTTTATGATCTTGTTTCAAGAGCATTGCAATTCGAATTGTAGTGAATGAGAGGAGGTTAAAAATAAAACCACCCACTCAATAATATCGCAAAACCCACTACTTGTTCTTATGTTAGACATGTACATTTAGCAAACACCTTGAATAAAAGTTCCTGTTGAAAAAGTTTTTTTTTTCGCCTTTACTTTTTGTATGAGCTAAAACAAAATATTAACAAAAATTCAATCGTTAACAATCTATAAACATGATTGTATTTGTGTATGCTCTGCACGTACCCGATGAAAAATACCAAAAACAGATGAAAAAAAAAAAACGTGAGTACCACCTAGTTTTGTGACGTTAAACTTTTCAAATGCCCAACTTAACCAATATAAAGCATTCTATATTGACTGACTAACTGACTGGCTGGCTGACTCAAAGTATTGGTGGCTTGAGAATACTGTAGAAGGAATAAGTGTCTTTCTTCAGGACTAGGCTTCAATGAACTGCAAACAAGTGTTAGATATGAGTCATTTCGCTTTCAGAAATTTGGCAGTGATTTGGATTTTATATGATAGTAAAGATCAAAAAGATTAAATTTGATTTTATAGTTTTTCATCTCGTAATCTTTTTGCTTTTTAAAAGGACTTTGAAGTTTCGAAGGTTTAAATTTTAAAAAAAGTAATAATAGTAAAGTATACATGACCTCTAAAGCCATTATGAAGGTCAAGTGAAGCAACGGAATTTTGACAGCTTTATGAAATTTTTTATTTTATCATATCCGAGAAAAATATGCCAATAATGTCCTTTAAAAACTTTATACATTTTTGGCATCTTTAGATTTAATCTTATGTAACCAAAAAGAATTATTTTTTTTTGATTGTGGATCAAAATTTAACAATTTTTTTTTTAAGACTGGAGTAATAAATCTGTAGCAATGAACTTTTGCAATTAATATTAGAGATTTGGGTGCTCAATATTTTCATTTTCAACTCATTCTTAAAACATTTTATTGGAGATGTCAAATGATAAAAAATTATATAGTTTTGAAAGGACAAAGTTCACATAATTCTGTCCTGATTTATTTTATTTATTTATTTATTTGGTTTCCTGCACAACAAGACTAAGAGTCTTATAATTAAAGTACAGGATCGGTATAATGTGATACAGTATTTAATGAAAATATAACATAGTTTATAATTTGAATAAAATAAGATAACAAAAATTATTTTACATACATATATTCAAAACAAAGCAAAGTTTAAACAATATTTAAATGGTATTGAAAAATTGGAAAACTTGTTTCCTAAAATGTCCTGCGTTGCTTAAATATTGTAATGTTGGCGGTAGCAAGTTCCAAAGACGTATGCAGTGTATATAGAACTGCCATTCAGAGACCAAACTTTTATGTCTTATTTGAATTATAGAATTATTTCTTCTTGAATTAGAAAAGGATATTCGATTAAAAAGATATGTAGGCTCACGTGTAAATATAATCTTATGCATCAGTATCAATGATCGTATCTTCAAGAGATCGCAAAAATTCACACCGTAAAGTTTTCGTGCATACGGTGTTATGTGGGATGATCTTTTCAAATTGCAGACGTATCTCAATATAGAATAAAACGTAGTTGTTAATTTCCTAGAGCTAATAGAATCACAGCTAGCAAATAGTTCACATCCGTACAACAAAGTTGGAATTAGATAGGTTTTTGCAACTAGAACTCGTACATGGACTGGTGTAAGATGTTGAGTTTTCCACAATGATCGAAGTATTGAATAGGTTTTTCCCGAAGCGACATTTATATGATCAGACCAGGTGAGAGTTTTATTGAAAATAATTCCAAGATTTTTGGTTTTTTGTGTAATTTCAATAATTTGACGGTTAAGCATAATATCTGGTATAACAAGGGAAGGCACTGATCTTCGAGTAATAACGATGCATTTAGACTTTGAAGGATTGAGACATAGCCCATTTGCCAGAGCCCATAAGTAAATTCGATTAAGATCCACATTTAGGTTCGCAACACAGTTATGTAGTTCATCGAAACGACTACAAACATAAAGTTGCACATCATCAGCATACATATGAACTTTACAATACGAAAGTTGTCTAGGCAAATCATTTATATATATAGTGAAAAGAAGTGGTCCTAGAATCGAACCTTGCGGAACGCCTTTTTTTACTGGAAGCACATTTGATATTTTATTATTGGCGTTAACGTATTGTTGTCGATTTTCTAAATAAGACGATATAAGACGAGTTGCGGAAGGAGAGAAACCAAAAAAAGTTCTTAACTTCATGCAGAGTATTTCATGATTCACAGTATCAAATGCCTTCGAATGATCTAAGAGCACTAGAAATGCAATGTTACCACTATCAATATACCCACGAATATCTTCAGACACATCAATGAGTGCAGTTATGCAGCTATGTTTAGGACGAAAGCCTGATTGTCTGTCTGAGAGTAGGCCCATATTCTTGACATGTTTTCCAATTTGCTGATGCAATAACCTTTCAAGCACTTTAGACAAGTATGGTAGGATAGCAATGGGACGATATTCTTTATTTGATTTAGGAATAGGTAAAATTTTAGCATTTTTCCAACTTTGAGGAAATACACTTTTTGAGATAATAGTGTTAAAAATATGGGTAATTTGAGGTAGCAGTTGAGGGATAATTTCCTTTAAGAATCTGGGATGTATGTTATCAGAACCAACAGCATTAGATTTCACAGCTTGGCATGTGGAAAGTACTTCCAGTTGGTTTACGCATTGAAAACAAAAAGCATTTTCCGATAAAGTTGAACTAATATCAGTATTGCTGGTATAATATCCATCGTTTATGGGGATGTCAGGGATATTTGTAAAAGATTCGTTAAGCGAATCAACATTTATGTCAGAATTGACAATTTCCTTAGGTTTGCCGACACCAATTTCTCGTATGAGTTTCCACGTTTTTTTAGAGTGTCCAGCAGAAATAAATAGGCTAGAGTAGTATGCAGATTTAGCAGTTTTTATCATTTTATTTACTTGTTTTCTAGCTTTGGAATATTCGTCATATAAATTATCTGTTTTAAACAGTTTCCAACTTTTAAAAGCTTTGTCCCTTTCACAGATTTTATTCTTAATCTGTTGATTGAACCAGGGTTTATTTTTGTAACTGTATTTTGTTGTTTTTAAAGGTACAGATTTGTGGAACACATGTGCCAAATTTTGTTCTAAAAAACTGACCTGATTGTCAACCGAAGGCATGTAGTAAATGGAGTCCCAATCGATTTTAGATAATTCGAATAACATCGCGCTTCGATCCATTTGTTTAAAATCATAATAAGTAACAACGTCATCCACCACTTGCATTTTAAAGTCAAATGATAGAAAAATTAAGTCGTGCTTTGAAAAACAAGGTGCTGAGAGCTGATCATAGAGTAAGACTTTCTTTTTGCTACTGACAAAGAAAAGATCAAGTAACGAGTTACTTGTAGCTGTAAAATGAGTTGGAACTGTAATGTTAGTTGGAGAAAGGCCAATTGATTGCATTATGTCAAGTAAAATAGTCTCATTGATAACGTTTGAATTAAAATCCCCACATATTAAAATATCTTCATAATTGAGAGTTATAGTTTCGAGTATATTTTGAAAAACATCAAGGTCTATTCTTTTATTAGGTCTATAAACACATCCAACAAGTAATTGTTTTCCATGGGACGAAACTTCAACAAATATATGTTCAACCTTTTCATGAGGTTTAGATTTGCTATGAAATTTACACATAATGCCTTTTCTGACAAAAATAGCTACACCACCACAACGAGTATTCCTATCACAGCGAAAAATTTTGAATCCGGTTAATCCAATCATTTTATCATCAACTTTTTCATTGAACCATGTCTCCGAAACACATATTATATCAACACCTGAGTTCTCAAAGATAAACCTAAATTCATCAATCTTATTATTAAGACTCTGCGCATTAATATGGCATATATTTAAACCTGATCTCTGTTTGCATAAAATACGAATAAGATTATAAGTTACGTCTTTGGAACTGAAAGATAAACTATCGCCGTTCAAAATCATAATGAAGGATTAAAAAAGCAACGCAAGGATAAAGAAGGAAGAAATTTACAAAAAGTGTTAGAAAATCTAAAAAATATATCAAATTTGTTACGTATATAAAAAATAGTAAAAATAATACTAATAGAAGAATTAATAAATGAAGACAGAAATACCAATTTACTATTGAAACCATTACCAAATCATCAGTTGTTGGCAGGAAAACATCCATCAGGAAATAAATTGTTTAGTCCTTCGATAGTCTCAACTCTAACTGGTTCGTCATTACCATTGAATCTAATATATACTAAGCCTCGAGTAGTGTATGCTGTTTTTATCAGCCCTTTCTTTTTAAATTCAATTGCAGATCGAAGTATTTTATGATTAGTGGTGGTCAAGTTTTCATTGACGTAGAAGGTGCGATCGCCACCAAAGCCGAAATGTGAAAGTTTCAGTTCAGTCTTGTACGCTTTACGGTAATTAGAGAGACATTTCAATATGAAGTTTTTGTCGTATGGGGAACAGAGTTTGACCATAATCACTGCATCAGGAGAAAATTTTTTATCTTTGTTATTGTGGTTCTGGAGACGATATAGAGATTTAATGGCAGGTGTTGGAATATTTAAAACGTCGCATATTGCCTGAAATACTTCAAACAAGTTTTCATCTTTTTTATACGGTATGCCATTAATACGAAGATCTGACGCGACGACAGAATTTTCCTGTCGCTGTATTTGTGTTTTTAAATTCTGTACCTCACTCTTAAGGCTAATAATTTCATCTGCGACAGTTTCGAGTTTTGTTACACGTTGGTTTATATCTAAGATGTCACTCTTCAGTTCATCGAATCTCTTGTTAAATATTTTTTCTAAACGAACTTCACTTTCTATAAACATCGTTTTTATGAGACCAAGCAAATTATCAAATCTCTTATCAACGAGAGTTAAGAGTTTAAATGGAGAATCTGTGGACAGCCTTGGTGTTTTTGTTATATTTCCAGAAAGGGAGCTCTGCAAAGGTTCTCTACATCTTTTTGGCGCATTAACTATATTTTTTATGTTACTGTTGATGTATTCAGTTTCTGATACAGCATTCAAATTGTCAATGCTGTTTCTGCTGTTGTTGTTGTCGTCGTGGGTGTTGTTGTAATTCATTTTGTAATTGTTTCGTAAATAATGATCCACACAAAGCGTTAATTTTTTTTATAAGTTTTGATTTGTATTGTTTTTGATGAGAGGTTGTTTTAAAAAGAGCAACTCACATAAGGCGACAAACCACAATAATTTTGTTTTTTTTTTTTTATTGATTTGAAGAGATGTTGTGTATTTTATAAAAGAAACTCTTAGTTCAATATGTGTATGTTTTGGTTTTTTTTTTTTATTATTTTTATTATTAGTTTTGAATTTAGAAGGAAAATGTTTTGTTATATGAACTCTTTTAATATTGTTAACTTAGATTGACACTAATATCAAATGTTTACACCAGTAGAAAATGTTTTATTTATTAATAGGTGTTTTTTTTTAAATTTAAATAAAAATTGTAAGTTAACTTTTTATGTGAAACTGGGGAGCTTATTAAAAATACACGACCGTACTCTACGACTGCGTAATAGCAAAAAAAAAATATATATTGACTATATTCAAGATTTGCCTCCTCCATGTGACAATAATGGCAATGGGTATTAAGATATTATTTATTGGTAAAAATCGGTGCATGCTCAGACCTAGTCCAGATACAAATGACCCTCAAGTGATCGACTCAAATTATCGTACAGATCTCGGTCAAATTGGGTTTGTACACACAGAAAACAGATTCGTTGTTGCAACTGAATTTATTGCCAACCGAATTTTCGTAGTCCCATATACTATCACAATATTCTGTTGTGATTGCTGAATTATATGACACATATTACCGTACAGTGGTAAAAGCAATTGACATTATATATTAATTCGATTGTATGAACTATGATATTTAGTTGATACAATGGTATTCTTAATTTTAATTGGTTGTTACAACCATCGTGATTCTTACTAATACATATTATATCGAGGGCTTATATTCAAAAAGTGCTATCTGCATCATTAGTTATTTTAAAGAGAGCGTATAAAACCAATTTATTAATAAGATCTGAAGGTATTTATCGATCGATTTGCTACAATATCTATTAATAAATAGTCATACTAATCATGTATTATAACAAAATTAATATTATATTTGCCAGTTATATCAAAGATCAGTTTGAAATCAAAAATTAATATTGCTGTCATATGTAGATAGATACGTAGATAGCACTAAAAATCAAAATTTATAATTATTTATTTTCAGTATTTATTTTTGAATAATTTATACATTTTACATTAAAAGAGATAAGGCATGTATCATATGATAAAACAATTTGATAGTTATCCTTGACTTCACTATATAAACGGTTTTGAATTCAAATCGCCAATTTAAAGTTATATATTATTCTCATTTGCATATTGTCTGCTAAGATTTCTAAAAGAGTAAATATTATCACTACTAAATTTATATTCTTATTAAAGCTGTATCCATTTATTAGATAATATTGATATATTTTAAAGACATTCGATTCGAACGCATTTGATCTAGGCCATCACATGCACTTTTTTAACATATTTATATGGCTCTATCATAAAATGTTATTTAGCTAGCATAATTGTTTTTGCGGACGATAGTTTAATTACAATTGAAAAAAAGTGATTTTGTGTCGTCGGTCGAAATTAAAAGGTATCTCGAAAACTCACTACTTAAACAATCGTATGATAATCTCCTCGCTATGATAATCGACTTTGCAACAACCACTGTCTTCGTGACATTCTAACTGAAAAAAGAAACAGTGATAAGCATCCTGGATGTGGTCAGATCATTTAATATATCTGGGAACTGTTCATGTGCCTAGTCTAAAACAAAAAATTGATTTTATTCGTTTGTACAACATTGCGATTAATCATACCTGTTTAAAAGCAGGTGTGCTGACGACAACTCGATAACAAGGTTTCAGGTTATATACATATGTCCTCACAAACATTTGTAGCGCTAATACAGGCGTTAGAGGAATTTTCATATACTTCACCGAAATAAAAGCCTGACTATGTTTTGTGTATCTGTACATGTGTATCTTTGACGCAGTGAAGGTTAGTACGCTCTTGATTGGCAGATAAGTTTTCTAAACTATAACCATAAATACCAGGAAAAACACATGCCATGGTGATTGGACAACACCATCAGGTTCCATAATAACGAGTATTTCTTGTATACTCTTCTATCATCTACTTTTAACAATAATTTAGCACTTTTTGACACGTTATGATTATAAATTATAAAATTAAATTATCACAATATATTTATTACTTTTTTTGTTATTTTATTTTATTTAACAAATGTCAAATTTAATCAACAATTCGGTCTGGCAAATTATTTCTTTTTTTGTTATTTACAACAGAAATTAAATTTCCTTTCGGTTAGAAATACCAAAAGAGGGTACAAATTTGGGTTTCTTTTATTACAACCGAAAAACCGTTCTTAATAGAAATTTTATATATAGTACTCTAAACAATTATTTGTTATAATATCTGCTAAAACATTTTCGGTTTGAAATATGTTGGTATAACTGAATTAGTAGTTACATTCGCCAATAATTAGTATTAAAACATGTTATTCTTGGTTCTATTAGGTTGCCTCAATTAAATTAGTTTATAAATTTACATAAAGACATTGATTGGTATACGTAACTAATATTGTTGTTTTAGATATCTTAATTTTAGATGCATTGTGATTAGACGATAGTTTTAATAGAGCATCTATTTTATTTTTAAATATTTAAGTATTACAATAAAAGTTCTAATTATATTAACAAACTAGATGTAACCCGGTGTGCTTCGCTACACCCTCCCCCTCCCCACATTACCTCTTTATTATGCTAGTATAGATCATTAGTACATATTTTTTTATTTCGATACTTGCTGATATACAATGTTTTTTGTTTTTTCATTCGGTACAACAATTATCAGTTTTTTCGGCGTTCCTACCCTGGAGCAAGGTACATGTAGCTGCCCATGAGAAGAAGATGGATTATCCATATTATATCTGGCAACACTTAACTATTGGCCTTGAACTTAGAATATTATTTAGCAATTTTTCTTTTTATAGATTTTTGCGTTTGGCGATTTTTGATTTTGGCGATATGTTTTCCACGACAAATCACATTAATAACTAATGAACTTGTCAAAAAACTGTCGCTTTAGTAATGCTTCATATTTTTTACATAGGAGGTGCCACGCCCACTAATCCCATCCCGCCCAATATATATTGGACTACTCACATTAATATTTGATGGACTCATGCAAAATGCCGAGTCTTTCCCTTTTATAGTACACCAGTTATATGATATTAGATATCTACTTTGCATGGGCGGTGCTACGCCCACTGCTCCGATCACGCCCATTTTTTAGTTCGACTAATCACACAAAGAACCTATGGGCTCAGGCAAAACCACAAAGCTCTCTCTTTTACAGTACTCCAGATATATGACATTAAATAGTTACTTTGCATGGGGAGCGCCACGCCCATTGGTGTCAACCCGCCAATTTTTTGTTCGACTACTCATACTAAGATCTGATAGGCTCGTGCAAAGTGTCAAAGCTTCCTTTTTTAGCGCACCAGTTATATGATATCATATATTTACTTTGTATGGGCGGTGCCACGCCCACTTCTCTGATCACGCCCATTTTTTGTCTAACTAATCAAATGAACAACTTATGGGCTCAAACAAAGTCCCAAGACTCTCACTATTACAGTACTCCAGATATATGCTATTTTATATTTACTTTGTATGGCAGGTGCCACGCCTATTGGTCCGACAGTGCCCATTTTGCATCCGACTACTCACACTAATAATAGGTGACATCAGAAAATTTTGAAAAGCTCTCTCTATCACATTACTCGAAATACATAATATTGAACTATTACTTGTATGGGAGGTACCACGCCCACTTATTCGATCCCGCCCATTTCCGGCGTGCCTACTTATATTAACAATGGGTGACCTCACATAAATTTGCAAAGCTCTCCCTATCATAGTACTCAATATATGTATATGATATTAAAAATGTACTTTGTGTGGGAGGTGCCACGCCCACCAAAAATATTTAAAAGATTATAGCCTATAGCACTTCCCATATCCGCAGTAAGACCCTGTGAAAATTTCAGGAAGATCAGATGGGTAATTACGAAGATTACCTCCTACAAACAAACAAACAAACACACATTACCTCTTTATTATATTAGTATAGATTTCTCTAGTTGCAACTGAATTCCAACCAATCTTTTTTCTGTGTGTATGTGCCCATTACTTCCACTAATCAGTAGTCTAAATATAAATCTTGTAGGAGATTTCTTCGTCATAGCCCCCATATAAAGCTTCTTCCTAATCTTCATTTAAATCTACCAAAAAAGTAAAAAACTGCACAGATGTTTCTCAAGTTTGGTTTTTATATGTTTTTTGCAAAAAATAAGTAACTATTTTCATTTTTCGGTTCTGTGATGATATAACAGAAAATTGCTAAAGATTATCGAGAATGTCTTCATTTAGTTAACACTAATGGCTAATGGCATCGTGGAACGAGTATTTAAATAAATTTTTGGAAAAATTTTATTTTTTGAAATACTTTTAAAAGCAAAGACGGACACGAAATGAAAGGCTTTAAAAGCAAATTTACTCCACTGGTGTTTTTTCTGCTAACATAGATTTTATGAAAGGGTTAGCTGTCAAATGAACTGCCATACTGCGCTCACTTTTTCACATTTATAATCAGTATACTCTGGCAAACTGTCACGAGTAGATCCAAGATTAAAATAACGCTACCAAATTATTCGAATTTACTTTGAAAATCAGACATCGATTTTTTAAGACGGACATATGTTGGAAAAAATTTAAGTTACCTCAACTTAAAGAAGAATATCGAAATCTTAGAAGAGAAGTTACTCGTGAAATTCGTAGATCAAAGTCTGAATATTATGGCCACCGTTTTGTAAATGCAATTAACACCAAATGGAAATGGAAAACTATTCGGGAAATTGGAATTGGCCGAACTAGTAATAGGAAAACTTGCGAACTCACTCCTGATGAACTTAATTCAGCTTTTACTAATTTACCCACTGTTCAATGTCAACCTCCAGCACACAATGCAATCAATAACCTAGTGATTTCTGACAATGATAGTCCATTTGATTTTCAATGTGTTAGCAATGATGAGGCCCTTACCTGTCTTTTAGCCATAAAATCAAATGCAATTGGATATGATAACATGCACCCTAAATTTATCAAAATTATCCTTCCTATCCTCTTACCATACATAACTTACATGTATAATACAATCCTTACCACCAGCGTGTTTCCAACACAATGGAAGCATGCAAAGGTTATTCCTGTGCCTAAGGCAAACTCTGAGTTTAGGCCTATATCAATACTACGATTCTTTTCTAAGGCTCTTGAGAAGATAATGCATAAACAGATAAACGAATACCTAAAACGATTTGGGCTATTATCGCAAAAGCAATCAGGCTATAGGCAAAAACATAGTTGTACAACTACTTTAATAGATGTTGCAGATGATATTCGTCATGCCATTGATGGTGGAAATATTTGCTTTTTAGTCCTTGTTGATCATTCTAAAGCCTTCGACATAGTTGATCACTCAATACTTTCAACAAAACTTAGCCGGCTTTTTAATTTCTCCGTGTGTTCAAAGAAACTTATTGAATCCTACCTGGCAAACCGTGTTCAGTCAGTCTTCTTTAATAACCAATTTTCGAGACCACTACATGTACCTAAAGGTGTTCCGCAAGGCTCAATTCTAGGCCCTCTTTTATTTTCAATGTACGCCAATGACTTGCCAGATCATGTAAAGTATTGTAAAGTACACATGTACGCCGATGACGTCCAACTATATCTTTGCAGTCCACTAATATCTTCCAGAGAAAACGTAGCAAAACTTAATGATGATTTAAATAATATTTATAACTGGAAAACTGCTAATGGACTTTGTCTGAATCCCCTCAAGTCCAAATGTCTCATCATATACAAGAAAACTCTACGTCATAATCTAGATTTTGATATTGTTCTCAACAATCAGAGAATTGAAATTTTGTCCTCATCAAAAAATCTGGGTATTGTTTTTAATGACACACTTAGTTGGAACAATCATGTAAACGTTGTGGTAGGGAGAACGTATGGTATGCTTCGGACGCTTTGGGCGACTCAATCTTGCACTCCATTAAATATAAGAATAATACTTGCAAAATCTTACCTAATGCCGGTTTTATTATACGGGTGTGAAATTTTTGCTTTATGTGACTCAACTAGTAAGAGAAAACTAAATGTGGCCTTCAATAGTATTATAAGGTATGTTTATGGATTAAACAGACTTGATCGTATTTCCTCGTTTTCAACAAGACTATATGGTATGTCGTTTGATAATATTTTAAAATTAAAGGTGCTAGTCCTATTACACAAAATTATATATCAGAAGGAACCATCATACCTTTTCAACCGCTTAACCTTTGCAAGATCCAATAGAGGGAGAAAGCTTGTACCGATAAGATATCGCAGTAAAATTTCTGAATGGCAGTTCTATTTTAATGCCGTTTATCTCTGGAACTTACTACCACATCAAACACAGAAAATCAACAACGCAATACAGTTCAAAAACAAAATAACTGCTAGTTTTTCAATTCAAATTTAAATTGATTGTCACTTATTGTTTTTAATATACCTACGTTATTTCAACCATTTTTTTTTTCTTAATCAAAATTTTTACCATTTGATTCTTTTATATTAAATTATGTCAAACTCATTCATTTATTTAGTTCTTTATTTTATTTATTTTTTTTTATTTACTTTATATAATTATACAATTTATTTAAATATTTTTGTATACTGTAACTTGTTTTTTTCTTTAAAAATTCCCATACTATAATATAAAAGATGTAAATCTTGTTGTATGGGAAGAACAAATAAAAAATAAACTAAATAAACTCGTCCATATGGGGAACCCATCCGTCGCAGTGTGGATAGATTTCATACGCAATAGCAGCAATATATCGAAATAATGTGCGTGCAGAAGAAAATGTCGCCGCTGTAAGCGAAAGTATGGAAGAAGCTCCAAATTTATCGATTCGTCGACGGCCGCGCTATGTGGAAAATTTTACGAAAAGATGTTGGCCTACACCCGCATATTATCTAGCTGGTGCAGGAGTTAAAGCCACGAGATCATCATGTGCATCGTTCTTTCACCGATTGGTCTCTAGAGCAGTTCGAAACTGACCGAAGTTTTGTCGCAAAATTGAGTTTAGCGATGTGGCTCATTTTTGGCTTAACGGATTTGTTAGTAAACAAAATTGTTGCATATGGACTGATACCACAAATTAAAAAAAAATTAATTAAAAACAAGTAAGAGTGTTAAATTCGGCTGTGCCGAATCTTTGATACCCTCCACCTTGGTTTGAGTCTTGATAATAAATGTAAATGAAGAAGTAAACAATTTGTTAAACTTAATACCAAATTATTTCAACAAATTCTGTGGGTTGGCTTTCGTCTTTTCATCGTGGTTGCTGATCGCCATGCATTTAGGTTATATACTTATATGCATGCGTTTCCGGTTATATGACATAACTTCTCGTTTAATTTAGTTTTTGCTAATTAAATAGCTCGCTCTAACCTCTATTGCAAAGCTAATGGTTGTGTAGGGTGGCTATATGCACTAAATCGTGCTAATTGGAGATGTCTGTATAGTTTCTTTTAACTGGCCAAATATTTCTTCATTGCGGCCATATATGTCGGATGGAGTAACAAAATAATAACCAAAAAAAACTCTCTCAATTTTTTTATTAAAATATTGCCATATTTGGAACACATAGACAATATATTATTAATAATAAATATTCAAATTAGGGATGCCAAACGCAAAAAACCAAATGTCCCAAACATTTTAAATAAAATAATTTGTTCTCTTTATTTTCTGAAAAACTTCAAATTTTCATCCAAAAAAAATTGTGAAAATTTATATATAAAAAAAACAATTCTCATCAAATTGCGCTTATTTATGTAACAGTTTTTATGTTCGCAATTCTTAAATATCATTTGACGTTTTCTAAAATTCATTGAATTTAAATTAATGTTTTCTGTATTGTGATTCTGTAAATTTCAACGATCCGACAATCGCAAAATATATCGACAGCTATTGTTGTTTGCACTAAGGATTAAGTGATTCACTAAGTACAGACATCTTAACGACATTCGACATATCTATTTTTCTATTTATTTAAATTGTAAACGAGTGGCATCTCTGTCAAAATAAGCGAAAAACACAAAGAAGAATAGAAAAAAACAAATTACTTCGTGTTTGACAGGATGATTTTATGTTTATGTTTAATATCTTTATTTTTTTACTAATATTTCTGTGTATTTATTTGAAAATGAAAAAATGAATTGAATATGCTATTTAATTTTTTTATTTATATAAAAAAGTATTTTAATAAAAGCAAAATATTTTCACTATTTTATGATTTTTATTTATGTATGATGACATTTCAACCTAAAAATTTAAGTTTTTATCGATTGAATAAACAACACAAAAATGGTTGTCGCTGAGATAACAACAACAGCTGACTTTAACAATAGCGAATATCGTTTAAAAATTTTACTGATAATTTTGCAATTTTCTTTTTTTAATGATTCGACTATCGTTAAAAGGAGTTAGTGAATCGCGGTACTGAAAAGCTATTAATTTCTCCTGAATGTCAATATTTTTTTTAAATGTTAAAATTTTTTATATGTAAACATAGGTATTTGCTGTTTTTTTTTTGGAATTTCAATTTGTGTTTAACGAATAAAATTTATATATTAAAGATGCAATTGATGTCTTCTAAATTTAAAATTATAATTTCCACCGTTTTGATATGATTTTCTGAAATTCAATTAATTGTAATTTATAATTGGAAATTTTTAATTCCAGTTTTTAGAATTGATATTTTCTTAAATTTGAATGGAAAAATTAAAAAGTGCAATTTTGTATTTATGTGTATAATAATGCTTTAGTAATTATAAACAATTTTTAAAAATTAGATGTAATCGTAATCAGATATTTTGTAGGTTAAGCAGAATAATAATTCTATATAACTATCTAGAACTGTTTTGCAAGCAAAAAACTCATTGATGAACTCGGTAACTCTATTTTGTAAAGACAACAAAAAGTTAATATGCCAAACTTAAGTTCATATTTGTAAAAGAATAATGAAAAAAACGTATGAAATAAAAGACCAGCCCGTGTATACTCTTAACATTGTTCTGTATGATATCCAGTTGAAAATATTAACATTCATGTTAAAATAGAAAAAACTATTGCAAAGCTAATTAGAATAAACAAAAATTGTGGCGCCATCTACTGTGGCATAGTCACGCTGAGCAAAATGAAGTGACACTCTGTTAATGCAAAAGAAATGTATTTTCCTCACAACAAAATATTGCAGAATTTTATGTAAATAAAATAATATACCGACTTATTTCTAACATGCAGTTGTTATGGATATACGTACATATATAATATATGTATATTATTTGTATTATTTAATATGTTTATATAAATTTATAAATAAATTTATACATAAAATTTTTTTTTTGCTATATTTAAATTATTTTTTTTTTATTAACAACTAGGTATTTTAGCATTATTTGCTTAAGATGTTGGTGAATTTTTACTCCCTTTATATTAACTAGTAGTGTCTGCTTGTCAAAAAAATTTTGGATCGATTTTAACCAATTTCGCGTGAGCCATTCGGTCTGAAATTTTGCAGGCAGGCTCGTGGTAATAACAGAAATGATCTACCAAATTTTTAGAGTGATGCCGAAACAATGGAAACTTTAAAATTTTTCTACCAGAGTTAATAAAAAAATGTACAAAGGGTTAGTTTTTATTACATTATTACCACAACGACCACAAAAACAGCAAGTCCAGCTATGACAACAACACAACATTTAGAATAACAACAAGAACAATATAGAATCATCATATTTTTCATTTTTTTTTTTTACTTTTTCAGAGATTTCCCTGGACCTGTTCCACCGATTTTAATGATTTTTGAAATAGAAATCTTCCCATGAATTTGTGAATCATTCTCACTAAAAATGATCACTGTAGCTGCACTATTCAGGGCGTGATCGTGACAAGAACAACATAGAAAATTATATTTTTTCAAGACTTTTTTAGTTCTTCATTCAAATCTCGGGCCCTAATCGACCGATTTGGACGATTTTAAACAGCAAACTTTTCAGGATGTTAATGAATCATTTTTTATGTCAACGAGCATCCTAGCTGCCCGATTGATGCCGTCATCGTGATTTCCACAGACGGACAGACGGACAGACGGACAGACAGACAGACGGACAGACGGACATCGCTATATAAGGATCACAAATATATATATTTTATGGGGTCCAACATTTTTTTTCTAATTATTACAAACGGAATGACAAACTTATATATACCCTCTGCACACTGGAGTGGAGGGTATAAAAACAATAGATTATTTTTTTTATTTCTTTCGCATGACCTGCATCTATGCAAAGAAAACTAGTTATGGAAATATTAATATATTTCCATCAGAAAATCATATATGATCATTATTATGAAAGTGGTCGAAGTCTAAAAAGCAGGTTTCCTGTTTTTTGATAACAGTTTGTTTAACTTAAAGTAATTGAAAGTAAATGTATGATTTTGTTCTAAATATTAATTAATAATAAATTATTCTAATCACTGTTTTTGGAATTTCAAGTCCTTCTTATAATATTGAATTGGATTAAGTTAAGTCAATCCTTAAAAACACCGTTTGCTTATGAGATTCACATAAATTTTTAAATCATAAAACCTTTTCAATTACTAAAGAGGAATATAATATTTTATTTAAAAAGTTACAATGATATTAACATATTTTTAAATTTATTTGAAACAATAATAATGGCTTACTCCATTTTCACAAATAATGTTTTAAAATTTTTAAAGTTATAAATTTTAAGATGGCGATAACATAATTATGGACGAACTCATATTCTAAACTTAATAAACTTTTAATTCTAATTGCATTTGTTACAAACATTGGAACATTTACGTAATTATGAAAGTGAACTAAGTCAAAATTAAAAAAAAGCAAGTAAGAAAATTATAGTCGACCTAGCGCGACTATACGATACCCTATACCATGGTTTAGAGACCCTATCTCTTCGCTCCAACTAATGGGATATAGAAAATAAGCATAAACCAAATTTGAGTGGCAGTTTTATTAATTTTTTTTTTGGCTGCAGATATGAAAAAGTTCATATTGGGTGATATATTTATATGGGGACTAGGTCGAAAAATTAACCAATCGTGACCATATTTGGTAAAGTCACTTATATTTTGAAAAAATTAATACAAACCAAATTTGAGAAAAATTTGTGCAATATATCAGCTTTTTTATAGATTTAAGTGAAGATCGGAAAGTAGCTCTACAGTGCGCTCATAAATGATAGCACATTTTCTTTTAAAAGAAAACAAATTAATTTGTTATTTTCTAACATAACATTAAACAACTTACATTTGACCAATTTGTACCCATATTATTTTTGCAAAACTCCAAATGTGCATCAATGTGACGTTTCAAAAGACGAGGAATTTTCTTCATTCTTTGTCTTTGTTTGGACGATTTAAGAATATTCCAAAGGGTAGTTATGCACAATTTATTGGAAATGCTGAATGTTGCTTGCTGTGTTCAAAATAAGTCGACGCTCGCGTTCATTCGACTTATTTTTTCTACCACTGCTTTTACTTTTGCCATAATTTTCAATATTTTTCAAATAATTAGAAATAACCTTTCGACTTCTGCCGATTTCACTTGCAATTTCTGCTTTTGATGCAGCATTTTGAAACAAAATTAAAATTTGACCTTTTTCAAATTCACTTAACATTTTTTTTTTTTTTTTTTTGATATAATCTTTATTCCATTAATAAATAAATTTACAATTCAATAATTAGTGCCTCAGCGTCCAATCGACATTATAGAGGCGAGTTGGCAAACTATTTTAAACAAGAACTAAATATATGTATACATAATTCAGTTTAGAGTTATATATATAAAAAAAGAAAAAAAAAAAAAGTATATATATATAAATACACATTAAGTAAAATAAAAAATAAAAATCTATCTATAAGAAAAGTAATTGATTGTATATTTACAATGAGATAAATATTCTTTGTTGTAAGATCTAATTACGAAAGAAGCATTTCCAATTTTTCAAGTAAATATTCTTTTATCTTTCTTTTAAAAACTGATATTCTTTCAATGTTTTTGAGATGTTGTGGAAGATTGTTATATTCCAAACTACCCATGTGCTCCACTCTCTGTCTTGTGGTTTCCAATCTACACCTTGCAATTCGCAAATTCATGTTGTTCCTTGTATTAAACGCTGTTTGATTTCTGGAATATGTAATGGTATGATGACCAATATCATGTAAGGATTTATAGACATGAAGCAATAATTGCATTTTATGTAATCCATAAATTGGCAAAACTGTCAATGATACTTCTTTATAAAGAGATAATGTTGGAAATGTTAGTGGCAGACTAAAGACAGACTTCAATGCTTTATTTTGGACTCTTTGTAATGATTTTAATTCGGTGCTTTTTTTATAGCCATATATTATTGGCAAATAATTCAAATGGCTATGTATCAATGCTTGGTAAATAAGAAATTTCGTTCTGGTATTGAATTTATTTTTAAATTTATAAATCAAACCAATAACAGCTACAATTTTTGATCTGATGTGTTGCATGTGAACATCCCATGACAAATTAGTTTGCAGGTACATGCCAAGATATTTTGTTGAAGACGTTTCAAAAACTTCCCTTCCATCAATAAATATACTAAAGTCTTGGTTGTCATTTATATATGGTCTGAATCTCAATAGTTTAGTTTTCTCAGAATTTAAGACAAGTTTGTTTATTCTAGCAAGCTCTGATATCAACGCTGCATCACGTTCCATGTGAGCTTTCAAAGCTGTTTCATGTTTATAAGGGTAAAAGATACATATATCATCCGCATACAAAAACAAATTTCCAAATAAACCAAGATTCATAATATCATTCAGATAAACAGTAAACAACAAAGGGCCCAAAACACTTCCTTGTGGTACTCCATATTCAACACTACCAAGATAACTTCTATGGTTGTTAACTTCAACAAACTGCTTTCGATTAGTTAAGTAGTTTTTTATCAAAGCTATTGATTTTCCGTTCACACCATAGTATCTAAGCTTATGTATTAGTATATCATGATCTACAAGATCAAATGCCTTCGAAAAATCGTAAAAAATACCAGCCACACCCTTAAAACCGTTATCCAATCCTTGGCAAATATTGTTTATAACATTTACTACAGCATCTTCTGTACCACATCCCTTCTTAAAACCATATTGACAACTATATAATAAGTTATTTTCGTTTAAATACGACGAAAGCTGTTTATGTAAGATTTTTTCGAAAATCTTATCAACTAAGGGAAGCAAGGCAATAGGACGAAACTTTTCTACTTGTGTAGCATGAGACTCTTTTGGTATAGGTATAATTTTAGCAATTTTTAAATCATTTGGATACAGTGAAGTATGAATCATACGATTAAAAATGTTTGAAAGATATGGACATAAAATATCTTTGCACTCAAGAAGCATTTTTGGTGGAATTCCATCATAACCACAGCTTTTGGCTAAATCAAGTTCTGAGATAATTTCAGCTATTTCCAAATCGGTAGTATTAAAAAAGTCAAATGTTTGTTGACATCGACTTAATGTTCTCAGTCCATTACATGAATCCCCAGGTAAGTATTCGATTCGCTCTTTTAAAGTTTTTGGTATTTGAAGAAAGTAGTGATTAAATAGGTCAGCTTTGACTTGGTTGTTTGTAATAAAAACTCCATCAACATTTTTTATATCAACCTCCCTTTTCAAGTTTCTACCAAGATTTTTATTTAAGAAATTCCAGCTTTTTTTCGGATCGTGCTGAATATTGCTTAAATTTTTATAATAATATTCATTCATGGATTCCCTGGAAGCTTTCCTGATTATATTGCTTATTCTTTTTAGTCTACTTTCTATTTCATCACATCGACGTTTTCTCCTCAATTTCAAAAGACTTTTCTTGAATAATATTAAAGCTTGCAAATTTTTATTTATCCATGGAGTTATTTCATTTTTTATCATCCTTTTATCTCGTTTTTCTATAGTCGAATTCTTTACTGCATTTGATATTAGAGTCATTATACGTGTGGTGTCAGTAGACGGATTGCCAGTTTCCACAAATGTTTGTAAAGTATTACAAAGTTTTTCTTTAGCATGTGTATAGCTACAAATTTGACGAACTATTTCGATATATTCTGATATACTTGCTTGAGTCTTTATTTTGCATGATAGTAGATTGTGATCTGATAAAGAACAGACAATAGTATCGATAAAAATAGATTCCTTAATATTAGTGAAGACATTATCGATTGATGTCCCAGATTCAGGTATGGCAATTCCTATAATAAAAAGTTGATAATACATTAATCAAGTTTACCGATAGTGCACTCTGTAAAACATCAATGTTAGAATCACCAACAACAACACTGGGGAATCTACCGTTACTAATTAATAAGTTTTCAATAAAATTTAGAAACTCCGTAGTATCACACTTTTGAGATCTATAAAACGATGTAAACCTGAGTGGTTTTCCATTAATCTTGATATTTTCCAATGATAACGTTATCGTTTCAATAAAGTGTTTACTTTCACATCGTTCAACATTAAATTTAATATCCTTATGGATGTAAATAGATGTTCCACCATAATTATCTCCTCTACAGCAATGGGCCACGTTGTATCCAGGAATATTATAAATCTGTACACAGGTTGCATTAAACCACGTTTCTTGAACTGCTATAATGCTGGGCAGTTTTGGAAATTTTGAAAGTAATGTTTTAAATTTATTAAATTTTTCAATAGATGACATGCTTCTGATGTTTATACATACAATATTAAATATTGGAAATTTCAAGTTATCTAAATAATTGTTAAATGTTTGAAAATTAAGAAAATGATTATTACTCATAAAAAAAGGTATTTAAGGAACATTTCAAAGTTATATCTTTTATACTTAAATTTCTAAACAGGTGATACAAAAACAGCACCGTTTTCACCATCATCATCATCTCCATCTGTATATTCCGCTGTTGTGGCGTCCATCAATATTTCATCAACTTCATCTTCATTTCTTATTAATTTGGGTTTAGAAATATCACTTTTCTTCACATAAACTCTTCCACTGTGAGTGTACACCGACTGATAACCAACTTTTTTTAGGGCTTTGGCATGATTAAAAACATTTAATATTTCTTTGCTTAAATAATCGTTCACATAAACTGATTTTGTTTCATCATTCTCTCTTAGTTTTGGCTTTGCAGACATTAACCCATCTTTTGATTTTTTAGAGCCAAATTTTACCACCATGGTTCGTTTTTACTCGAGGCAGTTTTATTCCTAAGAAAATAAGCAACATCAACATCATTTTCTGTTAACTTTACACCAACATTCTTGGACATGGCAATTAACGTATCAACTGCAGACGAATCATTCTTTACTTCAAGGCCACTAATTATGCAATCATTCTTAACACGTTCATCATTTAGTAATTTTACAGAGCCTTTCAGTTCTTTTATTTCATTTTTTAAAATACGATTTTCTCTTTGCACATCATTAATTTTCTTTTTATTTTCTTCCACCCCTCGTATGATTTCATCAAATTGTTTAGACATAAATGTCAGAGAGTCTTGTAGCTGATCAAGTTTATTGTTATTGTTACAAAGTTGTTTTTTTATCTCATTTAATTCTTCTTTCACTGTTGCATCGTGGATTTTGCTTATTACTAATGTTTTTAATAAAATTAAATAGAATATGTTGTATTAAAACGGTACTTTTTGTCAAACAAAGAATTTGTTGCATTTGTGCTATACTATTTGAACGTTTTAATATGGTAACTATTTGTGTAATATAAGTTTAATTTTGGAAAGAGAACATATTAATACACGTTCCACAAAGATATGATAATTATCATTATATAATTATATCATTATGATAATTATAATTATAGCATGCCTAGTTAAAATTTTATATAACATTGATAACAGATTACCAAATCTGCTATCATTTATGAACTCACTGTATATGGGGCCTATGATTAAAAATTGTCCTACAGGGATTATTTTTGGACTACTGATTAATGGATATAATAAATACACACAAACCCAATTTGACTGAGATCTTTACGATAATTTGGATCTTATGGCAATTTATGTCGATTTCGTAGGGGTCATTTGTATGGGTACTATGTCTGAATATGAACCGAATTTCACCAATTTGAATAGAATTCATCCTATGGCCGATGAAACTTGTATACCAAATTTCATCAAAATATATTCATTGTTGCGACCTGTAGTTTGATTACAAGGTTTACATGGACACTAGGGGTATAACTTTAGAATAATTTTTTAAATTATCAAAAAACACTTATCCATGCCATATAGACCATGAAAATCTATGATGAAAAGTGGGGTCACTTTCTCGCGGGCGTTAAAAAAGTTCCCCCCCAAATCACTTTTAATTTTAGTATTTGGATTTCTTTTTTGTTTATTAAAAATACAATATCCTTATTGTAAAAACACAAACCATTCATTTATATTTTTATGCTATTTCACAAATAAGACTTATACCACCAATTATACTACATCCAAACAGTTAAAAGTAGGTTAAAATAACACGGAAACTCTTTGTTTGAACAAAATGGAACCAACCTCACAATCTCAATTGTTTACTTTTATTTTCATTTGTTTACAGTTTCGCTAAGACAGAGAGGTTCTCTATCCCATATACTCGTTGAGTTTTGTGTCAGTGCGTACTGACGTTTAAGTTAAAAAAATTTGGAAATATGGACCCAAAATTTTGGTAAATTTCAAAAGATTCGACAAGTTTAAAACATCGAATACCCACTATATGAATTAAACCAAGTGCCCAAACAGAAAATAGTTATTGGAAGATTTAATGCGTTGTGCCAATTAGAAAAATCAAAAATAAATAGATGTGAAATTGTATCTCAAGAACTATCCGATTTGTGGATTAAATTAAATATTCCCAAAATGGCTATGTCTTCTATATATAGAAAAGTAAAAAAGTTGATTTTTGTGTATCAAAAAACTCAAAAGCATCCAAAGGCCAATGAGTTTGAAAACGAATTTGATATTTCCATGCAAACTTTTAAACCAATATCCGAAACAAGCTCACAACAAAATCTCTCCGACTCAGATTCAGTATCGATGTTCGACAATGATGGCGAAGACTCATATGATGGTGATGACGATTACACGCCACCTTCAAGACTAAAAGCAAATAAGCGGTCAATAAAACCAGCTATTACTTTAGTAAACAATGCTAAAGTAAGTACCAAAAAAGCAGCTAAAATATGCAAGGAACTAGCTGAATCAGGGGTCAACATCTCAACTCCATCCCAGCCAGCAATTTATAAGGCAGTGATTAAGTCTGCGGAAAAAAGATAGAGATTCTAATGGAAACTTTAAGAAACGAAAACTGGTGCGTTCATTTCGATGGGAAGAAAATTGGAAAAAAAGGAAATACAGGTTATTATGCTTAAAAACCAATTTGAGGAAATAAAGCTAGGCGTTTTAGTACTGGAGAATGGAAAAGCGTGTAATATTTTTAATGGCATCAGAAAAACTCTAGAAAAATTTGAGGTACTAAAGTGTATAAAAATGATAATTTGTGATACAACCAGTATCAATACTGGTAAAAGAAACGGTGTTGTTAAGCTACTGCAGAATTATTTGTAAGCAATGTCTTTGCCTCCATCTCAGTACATTGGATGTCAGCACCATGTTTTAGATCTTGTTCTAATACATGTTATGGATGCTTCCTTAGATGGAAAAAGTACCTTTCCAAATATTGCTTACGATTTGGTTGATGAATTGATAAACAACTACGCCCAGTTGAAACAAATACACTAACAAATTGAGGAACGAATAAAAATTGAAAATATAAAGTGGCGAGACGACATGCAATATTTGTACGAATTAGGTAAAGCTTTTAGATACTTCATTGAGGAGAAAAAATTCCAATTCATAAATTTTAAAACATTACCCCCGCTAAGTAATGCAAGATGGAATTCCAGAGCAATACTTGCAATTCTAGCATTTATACTCATTCCGAAATATCGTGAAAAGTTATACAGAGTATGAGAATTTATATGTGGAGCCTGGTGTAACGTTTGGTTTTCTGACCACTGCTTTAATGAAATTGATTTTGAATCTTTAAAGCAATCACTGGAACAATTTACACATTCTTGGGAATGCTTTCTTAAACATTGGATGAGAGAAGACTCTAAAATTCACAAACAACAACGAAGTAACACTTGCGCGCAACGTGGAATCAAACTTAAGCAAGATATTTTTCAACATTGCAAAACAACACACACTTTGAACTTAAATTTTATTACCTTCAACAAAGATAATTTGTATTATCTGAAGTTAATATATAGTACATGACTGTATGTATGGCATTTATAAAATAAAAATTCAAATGTTATTATTGTTTGGAAGCTTTTACAAAAAACTGTTTTCTTGATATACACATCGGTGGCCACCCCGTCGTGATAGGTATTTTTTTTTTGGTTATACCCCTAATGGACACACAGACGGACAGACGGACGGACGGACATCGCTAAATCGACTCAGAAAATGATTCTGATTCGATCGGTATAATAAAAGATGGGTCCAGAAGTTTGATATTTTTGTTCTTATCTTGCTCTTTGTTTGCTTAGTTTTTCTACTATAGCTCAAGAACCATTAGTGATTTCTCATTTCATTTTCCGTAAAATTATAGCTACGGCTTAAAGAAATAATTTTTATTAATATATCCATGCAAAAAGGTAGAATAAAACAAGTAAGAAAATTATAGTCGGTCTTGACCGACTATACGATACCCTATACCATGCGTTTAAAGACCCTATCTCTTAGGCCCAACTAACTGGACATAGAAAATAAGCAAAAACCAAATTTGAGTGGGATTTTTATTAAAATTTTTGGCTGCAGATACGAAAAAGTTCATATCGGATGCTATATCTATATAGGGACTTGGTCCAAAAATGGACCAATCCTGATCATGTTTGGTAAAGTCTCTTGTATTTTGCAAAAATATTTACAAACAAAATTTGAGAAGAATCAGTGCAATATTTTTGTTTTTTAATAGATTTAAGTGAAGATCGGGAAGCAGCTCTATACGGGGTCAAAGGGATCATTTTTGGACTACTCATTAATGGATGTAATGAACGCATACAAACCCAATTTGAGTAAGATCTATATGACAATTTGGATCTTATGGCAATTTATGTCGATTTCATAGGGGTAATTTGTATGGGGGCTAGGTCTGAACATGGACCGATTCTCACCAATTTCAATAGCGTTCATCCCATGGCCGATAAAAGCTTATATACCAAATTTCATGAAAACATATTCATATTTGCGACCTGCAGTTTGATTACAAGGTTTACATGGACACACAGACGGACGGACGGACGGACGGACGGACATTGTTAAATCAACTCAGAAAGTAATTCTGATTCGATCGGTATAATTAAAGATGGGTCTAGGTCAAATATTTTTGGTTGTTACAAACAGCAGCACAAAGTCATTATACCCAAACCACATAGTGGTATAGGGTATAAAAATACTGATATGTTCGCTATAATATAAAAATATCACTCATACGTAAACGCCTCATCCACTCTTACAATAAATACTAACCATTATACAAAAAATTGCTAATAAAAAGGGGACAAAGTGTTTCAATATGCCATTGGATAAAGTTAGTCCAACTTGAATAACTGAGGCTTTTTTCTGAAGAATGATATGAGAAATCATCAATGGTTCTTGAGTTATAAATGAAAAACTAAGCAAAAAAACATCAAAATATGAAAAAAATATGAAATTTTTGGTCTCATAACGCCTAACCCTTTGGAAGTTTTATTAAACTGGCCTAGTGCTTTCGCTATGACTTGGAAATTCTCCCCTCCAATAATTGCTCTTGCACTGTATACTCAATATTATATTTGGGTTGAAAAAAATTTTCCTAGCATCAAATTTCAATCTTTAAATATCTTTAAAACTTGATAAACCAAAATATATGTTAAGTTAAAATATATGTTTAAGTTATATTTGTGCAAAAAATGCGTAAAATACATTTTTAATATACATTTTTAATATACCAAAAAATCTTTATATGAAATACCCCATATGCAATGCATATATACATGATGTACATCTCTCATAGGTGTTGGGGGCATAAATTGTTTTTATTTTTTTGATGATGTAGCATTAAGTAGTTTTGCCAGAGTAACTAAATACTTTAATGCTGTTTTTCGGTACCGGTAGCAATGACAAGAACAAAAACAACACAACATCACAAACTTCATAAGCAACAACATTTACAGCAGTTTTGAGCCACAACTGCCAACTGCCATTACAACTTAGGGTTGTTAAAATCACATGAGCATTAAACTAAAGAAAGTGTATAAAAATGCTTTGGTTAATAAAAATCCTGCCAAAATGACATCAATGTTGGGAATTGAACTTTTGTTAAGCGATCTTAAAAAAAAAAAGCTAAGTTTTATAAAATTTTTGCTACTCGTTTTTTTTTCAGCAACTTTTTGAAGATAATTACACTAAACAGTTGTGTGGCATAAATGTCAAAGACATAAGCAACAACGTTGCAAATATTTAACAATGTTTGCAACAATTTTGCATTTGGCATAACTACAAGGTTTTTAGTTGGCCATAAAAAGAGATGAGATTTTGAGAGTCAAATGAGCTACAACTAATTTTTTAAGGTAAAATTTAGACAGAGATTCGTAATTTATCACTTGTTTTTGTGTCAGTGTTACTACTATGCCGGGTTTCCCCTTAGATTAAGGGGTTTTTTTTCAAATTTATACCATAAGAAAACCAATTTGTAGCATGAATTAAAAAAAAAAAAAATAAAACACAATAGATTCCTCTATAGTGATGTATATAAAATTGAAACAAACCGGGTACCCGATTATTTTCAAAATCAAATATTATAAACTCTGGACAAAAAATTTTTACAGGCTTCAGAAGATTTGTGAAAATTACATTATGTTTAAAGCAGGGCTGTGGAGTCGTCAAAAACTAGTTAAAACTCTGATTCCACAACTCCGACTACGACTCCACAGCCCTGGTTTAAACTCATGTTCTAAAATCTATATGTATGTATGTATATAAAAGCGAGATGCAGAATTCTTATTGGGCGTGGCACTTCCCATACAAAATGAACTTTTAATAATAATATATATTGAGTACTATGGCAGGGAGTGCTTTGGAAATTTGTATGAAGTCACCTTTCATCAATATTAAAAACCACGCCGAAAATGGGCGGGATCGGATAAGTGGGCGTGGCACCTCTCATACAAAGCAATTATTCAATATAATATATCTCGACTACTATGACAGAGACAGCTTGAAAATTGGTTTGAGGTCATCTGTTATTTATGTGAGTATTCGGGCAAAATGTGAGCGGGATCGGACCAAGGGGCGTGACACCCCCATGCAAGACAAATATTATTAAAAGTCATATATCTGGAGTGCTGTTGTAGTGAAACCTTTGGGACTTTGCGTGAGCCCATAAATTGTTCATGTGATTAGTCTAACAAAAAATAGTCATGACACCACCCATACAAAGTAAACATATGCTACAATATAACTGAAGTACTATAAAAGGGAAAGCCTTGCCAATTTTTACTTGTCCATCAGATATTAATGTAATTATAATTTATAATTTATAATTTATAATTTATAATTTATAATTTATAATTTATAATTTATAATTTATAATTTATAATTTATAATTTATAATTTATAATTTATAATTTATAATTTATAATTTATAATTTATAATTTATAATTTATAATTTATAATTTATAATTTATAATTTATAATTTATAATTTATAATTTATAATTTATAATTTATAATTTATAATTTATAATTTATAATTTATAATTTATAATTTATAATTTATAATTTATAATTTATAATTTATAATTTATAATTTATAATTTATAATTTATAATTTATAATTTATAATTTATAATTTATAATTTATAATTTATAATTTATAATTTATAATTTATAATTTATAATTTATAATTTATAATTTATAATTTATAATTTATAATTTATAATTTATAATTTATAATTTATAATTTATAATTTATAATTTATAATTTATAATTTATAATTTATAATTTATAATTTATAATTTATAATTTATAATTTATAATTTATAATTTATAATTTATAATTTATAATTTATAATTTATAATTTATAATTTATAATTTATAATTTATAATTTATAATTTATAATTTATAATTTATAATTTATAATTTATAATTTATAATTTATAATTTATAATTTATAATTTATAATTTATAATTTATAATTTATAATTTATAATTTATAATTTATAATTTATAATTTATAATTTATAATTTATAATTTATAATTTATAATTTATAATTTATAATTTATAATTTATAATTTATAATTTATAATTTATAATTTATAATTTATAATTTATAATTTATAATTTATAATTTATAATTTATAATTTATAATTTATAATTTATAATTTATAATTTATAATTTATAATTTATAATTTATAATTTATAATTTATAATTTATAATTTATAATTTATAATTTATAATTTATAATTTATAATTTATAATTTATAATTTATAATTTATAATTTATAATTTATAATTTATAATTTATAATTTATAATTTATAATTTATAATTTATAATTTATAATTTATAATTTATAATTTATAATTTATAATTTATAATTTATAATTTATAATTTATAATTTATAATTTATAATTTATAATTTATAATTTATAATTTATAATTTATAATTTATAATTTATAATTTATAATTTATAATTTATAATTTATAATTTATAATTTATAATTTATAATTTATAATTTATAATTTATAATTTATAATTTATAATTTATAATTTATAATTTATAATTTATAATTTATAATTTATAATTTATAATTTATAATTTATAATTTATAATTTATAATTTATAATTTATAATTTATAATTTATAATTTATAATTTATAATTTATAATTTATAATTTATAATTTATAATTTATAATTTATAATTTATAATTTATAATTTATAATTTATAATTTATAATTTATAATTTATAATTTATAATTTATAATTTATAATTTATAATTTATAATTTATAATTTATAATTTATAATTTATAATTTATAATTTATAATTTATAATTTATAATTTATAATTTATAATTTATAATTTATAATTTATAATTTATAATTTATAATTTATAATTTATAATTTATAATTTATAATTTATAATTTATAATTTATAATTTATAATTTATAATTTATAATTTATAATTTATAATTTATAATTTATAATTTATAATTTATAATTTATAATTTATAATTTATAATTTATAATTTATAATTTATAATTTATAATTTATAATTTATAATTTATAATTTATAATTTATAATTTATAATTTATAATTTATAATTTATAATTTATAATTTATAATTTATAATTTATAATTTATAATTTATAATTTATAATTTATAATTTATAATTTATAATTTATAATTTATAATTTATAATTTATAATTTATAATTTATAATTTATAATTTATAATTTATAATTTATAATTTATAATTTATAATTTATAATTTATAATTTATAATTTATAATTTATAATTTATAATTTATAATTTATAATTTATAATTTATAATTTATAATTTATAATTTATAATTTATAATTTATAATTTATAATTTATAATTTATAATTTATAATTTATAATTTATAATTTATAATTTATAATTTATAATTTATAATTTATAATTTATAATTTATAATTTATAATTTATAATTTATAATTTATAATTTATAATTTATAATTTATAATTTATAATTTATAATTTATAATTTATAATTTATAATTTATAATTTATAATTTATAATTTATAATTTATAATTTATAATTTATAATTTATAATTTATAATTTATAATTTATAATTTATAATTTATAATTTATAATTTATAATTTATAATTTATAATTTATAATTTATAATTTATAATTTATAATTTATAATTTATAATTTATAATTTATAATTTATAATTTATAATTTATAATTTATAATTTATAATTTATAATTTATAATTTATAATTTATAATTTATAATTTATAATTTATAATTTATAATTTATAATTTATAATTTATAATTTATAATTTATAATTTATAATTTATAATTTATAATTTATAATTTATAATTTATAATTTATAATTTATAATTTATAATTTATAATTTATAATTTATAATTTATAATTTATAATTTATAATTTATAATTTATAATTTATAATTTATAATTTATAATTTATAATTTATAATTTATAATTTATAATTTATAATTTATAATTTATAATTTATAATTTATAATTTATAATTTATAATTTATAATTTATAATTTATAATTTATAATTTATAATTTATAATTTATAATTTATAATTTATAATTTATAATTTATAATTTATAATTTATAATTTATAATTTATAATTTATAATTTATAATTTATAATTTATAATTTATAATTTATAATTTATAATTTATAATTTATAATTTATAATTTATAATTTATAATTTATAATTTATAATTTATAATTTATAATTTATAATTTATAATTTATAATTTATAATTTATAATTTATAATTTATAATTTATAATTTATAATTTATAATTTATAATTTATAATTTATAATTTATAATTTATAATTTATAATTTATAATTTATAATTTATAATTTATAATTTATAATTTATAATTTATAATTTATAATTTATAATTTATAATTTATAATTTATAATTTATAATTTATAATTTATAATTTATAATTTATAATTTATAATTTATAATTTATAATTTATAATTTATAATTTATAATTTATAATTTATAATTTATAATTTATAATTTATAATTTATAATTTATAATTTATAATTTATAATTTATAATTTATAATTTATAATTTATAATTTATAATTTATAATTTATAATTTATAATTTATAATTTATAATTTATAATTTATAATTTATAATTTATAATTTATAATTTATAATTTATAATTTATAATTTATAATTTATAATTTATAATTTATAATTTATAATTTATAATTTATAATTTATAATTTATAATTTATAATTTATAATTTATAATTTATAATTTATAATTTATAATTTATAATTTATAATTTATAATTTATAATTTATAATTTATAATTTATAATTTATAATTTATAATTTATAATTTATAATTTATAATTTATAATTTATAATTTATAATTTATAATTTATAATTTATAATTTATAATTTATAATTTATAATTTATAATTTATAATTTATAATTTATAATTTATAATTTATAATTTATAATTTATAATTTATAATTTATAATTTATAATTTATAATTTATAATTTATAATTTATAATTTATAATTTATAATTTATAATTTATAATTTATAATTTATAATTTATAATTTATAATTTATAATTTATAATTTATAATTTATAATTTATAATTTATAATTTATAATTTATAATTTATAATTTATAATTTATAATTTATAATTTATAATTTATAATTTATAATTTATAATTTATAATTTATAATTTATAATTTATAATTTATAATTTATAATTTATAATTTATAATTTATAATTTATAATTTATAATTTATAATTTATAATTTATAATTTATAATTTATAATTTATAATTTATAATTTATAATTTATAATTTATAATTTATAATTTATAATTTATAATTTATAATTTATAATTTATAATTTATAATTTATAATTTATAATTTATAATTTATAATTTATAATTTATAATTTATAATTTATAATTTATAATTTATAATTTATAATTTATAATTTATAATTTATAATTTATAATTTATAATTTATAATTTATAATTTATAATTTATAATTTATAATTTATAATTTATAATTTATAATTTATAATTTATAATTTATAATTTATAATTTATAATTTATAATTTATAATTTATAATTTATAATTTATAATTTATAATTTATAATTTATAATTTATAATTTATAATTTATAATTTATAATTTATAATTTATAATTTATAATTTATAATTTATAATTTATAATTTATAATTTATAATTTATAATTTATAATTTATAATTTATAATTTATAATTTATAATTTATAATTTATAATTTATAATTTATAATTTATAATTTATAATTTATAATTTATAATTTATAATTTATAATTTATAATTTATAATTTTAATTTATAATTTATAATTTATAATTTATAATTTATAATTTATAATTTATAATTTATAATTTATAATTTATAATTTATAATTTATAATTTATAATTTATAATTTATAATTTATAATTTATAATTTATAATTTATAATTTATAATTTATAATTTATAATTTATAATTTATAATTTATAATTTATAATTTATAATTTATAATTTATAATTATAATTTATAATTTATAATTTATAATTTATAATTTATAATTTATAATTTATAATTTATAATTTATAATTTATAATTTATAATTTATAATTTATAATTTATAATTTATAATTTATAATTTATAATTTATAATTTATAATTTATAATTTATAATTTATAATTTATAATTTATAATTTATAATTTATAATTTATAATTTATAATTTATAATTTATAATTTATAATTTATAATTTATAATTTATAATTTATAATTTATAATTTATAATTTATAATTTATAATTTATAATTTATAATTTATAATTTATAATTTATAATTTATAATTTATAATTTATAATTTATAATTTATAATTTATAATTTATAATTTATAATTTATAATTATAATTTATAATTTATAATTTATAATTTATAATTTATAATTTATAATTTATAATTTATAATTTATAATTTATAATTTATAATTTATAATTTATAATTTAATTATAATTTATAATTTATAATTTATAATTTATAATTTATAATTTATAATTTATAATTTATAATTTATAATTTATAATTTATAATTTATAATTTATAATTTATAATTTATATTTATAATTTATAATTTATAATTTATAATTTATAATTTATAATTTATAATTTATAATTTATAATTTATAATTTATAATTTATAATTTATAATTTATAATTTATAATTTATAATTTATAATTTATAATTTATAATTTATAATTTATAATTTATAATTTATAATTTATAATTTATAATTTATAATTTATAATTTATAATTTATAATTTATAATTTATAATTTATAATTTATAATTTATAATTTATAATTTTAAATTTATAATTTATAATTTATAATTTATAATTTATAATTTATAATTTATAATTTATAATTTATAATTTATAATTTATAATTTATAATTTTAATTTATAATTTATAATTTATAATTTATTTATAATTTATAATTTATAATTTATAATTTATAATTTAATTTATAATTTATAATTTATAATTTATAATTTATAATTTATAATTTATAATTTATAATTTATAATTTATAATTTATAATTTATAATTTATAATTTATAATTTATAATTTATAATTTATAATTTATAATTTATAATTTATAATTTATAATTTATAATTTATAATTTATAATTTATAATTTATAATTTATAATTTATAATTTATAATTTATAATTTATAATTTATAATTTATAATTTATAATTTATAATTATAATTTATAATTTATAATTTATAATTTATAATTTATAATTTATAATTTATAATTTATAATTTATAATTTATAATTTATAATTTATAATTTATAATTTATAATTTATAATTTATAATTTATAATTTATAAATTATAAATTATAATTTATAATTTATAATTTATAATTTATAATTTATAATTTATAATTTATAATTTATAATTTATAATTTATAATTTATAATTTATAATTTATAATTTATAATTTATAATTTATAATTTATAATTTATAATTTATAATTATAATTTATAATTTATAATTTTTTATAATTTATAATTTATAATTTATAATTTATAATTTATAATTTATAATTTATAATTTATAATTTATAATTTATAATTTATAATTTATAATTTATAATTATAATTTATAATTTATAATTTATAATTATATAATTTATAATTTATAATTTATAATTTATAATTTATAATTTAATTTATAATTTATAATTTATAATTTATAATTTATAATTTATAATTTATAATTTATAATTTATAATTTATAATTTATAATTTATAATTTATATTTATAATTTATAATTTATAATTTATAATTTATAATTTATAATTTATAATTTATAATTTATAATTTATAATTTATAATTTATAATTTATAATTTATAATTTATAATTTATAATTTATAATTTATAATTTATAATTTATAATTTATAATTTATAATTTATAATTTATAATTTATAATTTATTATAATTTATAATTTATAATTTATAATTATAATTTATAATTTATAATTTATAATTTATAATTTATAATTTATAATTTATAATTTATAATTTATAATTTATAATTTATAATTTATAATTTATAATTTATAATTTATAATTAATTTATAATTTATAATTTATAATTTATAATTTATAATTTATAATTTATAATTTATAATTTATAATTTATAATTTATAATTTATAATTTATAATTTATAATTTATAATTATAATTTATAATTTATAATTTATAATTTATAATTTATAATTTATAATTTATAATTTATAATTTATAATTTATAATTTATAATTTATAATTTATAATTTATAATTTATAATTTATAATTTATAATTTATAATTTATAATTTATAATTTATAATTTATAATTTATAATTTATAATTTATAATTTATAATTTATAATTTATAATTTATAATTTATAATTTATAATTTATAATTTATAATTTATAATTTATAATTTATAATTTATAATTTATAATTTATAATTTATAATTTATATTTATAATTTATAATTATAATTTATAATTTATAATTTATAATTTATAATTTATAATTTATAATTTATAATTTATAATTTATAATTTATAATTTATAATTTATAATTTATAATTTATAATTTATAATTTATAATTTATAATTTATAATTTATAATTTATAATTTATAATTTATAATTTATAATTTATAATTTATAATTTATAATTTATAATTTATAATTTATAATTTATAATTTATAATTTATAATTTATAATTTATAATTTATAATTATAATTTATAATTTATAATTTATAATTTATAATTTATAATTTATAATTTATAATTTATAATTTATAATTTATAATTTATAATTTATAATTTATAATTTATAATTTATAATTTATAATTTATAATTTATAATTATAATTTATAATTTATAATTTATAATTTATAATTTATAATTTATAATTTATAATTTATAATTTATAATTTATAATTTATAATTTATAATTTATAATTTATAATTTATAATTTATAATTTATAATTTATAATTTATAATTTATAATTTATAATTTATAATTTATAATTTATAATTTATAATTTATAATTTATAATTTATAATTTATAATTTATAATTTATAATTTATAATTTATAATTTATAATTTATAATTTATAATTTATAATTTATAATTTATAATTTATAATTTATAATTTATAATTTATAATTTATAATTTATAATTTATAATTTATAATTTATAATTTATAATTTATAATTTATAATTATAATTTATAATTTATAATTTATAATTTATAATTTATAATTTATAATTTATAATTTATAATTTATAATTTATAATTTATAATTTATAATTTATAATTTATAATTTATAATTTATAATTTATAATTTATAATTTATAATTATAATTTATAATTTATAATTTATAATTTATAATTTATAATTTATAATTTATAATTTATTAATTTATAATTTATAATTTATAATTTATAATTTATAATTTATAATTTATAATTTATAATTTATAATTTATAATTTATAATTTATAATTTATAATTATAATTTATAATTTATAATTTATAATTTATAATTTTATAATTTATAATTTATAATTTATAATTTATAATTTATAATTTATAATTTATAATTTATAATTTATAATTTATAATTTATAATTTATAATTTATAATTTATAATTTATAATTTATAATTTATAATTTATAATTTATAATTTATAATTTATAATTTATAATTTATAATTTATAATTTATAATTTATAATTTATAATTTATAATTTATAATTTATAATTTATAATTTATAATTTATAATTTATAATTTATAATTTATAATTTATAATTTATAATTTATAATTTATAATTTATAATTTATAATTATAATTTATAATTTATAATTTATAATTTATAATTTATAATTTATAATTTATAATTTATAATTTACAATTTATAATTTATAATTTATAATTTATAATTTATAATTTATAATTTATAATTTATAATTTATAATTTATAATTTATAATTTATAATTTATAATTTATAATTTATAATTTATAATTTATAATTTATAATTTATAATTTATAATTTATAATTTATAATTTATAATTTATAATTTATAATTTATAATTTATAATTTATAATTTATAATTTATAATTTATAATTTATAATTTATAATTTATAATTTATAATTTATAATTTATAATTTATAATTTATAATTTATAATTTTATAATTTATAATTTATAATTTATAATTTATATTTATAATTTATAATTTATAATTTATAATTTATAATTTAAATTTATAATTTATAATTTATAATTTATAATTTATAATTTATAATTTATAATTTATAATTTATAATTTATAATTTATAATTTATAATTTATAATTTATAATTTATAATTTATAATTTATAATTTATAATTTATAATTTATAATTTATAATTTATAATTTATAATTTATAATTTATAATTTATAATTTATAATTTATAATTTATAATTTATAATTTATAATTTATAATTTATAATTTATAATTTATAATTTATAATTTATAATTTATAATTTATAATTTATAATTTATAATTTATAATTTATAATTTATAATTTATAATTTATAATTATAATTTATAATTTATAATTTATAATTTATAATTTATAATTTATAATTTATAATTTATAATTTATAATTTATAATTTATAATTTATAATTTATAATTTATAATTTATAATTTATAATTTATAATTTATAATTTATAATTTATAATTTATAATTTATAATTTATAATTTATAATTTATAATTTATAATTTATAATTTATAATTTATAATTTATAATTTATAATTTATAATTTATAATTTATAATTTATAATTTATAATTTATAATTTATAATTTATAATTTATAATTTATAATTTATAATTTATAATTTATAATTTATAATTTATAATTTATAATTTATAATTTATAATTTATAATTTATAATTTATAATTTATAATTTATAATTTATAATTAATTTATAATTTATAATTTATAATTTATAATTTATAATTTATAATTTATAATTTATAATTTATAATTATAATTTATAATTTATAATTTAGAAAGTAATTTATAATTTATAATTTATAATTTATAATTTATAATTATAATTTATAATTTATAATTTATAATTTATAATTTATAATTTATAATTTATAATTTATAATTTATAATTTATAATTTATAATTTATAATTTATAATTTATAATTTATAATTTATAATTTATAATTTATATTTATAATTTATAATTTATAATTTATAATTTATAATTTATAATTTATAATTTATAATTTATAATTTATAATTTATAATTTATAATTTATAATTTATAATTTATAATTTATAATTATAATTTATAATTTATAATTTATAATTTATAATTTATAATTTATAATTTATAATTTTTAATTTATAATTTATAATTTATAATTTATAATTTATAATTTATAATTTATAATTTATAATTTATAATTTATAATTTATAATTTATAATTTATAATTTATAATTTATAATTTATAATTTATAATTTATAATTTATAATTTATAATTTATAATTTATAATTTATAATTTATAATTTATAATTTATAATTTATATTTATAATTTATAATTTATAATATTTAATTTATAATTTATAATTTATAATTTATAATTTATAATTTATAATTTATAATTTATAATTTATAATTTATAATTTATAATTTATAATTTATAATTTATAATTTATAATTTATAATTTATAATTATAATTTATAATTTATAATTTATAATTTATAATTTATAATTTATAATTTATAATTTATAATTTATAATTTATAATTTATAATTTATAATTTATAATTTATAATTTATAATTTATAATTTATAATTTATAATTTATAATTTATAATTTATAATTTATAATTTATAATTTATAATTTATAATTTATAATTATAATTTATAATTTATAATTTATAATTTATAATTTATAATTTATAATTTATAATTTATAATTTATAATTTATAATTTACAATTTATAATTTATAATTTATAATTTATAATTTATAATTTATAATTTACTAATTTATAATTTATAATTTATAATTTATAATTTATAATTTATAATTTATAATTTATAATTTATAATTTATAATTTATAATTTATAATTTATAATTTATAATTTATATTTATAATTTATAATTTATAATTTATAATTTATAATTTATAATTTATAATTTATAATTTATAATTTATAATTTATAATTTATAATTTATAATTTATAATTTATAATTTATAATTTATAATTTATAATTTATAATTTATAATTTATAATTTATAATTTATAATTTATAATTTATAATTTATAATTTATAATTTATAATTTATAATTTATAATTTTGAATTTTTATTTTTTTTTAGTTTTTATTTCTAATATTTTATTTTTAGTTGTTATTAATTTTTAAATTTTAATTTTTAATTTTTAATTTTTAATTTTTAATTTTTAGTTTTTAATTTTTAATTTTTAATTTTTAATTTTTAATTTTTAATTTTTAATTTTAATTTTTAATTTTTAATTTTTAATTTTTAGATTTTAATTTTTAATTTAAATCATCCTCCCTTGTTACAATTATCAAGAAAATATATATTTCGATGCTTTACAAAAGGAATGACAGACCTATATATACCCTCTGCGACTAAGGTGTGTAGGGTATTAAAAGGAATACCATATTACGTTTGAGTACAAACAGTGTAATTTTGAAAATTGTTTTCAACCAATATCTGTGCGTAAGAACGCAATATTTTATTTTGAGGTAAAAAAAAACTGAATTCAAATTGTGTCAAAAAATCTTTTATTATACGTAAAAAACAGCTATTAAGAAATTCTGTGCTCAAAGTTTATAAAAAAAGTCCGAATCCAAGGTTGGTTAGATTTGGAACACTTGAAACGCTGGGGTTAATATTTTTTTTAGTTCCGCCCAAATCATTTGCTTACTACAAAAACGTCTTTTGCTATTCGGAAAACTTACCAGTTTGGCTGTTATTAATTTTGGCCAAAAATAATTAAAATTAAAGGTTTATTGTATATACAAGCTTTGTAGGAAAAAGTTATTATGAAAACATACTTGTCAATAAGTTTCGGTAAGTCGTAGCAAATCAATTGATTAGCAATAAAAAGATACTTAAATTTGGTAATGGAAATTAATATAAACGTTTGTATTCCAATTCCCGAGTATAACTATAAATAAGTTATAAAAAAGAAAATATTGTAATTTACAAAGCGATTTAGATATAGACGGCACACAATTTTCCCTTACATTCCATTCGCATTAAAAGGTAGAGTCACCTATATCAAAATTCCCAGTAGTTAATATTAGAACAAAGAAAATTAAACGACAGGAAGAACTATTACTTTTGACATACTTTTCCTTCAGTTTTGATGTATAATATTTATATCTGCTGCGCTTAGAAACAGTTTGGGGAATAGATTCTTGTAGTAATGATGTAATTAAAACCGAATCATTTATCTTTTGTTCTAAATTAATTTCTTACTAATACTTCTTAACTGAAATATTAATATTCATTAAAAATTTATGATTTATGTTTATATACGCACAATTATTACCCAACTAAAGTCGTTTGAATTAAATCATTAATATTTCCGTAAGTTAAATTCGAAGGAAAATGCCGAGTATATAATTGCAAAGTCATGTAGCTGAAATCACATATGGTTTGTTTCTATCTTATCAGAGAATTTTTTATGGGCACCACATTTACAGATTTATCCATTTTTTTTTTGAGTAAATTTCATTTAAAGTTACTACTGACACATACACAAAATTATACAATGCTGTGTGTGTGTTTATTAGATTTGTGTTGAATTGTGAATTGGCTGAAATTGATTAGCATACCTTTAGGTTCCTATGAAATTATATATTAACAAACCCAGTTATAATGCTTCTGTGTGTTCAACAAATATTTAAAATGAAATTTATTGAATATTAAAATTTTCTAGAATTAGCGCCCGAATTTCAAGGAATACATTCTAAAAAATTTTTTAAATAAAAAAAAATTTAATATTTATTTTGTATATTTTCTAATATTAATTACTAAGAAATTTAAATTTTAAAAAATCAAAAAAAAAAAAAAAATAAATATAATGCCTTTTTTCAAAAAACTCAGATGAAAAAATTTATTTTTTTTGACCTTTGTTTATCTTTTATAACTCATGTCAACCGACATTTTCCATCCTTGAAACTTAATTATAAATTTCTTTCATCATATTTTTGAATATTTTAAATGCCACCAATTTCCACCGAAATTGACCTTTATATCTTTAAGTTCATTTAAATTAATCTGAAAAAAAAAACCAATTGGAATATAACTGTTGCTCTTTTCTGGGTAAATACAATTTATTTGCCAGCTGTTGTTTATAGGTGTCACAATGTATTGAAATGTCAACATGGTGAGTGAAACAGTGAAACAATGAGACATGAAATGAAAAAAAAAAAAAAATACAAAAATACAACAAAAAAAAAAAAAAAACAAAAAGATAAAACAAACTGCATGCAACACACAATAATATTAAAACATTTTGCACTTCATTAATTTTGCACACTTGTTTTCTGGCTTATACATACAGCGTTTAGACAGTGACAATAATTTAAGATGATATAAAAGAAATTTATGTGATATAAAAAAGATTCGGGTGTTACAAAAACAAAATCAAAATATATCTACAATTGTAGATTGCAATCTATGGCTTACCTAATATTTTTCTTTTGAAAGCCTACGGTAAAAAAAATTAAGATTTTTTTATTGTTTTGAAGGTCTGTACGGAATAGCCTTAAAAAAAGAACTTGGTTACGAAATTTTTTTTTTAAATATTTTTCCTCTGTTTCTTGTTTCTCATAAAACTAGATAAATAGCTTCTGCAAAGTATCAGGCTACTAAAAAATACTAGCAGATTCCAGCGCTCGAAATGTAATTTTTATGCAGCTTTATTTTTCAACTTAGCCAATTCACAAACCAACACTTTTATGGTTTATTATTATTGTGAATGAAGATAACAAACATTTTAACAAATCTAATAATACACACATAGCATTGTATAATTTTATGAATGTGTTAGTAACAAATTTTAATGCAATTTACTCAAAATAAAGGAAAAAATTTAAAAATCTGTAAATCTGCAAATCGTCTAAAAAGAAATACCTTTCAAATAATATACGTTTGGTTAAAATCGGTATAAAACGGTAGAAGAAAACATTGGTCACAAAAAATCGCCTAGCCTATTAATATTATAGATGAATGAAGAAAACAACCTCATTTTTTTTACAAACACATTAACAAATTTAATAACACACTTAGCATTGTATAATTTTATGTATGTGTTAGTAGCAACTTTAAATGAGCACAACTAAAAAAAAAAATATTTAAAAATTTGTGAGTCTGGTGGACAGCTAAAAAGAAATACCATTCAAATAAGATACGACTCGTCAAAATCGGGCGAAAACTGTTGAACATATCATCAGTAGTAAGAAATTGCCTTATCTAATAATATTATAGATGAAAAAACCCTGGTGGAGGGCATCAAGTTTCGACATAGCCGAAATTAACACTCTTAATTGACTGATACACGACATGAAACTAGCGTCAATATTTTTGGTTGTGTGTGTGAAAAATATTGAAAGGGGTGATAGACGTTGTCAAACTCTCCCTTCAATATTCATTTTTAATCGGTCATCGAAGTGTCAACACGGAAATTATTCTGAGCGCAAGAAAGAGAAAAAGTAATGGATAATATAAAAAAAAAAATTTGTGTTGCTATTGCCTTAGAAAAGAGAAGAAAGAAACGAATTTGGATGCAGGAATGGCTGAAAAAAAGTCAGGAGTTCGCACACGGATATGCGTAAGGCGATTTCAGTAAACGAGCGCCTGTCAATTACTTTGCGTTTTCCGTGCGATGTGTACATCATGCCACGCAATACAATAGACGACGTCAAACCGCTTCAATATATTGACGAAAATCAAATCGATTTTGAAGGGACATTTAAAAAAAAATTTTTTTTAAAGTAATTTTTAAGAAAGGTAATTTTTAAGAAAAGGTACTTTTTTTTGACAAAAAAGTACTCTTTGAAAAAGGCACGTTTTTAAGAATATTAATTTTTTTTTGAGGAAATGTACTTTTTTAAGAAAATGTACTATTTTTTAAAAAATGCTTTTTAAGAAAAGGTACTTTCTGAAAAAAAGAAAATTTCTTAAGATGATTTACTTTATAAGAAACGACACTTTTATAAGAAATGGTACTTTTTAAAGAAAAGTACTTTTTTAAAAAAAGCCACTTCTTTTAAGAAAATGTACTTTTCTAAGAAAATGTTATTTTTTATGGAAAGGAACTTCTTTAAGGAAATATACTTTTTCAAGAAAAGGTACTTTTATAAGAAGAGGTACTTTTTGATTACAAGACAATTTTTTAAGAAAATATTCTTTCTTAAGAAAAAGTACTTTTTTAAGAAAAGGTACCTTTTAAAGAAAAGGTACTTTTTAAAGAAAACGTACTTTTTAAAGAAAAATTACATTTTTAAGAAAGCGTGAATATGACTTGTTTACGACAAGGTACTTTTATAAGAAAATATATTTTTTAAGAAAATGTGCTTTTTTGAAGGAAAAGTAATTTTTTGAGAAAAGGTACTTTTTAAGAAATGGTACTTTTTTAAGAAATTGTACTTTTTTGGGAAAATGTAGTTTGTTACATTATATATTTTTTTTTTAAAGAAAAGGTACATTTAAGGAAAAAAGAAAAGTAATTTTTTTAGAAAAGCTGATTTTTTAAGAAAGATATATTTTTAAAGGTGATCTGTTAAGGACGAGGTACTTTTAAAACGTACTTTTTAAGAAAATGTACTTTTTTAAGAAAAAGTGTTTTTTTAAGGAAAGGTATTTTTTTAAGGAAAGGTACTTTTTGAGCCATGGCTCGGGGCGACTGGCGGATTGAGGCCATATTTACAAAAAAATTAAATCAATCCTTCACAAAATATTATGGTACGTAATAAGATAAAAACAAGTAAGAAAATTATAGTCGGTCTAGACCGACTATACGATACCCTATACCATGGTTTAGAGACCCTATATCTTCGGTCCAACTAACTGGATATAGAAAATATGCATAAACTAAATTTGAGTGGCATTGTTATTAATTTTTTGGGCTGCAGATATGAAAAAGTTCATATCGGGTGCTATATTTTTATGGGGACTAGGTCGAAAAATGGACCGATCTTGAACATATTTGGTAAGGTCACTTATTTTTTGCAAAAACTTATACAAACCAAATTTGAGAAAAATCTGTGCAATATTTTTGTTTTTTGATAGATTTAAGTAAATATCGGGAAGCAGCTCTATATGGGGCCTGTGACTAAGAATTTCCTATAGGGGTTATTTTTGGACTACTAATTAATGGACGTAATAAACACATACAAACCCAATTTGACCGAGATCTATATGATAATTTGGATCTTACGGCAATTTATGTCGATTTCATAGGGGTTATTTGTATGGGGACTAGGTCTGAACATGGACCGAATTTCACCAATTTCAACAGCGTTCATCATATGGCCGGGAAAAGCTTATATACCAAATTTTATCAAAATATATTCATGTTTGTTTGATTATAATGACGGACGGACGAACAGACGGACGGACGGACATCGCTAAATCAACTCAGAAAGTGATTCTGAGTCGATCGGTATAATAAAAGATGGATCTAGGGCAAATATTTTTGGTAGTTACAAACAGCAGCTCAAAGTCGTTGAACCCAAACCACATAGTGGTATGAGGTATATAAATTTAAGGAAACCGCCCAGTATCAGTGGAGTCTTTGAAAATTGTTCAGATTTAGATTTAGCAATAAACCCCATTAAAATTGCTTCTTCTAAATATCCTCCATGGAATTTTACTGCAGACTCTCACGACTCTTTTGTACACTCACATCTTGAGAATAGTACATCACCTATATAGGTACAATATCAATTTTTATTCCGTAATGACATCGAGAACCAAAATGATCTCATCTTCATCTAAACTGACGGTTCCTAAAGCGGAGAAAATACAACATTTGCGATGACCAATGAAAATATACCACTAGGGGTGTCTGAACTGCCCCAAGTTATAGCTCCATTTTTTCAGCTGAAATTATAGCTATCAATGAAGTCATAAATTATGCTAAGAATAGAAACGGCAAAATTAAAATTTGCACTGATTCTTTATCAAACTTAAACGCAATTACGAATGCTTATATCATTAATTTCTATGCTAAGAAAATACATGGTATCCTAATAGATAAACTTGATAATTTCACTCTAATGCGGGTTCCGGGGGCCACATGGGAATTCCCGGTAATGAATCCGCAGATTCCTTCACCAAACTATGTTTTAAATATCCTCTCATTAAAACTGCGAATTTCAATTTCCTGATTTAAGAAGAAACCTAAAAAAAAAAATCTTTTCAGAAACACCATAGCATTTGGAATAATACGAACGACTGGTATAAATATTCAAATTCACCTATGATCAGCATCCAACATTGGGTGGTGTAAAACAGCGAAATTATTAAATTAAGCTGATTTGTTGATTACAAAAGATTTCAGATCGGTGAGCTGAGACAGATTTTTATCAATTGAAAATTTTTATCAAAATCCAAAAAAGAAAAAAATATATAAATAATAATTTTGAAGCCTCTCTAAATACAGCCATAAATAACATATTCGTGTCCTTTACCTTTCCGACAATAAGAACAAGAAAATTAAAGAGAAAAAAACAATTTTATTTTTAACTGGTTTTATGTGCTGCAGTTTACAATGGCTTTGAGGTAAGTCTTTGTGTACGATTCAGTATATTTCAGAACATACTTAATTTTAATGTAGCACTTTAATGTAAATTGTATCATTCTATCTGGCAATTTCTTGATAACAATTAATGTTTGGAATTGCACTAATTAAACATGAATAATTAATTTAGAAGTTCTTTTTGTATTCATTTGTCATGCTTTTATTTTTTTGTTAAAGTTTATAGCTGTCTTCCTAAAGTAATATCCTCTTCCGTTTTAGAGCAATAGATAAACAAAAAAGTGCAAATATATTGTGTAACAACAAAAGAAAAAAAAAAAAAACAAATTGCAACGGTTTGAAATAAAAGTAACACGCGATTTCATAGTATTTAATTGAAAAACTTTATAAATCCTTTAAAAAATTTGTAAAAATTTCAAATATCAACCAAAATTTGAGAGTACTTGTATCTTGTTTTTATTTCCATAACTAAAATTCTCGCTCTACAACAAATGAGTTTTCGTAACGAAGTTAGTTTTGCTAAAAAGCGCCTTTCTAAAAAAAAAAAACAAAAATTTATTGCAGCAACTAACCTGATTACGATGTGTGTGTGTGTCAACATAATTTAGTTATAATTGAAAATAAAAAATATGTAAAAAGAGTCATGTGAGTCCGATCACAGGGGAGATGTGTAAACATCTAGTAATTAAAGATTTTTTTATGGCACTTTTTTAAAATCAAACAGAAAGCGTCATCTATGTATCACTTATAACATACAACTGCAGGGGCTTTGCTAATATAAAAATATCTATTATTATTTATTATTTCTACCAGCTAATTTTTAATTTTTATTTTTCATTTTTCTTTTTTATTTTTCATTTTTATTTTTCATTTTTCATTTTTCATTTATTATTTTTTATTTTTCAATTTTTATTTTTCATTTTTGATTTTTAATTTTTAATTTTTTATTTTTCGTTTTTCATTTTTTGTTTTATTTTTAATTTTTCATTTTAATATTTTATTTTTTATTTTTTATTTTTAAATTTTCATATTTGATTTTTCATTTTTGATTTTTCGTTTTTAATTTTTTGTTTATCATTTTTTATTCTTCATTTTTCGGGTTTCATTTTTTATTTTTCATTTTTTACTTTTACTTTTTCTTTTTAATTTTTAATTTTGAATTTTGAATTTTTAATTTTTAATTTTTAATTTTTATTTTTAATTTTTAATTTTTAATTTTTAATTTTTAATTTTTAATTTTTAATTTTTAATTTTTAATTTTTAATTTTTAATTTTTAATTTTTAATTTTTAATTTTTAATTTTTAATTTTTAATTTTTAATTTTTAATTTTTAATTTTTAATTTTTAATTTTTAATTTTTAATTTTTAATTTTTAATTTTTAATTTTTAATTTTTAATTTTTAATTTTTAATTTTTAATTTTTAATTTTTAATTTTTAATTTTTAATTTTTAATTTTTAATTTTTAATTTTTAATTTTTAATTTTTAATTTTTAATTTTTAATTTTTAATTTTTAATTTTTAATTTTTAATTTTTAATTTTTAATTTTTAATTTTTAATTTTTAATTTTTAATTTTTAATTTTTAATTTTTAATTTTTAATTTTTAATTTTTAATTTTTAATTTTTAATTTTTAATTTTTAATTTTTAATTTTTAATTTTTAATTTTTAATTTTTAATTTTTAATTTTTAATTTTTAATTTTTAATTTTTAATTTTTAATTTTTAATTTTTAATTTTTAATTTTTAATTTTTAATTTTTAATTTTTAATTTTTAATTTTTAATTTTTAATTTTTAATTTTTAATTTTTAATTTTTAATTTTTAATTTTTAATTTTTAATTTTTAATTTTTAATTTTTAATTTTTAATTTTTAATTTTTAATTTTTAATTTTTAATTTTTAATTTTTAATTTTTAATTTTTAATTTTTAATTTATAATTTATAATTTTTAATTTTTAATTTTTAATTTTTAATTTTTAATTTTTAATTTTTAATTTTTAATTTTTAATTTTTAATTTTTAATTTTTAATTTTTAATTTTTAATTTTTAATTTTTAATTTTTAATTTTTAATTTTTAATTTTTAATTTTTAATTTTTAATTTTTAATTTTTAATTTTTAATTTTTAATTTTTAATTTTTAATTTTTAATTTTTAATTTTTAATTTTTAATTTTTAATTTTTAATTTTTAATTTTTAATTTTTAATTTTTAATTTTTAATTTTTAATTTTTAATTTTTAATTTTTAATTTTTAATTTTAAATTTTTAATTTTTAATTTTTAATTTTTAATTTTTAATTTTTAATTTTTAATTTTTAATTTTTAATTTTTAATTTTTAATTTTTAATTTTTAATTTTTAAATTTTAATTTTTAATTTTTAATTTTTAATTTTTAATTTGTAATTTGTAATTTTTAATTTTTAATTTTTAATTTTTAAATTTTAATTTTTAATTTTTAATTTTTAATTTTTAATTTTTAATTTTTAATTTTTAATTTTTAATTTTTAATTTTTAATTTTTAATTTTTAATTTTTAATTTTTAATTTTTAATTTTTAATTTTTAATTTTTAATTTTTAATTTTTAATTTTTAATTTTTAATTTTTAATTTTTAATTTTTAATTTTTAATTTTTAATTTTTAATTTTTAATTTTTAATTTTTAATTTTTAATTTTTAATTTTTAATTTTTAATTTTTAATTTTTAATTTTTAATTTTTAATTTTTAATTTTTAATTTTTAATTTTTAATTTTTAATTTTTAATTTTTAAATTTTAATTTTTAATTTTTAATTTTTAATTTTTAATTTTTAATTTTTAATTTTTAATTTTTAATTTTTAATTTTTAATTTTTAATTTTTAATTTTTAATTTTTAATTTTTAATTTTTAATTTTTAATTTTTAATTTTTAATTTTTAATTTTTAATTTTTAATTTTTAATTTTTAATTTTTAATTTTTAATTTTTAATTTTTAATTTTTAATTTTTAATTTTTAATTTTTAATTTTTAATTTTTAATTTTTAATTTTTAATTTTTAATTTTTAATTTTTAATTTTTAATTTTTAATTTTTAATTTTTAATTTTTAATTTTTAATTTTTAATTTTTAATTTTTAATTTTTAATTTTTAATTTTTAATTTTTAATTTTTAATTTTTAATTTTTAATTTTTAATTTTTAATTTTTAATTTTTAATTTTTAATTTTTAATTTTTAATTTTTAATTTTTAATTTTTAATTTTTAATTTTTAATTTTTAATTTTTAATTTTTAGTTTTTAATTTTTAATTTTTAATTTTTAATTTTTAATTTTTAATTTTAAATTTTTAATTTTTAATTTTCAATTTTTAATTTTTAATTTTTAATTTTTAATTTTTCATTTTTAATTTTTAATTTTTAATTTTTAATTTTTAATTTTTAATTTTTAATTTTTAATTTTTAATTTTTTTTATTTTTTTTTATCAAGGGAGGTGGAGTCAGATTTTGTTGATATAGATATTTGCCTGGAATATTTTTCCTCCTTATGTGCTTTCAGCAACTGGTTTACGATAAGATGTTGTTGGCGAATTCAATGATTGTTAAAAAAAACAAAATGTATCCTTTGGCCGCCGTATTTTTTTATATTTTTTTGGGGACAATGCAAAAATTGAGGCAAAACATGAGCTAAATACAACAATTTAAAACTAGACTACCCATTACGTTCATCTCATAAATCTGTTTTAATTACTTATTCAGAATATATCTCGACTGACTACATGATATTTAAAAATCTTCTTCTAAATCACAATAAATCACAATGACAATGAAACATCCCAAAAGTATACAACATTTACGTTTAAATTGTTTCTCCCAAAAGTTTGCAATTTTAATGTGTTTTACTCAAAATATGTAATGAAAAGGTTACTTTAGGTGCACAATGTTACAAATCGAACAGAATAGCAGACAAATTGGCCATTATGACCATTTAATGTTAAAGGATGAGCTGTACTTAATTTTGAATGTCAATTAAGTAAAATGACATTACATACTCGTGTATAAATGTATACGTACGTATGGTTATGTGTGACTAAGCGATGTCCATTTAGTTAATAATGATCTCAACTGTTTTAAGACACTCTATGAAAATACAATTTATGCTGATGCCATGATAACTCTAAACAGGCTCGAATGTTGTCGTTGTCAAGCCTAAGTCTTTAGGCAACATCATTCGTACCAGATTACTAAAACATTAATAGACTACTAATGCCCGCACACAATCACACACATACATACATATACACATAAGTATATAGAGTTGGTAAATAGCGACATACCAATAAAACACCTTTTGATGTGGACACAATATTTTCAGACAGCAGCTTTCAGACACACCCACACTCATACATGTGTTTATGTTTTAGGGTGGATAGACGTTGTGTGGGATTTTGTTATACTTCGCATTTAGCTGTGGCTCTTAGCGGGCTTTGTGCAAGTGGGCGAAAGGCACTACATGTGGAATTTCAGGCCAATTAAAAGTCGTAACGCAACTAACTTATATTTAAAAAAGAAATTTATTTATTTTTACAATTGGAATTACTTTGTTTTAACTAATTGTGTTATACTTGATCTTTATTACTATGATCAAGTATAACACAATTAGTTAAAAAAAAGTGGGAACTCTAAAACACAGAAATTTAAATTCAGAAGAAGATCGATATATATATATATTTATGAAAAATTATTGAAAAAGTAATTGATTTTGTAAAAATAAATAAACTTCTGAAATATAGAAGTGGCTATATATGGACATAAATGTCTAGAGACATGTGTAGCATGAAAAACTGTTAACCGCCTAAAAATTAAAGACGCAGCCCCATGCCATTGAAACAATGCGGATTTTAAACAAAATTGTTAATATTCCGAAAAAATTTCGGTAAGCAGATACTATATTCCATGTCTATATTCAAGGCCTAAAAGCATATATCTATTTTTTTAACTTTTGAGAAAATTATACTAAAGGTAGGAAAAAACTGTGAAATGCGCTATAATTTCATTTGTAGTCTAGTGTCTACTATCTTATTATCTATTATCTTATCTTACGAGCATTTATCTAGTATCTTATGTACATTAGCTAAAAAATAATTATCACCAGAGTTTTATAAAACAGGTAGTCGTGAACTGATGTGGAGAATATCTCGAGTTATATTACTATGCCATGATACTATAGATTTAGTCCATTTAAATATATACCATAACTAAATAAATTTTTAATCGAAATTAATTCTTCTTACTAAAGAAACTTTCATGCACCCCATTTGTGTCTAAATCCTAATATTATAACTCCCGATGGACAAAAGGTTACTTTGTGAAAATTGATTTTTTGAGAGAATGGGCAATTTTTAAAAAATGTTTTTTTAAAGTAATTTTTAAGAAAGGTACCTTTTAAGAAAAGGTACTTTTTTGAAGAAAAAATACTTTTTGAAAAAAAGGCACATTGTTAAGGAAATTAAGTTTTTTAAGGAAAGGTAATTTTTTAGAAAAATTACTTTTTTTACAATAGCAAAATTAATTTTTTTTTTTACAATAGAAAAGGTGCTTTTTTAAGAAATGGTACTTTTTAAAGAAAAGGTACTTCTTTTAAGAAATGGTACCTTTTAAAGAAAAGGTACTTCTTTTAAGAAAATCTGCTATTTTATGGAATGGAACTTTTTAAGAAAAGATACTTTTTCAAGAAAAGGTACCTTTGAAGGTACTTTTCGAATAACAAACAATTTTTTAAGAAAATATTCTTTCTTAAGAAGAAGTACCAATTTGAGAAAATGTATTTTTAAAGAAAAATTACTTTTTTTAGAAAGGGTCCTTTTTTACGAAAATAATTTTTTTTTTAGTTTTTTATAAGAAAAGATATTTTTTTTAAGAAAAGGTACTTTTTTAAGAAAATGTTATGAAAATTAACTTTTTGAGAAGGTACATAATTTAAAAAAAGGGTTCTTTTAAATTAATTTTTAAGAATGGTACTTTTTAAGAAAGGTTACTCTTTTGAAGAAAAAGTACTTTTTGAAAAAATGAACTTTATAAGAATGGTACAATAGGAAAGGTGCTTTTTTAAGAAAAGGTACTTCTTTTAAGAAAATAAACTTTTCTGAGAAAATGTGATTTTTATAGAAATGAATTTTTTTAAGAAAATATACTTTTTCAAGAATGGGTACTTTTATAAGAAGAGGTACTTTTCGAATAATAGACAATTTTTTAAGAAAATATTCTTCCTTAATAAAAAAAAGTACTTTTGTAAGAAAAGGTATTTTTTAAAGAAAAGGTACTTTTTAAGAAAAAATTACTTTTTTAAGAAAGGGTGCTTTTTTAGGAATATAATTTTTTTTAAAGATGAGCTGGTTTACGCCAAGGTAGGTAATTGTATAAGGAAAGATTTTTTTTTTAAGAAAAGGTACATTTTTTCTGTTTTTTTTTAAGAAAAAGTGTTTTTTTTTTAAAGAAAAGTCACTTTTTAAGAAAGGGTACTTTTTTAAGACGTGGTACTTTTGTGGGAAAAGATACTTTTAAAAAAATATATTTTTAGTCATTTATTGTTCGGTTTAAGATCATGTATATATTTTTCTAATGAAAGAAAGATAATAATTTTTGTAATGTAAGAGAAATTGGAAAAATATTGAATCCAATACAGATCAACAATACATAACACTAACATACAGCACATGAGGTACAATGCATTTGTGTAATCTGTTAAGATTTCACATGCCATTACAGTTCCATCTAGAGGACAATGGCAAAAACAAAGAGCTGTTCACATTACAAGACTCGTAATTGATCTGGCTATGTTAATGTAGAGAAAGCTAAAAATTGGAAAAGCTCAGCTTGTTCGTACAAACTCTCGTATATAAAAAGAAAAAACATATCTCATGTTCTTTTCTTTCAAATGTTGAGTTAAATAGTTGATTAAGCATGAGTTGAAGTAATAAGCAGAAAGATGCTGAAGATGAACAAGTCGCTTTGTTCAAAAGTAGCTACTCCATCTAGCGCTGTCTTCAATTTTTTTCCAATATTTCTCTTACATTACAAAAATTATTATCTTTCTTTCATTAGAAAAATATATACATGATCTTAAACCGAACAATAAATGACTAATTATTCCAATACAGATCAACAATACATAACAATAACAAAATAAATTTTTTTAAGAGATGGTACATTTTAAAGAAAAATCACTTTTAAAGAAAAGTACTTTTTTAAGAAAAGCTGATTTTTTAAGAAGGGTATGTTTTTTAAAGGTGATCGGTTTAAGACAAGGTACCTTTATAAGAAAATATACTTTTTTAAGAATAGGTACTTTTAAGAAAATGTACTTTTTTAAGAAAATGTGTGTTTTTTAAGGAAAGGTATTTTTTTAAGAAAAGGTACTTTTTGAGCCATGGCTCAGGGCGACTGGCAGATTGAGGCGCCATATTAAAAAAAATTAAATCAATCTCTCACAAAATATTATGGTACGTAATAAGAAAAAAATAAACACGTGAATATGTAAAAAAAAACAAGTAAGAAAATTATAGTCGAAAGATGGGCCGATCATGGCCATATTTGCTAAGGTCACTTATTTTTTGCAAAAACTTATAGAAACCAAATTTGAGAAAAATCTGTACAATATTTTTGCTTTTTTTTTACAGATTTAAGTGAAAATCAGAAAGCAATTTTATAGGGGGCTATGACTAAGAATTGTCCTATAGGAATTATTTTTGGACTAATGATTAATGGGTATAATAAATACACGCAAAGCCAATTTGACCGAGAACTATAAGATAATTTGGATCATATGGCAATTTAAGTCGATTTCACAGATGTCATTTGTATGGGGACTATGTCTGAACATGCACCGAATTTCACCAATTTCAATAGCGTTCATCCTATGGCCGATGAAAGTTTATGTACCAAATTTCATCAAAATATATTCATATTTGCGACCTGTAGTTTGATTACAAGGTTTACATGGACACACAGACGGACGGACGACGGACATCGCTAAATCGACTCAGAAAGAATTCTGAGTCGATAGGTATAATAAAATATGGGTCTAGGTCAAATATTTTTGGTAGTTACAAACAGCTGCACAAAGTCATTATACCCAAACCACGTAGTGGTATAGGGTATAAAAATGTTATTTTTAATTTTTTTTTATTAAAAAAAATTTTATAAATTTAAAAAATTTTTTTTTTAATTTTTAATTAAATTTTTAATTTTTTTTAATAAAAAAATTTTTTTTTAAATTTTTAAAATTTTTAAATTTTTTTAAAATTTTTTTAATTAAAAAATTTCTTTTTTTTAATTAAGAAATATTATTTAAAAAATAATTTTTTTTTAATGAGGCTTTGTTTTTCAATGCTAGGAGATTCCAGCCCTCGAAATTCGAGCGCATATTCTAGGAAATTTTATTTTTTCATTAAATAAAGACCCTAAAAGTATGCTATTCAATTATAGCCAATTCACAAATCAACACAAAAAACAAACTCATTTTTATTACAAACACATTAACAGATTTAATAAACACACACATAGCATTGTATAATTTTATGTATGTGTTAGTAGCAACTTTAAATGCGATTTACTCAAAACAAAGGAAAAAATTAAAAAAGCTGTAAATCTGCAAATCGGCTAAAAAGAAATACCTTTCAAATAATATACGTCTGGTCAAAATCGGTATAAAACGCTAGAACAAAACATCGGTCACAAGAAATCGCCTAGCCTATTTGTTGCGTCTAATTGCATACAGCCACAGTTTTATTCCAGAAATTTTTCTTTCGCTCCAGTCTATTAAACTTATATTGTGTTTTGCTTATATCATAAGCATACGACTTACTAAGTTTGCGATGGTTGTGTGTGTATCTTCTAGCTATAAAACGTCTTCGATAACTATACGAGCCATTGTGCATTAGTGTGGTTTAGTTTGGGCATTATATCACTCAATTAGTTGGCTGTATTGCTGTTAACTGAAATTTATGTTAACAAATATTTTGCACTTTATTTTCGACAGTACACAAGTATTACAAATACAATAGATTTTAGCCTAAAAGACGTAATCAGCAGTTACAATATTTACTAAAGATTATGTTGCAGTAAATCTAAATTATATTAATGAATAAATTTTTTTTTGTAGCAAAAAAAAAATATATATTCATGAATAGGGAACGATTCATAAAAAAAAGTTTTAAAAGTTTTTTATTGAAATAATACTTTAAATGAAAGTTAATTTAAAATTTATAGTATATTTTCAGGTTTTGCTTTATCAATTAAATTCAAGGATACTTTAAAGCTTAAAGTACGTACACTTAAAAGGCAATTAGCAATTAGGAAACAAAATAATTACTCAACATACCATGAAAGCCAAAAAGATAAAACAAAAAAAAAATGGAAAAAATGGAAAAAAATGAAAAAAAAAATAAAAAAAATCTTTTAAAATTACAATCATGGCTGTTATCTTTGGTTGTGTTCGCTTTTTGTTTGGTTTGTGCTAAAACGCATATTGTGAATTGCATCTAAATTGCTACTTACTGTTAGTTAAACATTTATCCTGATTGTGAATTCTCTATATGACGCTCTATTTCATGACGGCCATGTATATGGTTAATTTAACATATGTATGTATTTATCAGTGTATATGTGCGCAGTATATAAGTCTGTATAAGTGGCTGGCTGGGATGAGATTGTGCGAGTACAGAATAATATCAATTATATTTAATGTTTGGTCACAATCATGCATGTTCACACACTTACACTTATTTAACACTTCCAGCTTAGTTGTTGTGATTGTATGTGTGGTGCAAGTAGCAAATGACCATCACATAATTGCCATTTATCTCTGAGAGTGTGTGTTTACAATTAAAATGTTCGGGTAGCCTGAGCGAGTGTGTGTGTTTGTATGTGTGCAAATGCAATCATTGCCACTTATCTGGCCTCAAATAAGCCGGCACATATTTTATGTCACTGCCATTTAAATGATACGAGTATTTTTTTTTATGTGTGTGGAATAAAATTTAAATATAATTTTTTTTAGATAAATTTATTTATCAATTCTTTTTATTGAAATTATTTTTTGGTTAGCTTTTAGTAAAAATATTTATTTTAACAACTACATGAAGTAAATGGATGTGTGAAATGCATGTAACATTTTTGAAAAAGGTGCAGCCAAAACAAAAGCCTGAAATATTATAACTCCCAACATAGTATGTATAATATCTTAATATTTTACATATCTTAATATTTTACATACATAAATATATAAGAAATATAATTAAAAAAAAAAAAATAATATTAAATAGTTTTACCGAAAATGTCTAACTAATAAATTGAAGCTAATAGATAATAATCGTTATTCCATTTGTAACGCAATGCAAAATCAATTTTTGACCCCCTAAAGTAATCAAATTCTAGATCCTTACAAAAACTCGAGTCTGTCCATTTGTCCGTCCGTCTCCCCGTCTATCTGTTGAAATCAAGCTCATTCACAAAGTCAACAATTTCCGCGAGTATACTTCAGATAATATTGTTTGCCATTACAACGACCATGTCTCTATTGAAAATGGGAAAAATCGGACATCAATATGGCAAGATATGGCCTGATATATGGAGACACTTCTAAAAAAATTTAGTGTGTTTGTGGTGATAATCTAGTATTGAATTTAAAAAAAATTTTTAATTTTCCAAATATGTAATTTGAATATATTTGATACAAATACTACAGTAAGTCCAGATATAAATGCAAACATAAAATATGGGTGGTCGGTATCAAAGTTCGGTATAGCCGAATTTAACACTTTTACTTCCTTTTTTAAACTCTTTCTTTTAACTCATACTCTCTGTTTGTCTGTCGTGGGCCAACCCCATTCCCTCTTATCCGATTGATTTCGCTTTTAACTATAGCAATATTGTTGAAAGAGAGTGGACTCCCAGGAACTATTGTTAGTGTTGCCTGATCAAAAACATAAAAGGTTGTAGGGGAACATATAATCGTTTATATCTCGAACACTAAGCATCGTAAAGTAAAATTAGTTAAATATTGGTCTGTCTTTAAAAACTATTTTTAGGGTTGCCAGATCGAGAAACATGAATTTTGGAGGGGAACAAATAATAGCTTATATCCCGAAAGCTTATCATCATTAAATTAGTGATATATTCTGCCTTCTGCAAAAAAAAACTGTTTTTAGGGTTGCCAGATTAAAAAATACTTAAATTTTTACGGCGAATATATATGGCTTATATTTCGCATGATAAGTGTCGTATAACAACACTGTTGCAATATGCCCCTAAGCCGCAACACTCCATCTGAATTGGGTGATTGCTATTTTTGGGTTTGCCAGATCAAAAAGCGTAAAATTTTGTCCGGGAAAATAAAGTCGCCTACATCTCGAAAAATAAACATCGTAGAGCTACTCACTAAAAAAAATTTTATGATTGCCAGATCGAAAATGTTAAATTTTGGCAACACATTATCGCTTATATCTTGAAAACACAGCTTCGTAGACCGAAATTGATTGCTCATATTTTGACATCTCTTTAAAAACTATAATTAATGTTGCTAAATTAAAAAAGTAAAAGTTTGGCAGGTAACAGAACATTTTTTTTTTGGAATTTTGTCCCCTCTTTATACAAAACTATTTTTTGGGTTGTAAGATCAAAAGTAGTAAGATTTTGGCTGGGAACATATAATATCTTATATCTCGAAAACTAAGCGTCGTAGAGCTAAATTGGTTTAACTTTTTAGTCCGGACACCCTAACAGAACTGGGCGTTTACTTTTTTAAGAAGTTTCAGATTGAAACACGTTAAATTTTGTGCGGGAATATAAAATCTCTTATATCTCGAAAACTTAGCATTGTGGAGCCAAGAAAACAACTGTTTGACCTTCTTCGAAATACCCCAACCGATTTTTGGGCTGTTTACTTTTAGAGTGGCCGGCTTGAGAAGCGTAAAAATTTGGAATGGAAAATCGTTCATATCTCGATATCTCAGATGTCGTCGAGCAAAATGGTTAAAAAACTATATTTTAACTCGATTTTTTACAAATCCAGGGGGATTTGCAGCTCCCATATAAAATAATTATTCAATATCAAATATCTCAAGTTCTATAACAGGCAGAGCTTTGAAGATTGGTGTAAGGTCATCTATTGTTAATGTGAGTAGTCATAACGAAAATGTGTGGTATCGGATCGGGGGACGTGGTACCTCTCATACAAGATAATTATTCAATATCAAATATCACGAGTTCTATAACAGGGAGAACTTTGGAAATTGTTGTGAGGACATCTAATGTTAATGTGAATAGAAGGGTGGCCCTTAATAAAAAAAAGTATTCAAACTCTCGGTCTCACCCCCTAGAAATATGCGAATAGCAAAAAACTGAGAACACTTTTGTCCAAAAAAAAAACTCTTGGTCATGAAATGTGATGAACATTTTTCCAACTTTAACGAATTGATTAAAACCATAATTTTTTTCGTCTCTATACCTATAAGTACTCAGATATGAAGTATTATTTTATTACCACGTTGATAGCTTATTGCGAAATGATACCAAAAATGGAAAATTTTTTTGATACAATTTTGAAAACTCCTTTTTTAAATTTTAAAATTTTAGAATTTTTTTTACAAAGACTTATTTTTTGCGGATTTCGAGAAAAATTAGTTTTTTGTGAAATATTCAGTAATTGTACTCTTTCTAAATGCTTTGTATCAAAACTTCATCACTTTTCTACTTTTAAATGTTACATTTTATCGAATAGCCTAGGGTTTCTGAAAAAAATAGTATGACCCCATTAACCCTTTTGGACTTGGGGGCGCATATGACCCGAAACTAATGAAAAACAATTTATTAAAAAAAAATTAAAAATTTTTCAAGCGGTGTTGAATTTTTAGATGTGATGCCCAAAATATAATAACCATATGTGCAGGACTTTCATGCTAAAAATTTGGAATAAATCGAACAACGTTAACGCATTCCTTGGCGAGGCCAAACTACGAGTTTTGGCATATTTAAATAAATTAATGGATCTAGTAAACTAGATGAAACCCTTACTATGGGTTGGGAAATAAAATTGTGCTATATTTAACCGATTTTTATGATTTGATGATTATGATGATTTTGTAATTTGACGCCATCAACCCATTTGGACTTGGCGCCACATTTGGCCCCAAGGTAGAATAGGACGATTAAGTCAAAAAATTCAAATATTTTGCAAATACTGTTGCATTTTGTATAATTTTAACCCTATGAGCACATAAGGGTAAGTTTTCGTAAAATATAGCACAATTCTATTCCCCAACCCATAGTAAGGGTTTCATCTAGTTTAATAGAACAATTAATTTATTTAAATATGCCAATATTCATAGTTTGGCCTCGGCAAGTAATGGATTAGCATTGTTCGATTTATTACAAATTGTTAGCGTGGAGGACTTCCACATTTGGTTATTATATTTTAAGCGTCACATCTAAAAATTTAACAGCACTTACAAAATATAAGATATTTTTAATAAATTGTCTTTCATTAGCTTGGGGTCATATGCGACCCCAAGTCCAAAAGGGTTAATGTGGTCATATTATTTTCTGAGAAACCCTAAGCTATTAAGATAAAATATGACATTTAAAAGTAGAAAACTGATAAATTTTTCATAGAAAGTATTTAGAAAGAATACATTTACTGAATATTTCACAAAAAAACTAATTTTTCTCGAAATCCGGAAAAAATAAGTCTTTGTAAAAAAAAATTCTGGGAGAGGAATTTACTTAAAAATTCACACAATTAATCTCTGACAAATGTTTAAGATAACCCTGAAGTGCCAGATCCATTTTTTGAAATTTTGTTTAAGAAAATTTTTTAAAACCTAAAAAAGGAGTTTTCAAAGTTTTAACAAAAAAATTTTCCATTTTTGGTGTCATTTCGCAATAGGTTAGCAACGTGTTAATAAAACAATACTTCGCATCTGAGCACTTATATATATAGAAACCGAAAAAAAATTATGAGATTAATCAATTTGTTAAAGTTGAAAAATGTTCATCACATATCATGACCTAGAGTTTTTTTTGGCACAAAAGTGGTCTGGGGCATTTGTTATTTCTTGGCGAGTTTTTATTCGTTTTTGAAGTCATATAGCTTTTTGGAAAGATAATTTAGTGCTGATATCGATTCATATAACAACTTGTCGAAAAAATTAAACTATAGAACGAAATTTTCGCAAAATCTGAAAAAAAGTCATATTTTCCCCACATAAACACACTTGAAATTTTCAGTCGCGTTGAGGCACCTCTAAATTTTTTTTTATTGACCCAAAACTTTGTATTCCTCAGTTTTTTTTGCTAATCGCATATATCTAGGGGGTGAAACCGAGAGTTTGAACACTTTTTTTTTATTAAGGGCCACCCTAGTGAATATCATACCGAAAGAAAGGGAGTATAATAAAAACTTGGTTTTTATGGGTTACTTTTTTTAAAAATGTTTTCTTCTTGAAAACTACCTTTTCTTGGAAAACTATTGTTATGATTTTTCAACGTGTACCTTAAAAGAGTAACAAGTAATTAGCATAAGGATACGCGATATTCGGTTTGCTGCATAGGCTTGGGTCATATTAATGAAGATCAATATTGAAATTTTTCAAAATTATGTTTAGACTTTATCACAGTAATAATAGCTCAGTGAATTATATCCAGAAAATCCAAAACAAAAAAGAAATGCAACTCAACAGCAACCATTTTTTCATAGTTTCCATACAAAACAGGCAAGGCGATTTCTTGTGACCGATATAAAAATTGTAGTTAGTAACCGATTTTGACCAAACATACCTCATTTGAAAGGTATTTCTGTTTAGCTCTACACAAAATGTATAGATCTGCACGGTCTGGAAATTTTTATTTTTTTTTTTTTTTTGGGTAATGTGTATTTAAATTTGCTACTAACAGAAACATTTAGCACATACTGTGTCTGTTTTTATTATGAATATCAAAAGCCCTGAGTTGAATTTTGAGTTGGCTAAAATTGATTAGCATACCTTTAGGCTCATTTAAAATTATTAAAAAACCCATTTATACTACATGGAGTGAAAACTTAGTGGCCTAACAATAAAAAAGCTGTTTTTTGGATTTTAAATCAATTTTATTTTTTAATGTAATCTCCGTTATGTTAAATGCACTTCTTTCAACGATCCTCTAACATCATGATAGCCATGAAAAAATACGATTTGTCAACTCTCGAAAATTGGCTTCCGTCGCTTTTTCATTTGTGGAAAATCTCTTTCCCATTATTTCAAGTTTGAAAATAAATAATAATCCCTGGGGGTCCAGATCTGGAGATTGCGGTGGATGGGGAAGCAGTTTATGATGTAGTGACTTCAATTTTTCTGAAACCAAAGCAGATTTTCAGATTTACAGATTTTTAAAGTTTTTCCTTTATTTTGAGTAAATTGCATTTAAAGTTGCTACTAACACATGCATAAAATTATACATATGCTATGTGTGTTTTACTAAATTTGTTAATGTGTTTGTAATAAAAATGAGTTTGTTTTTTTTGTGTTGATTTGTGAATTGGCTATAATTGATTAGCATACTTTTAGGGTCTTTATTTAATGAAAAAATAAAATTTCCTAGAATTTGCACTCGAATTTCGAGGGCTGGAATCTGCTTGTATATATAAATGGGTTTGTTAATAAATAATTTTATAAGAGCCTAAAGGTATGCTAATCAATTTTAGCAAATTCACAATTCAACACAGGGCTTTTGATATAAATTTTTTGCAAAGACATTATCAAATTTAATAAACACACACACACAGCATTGTAAAGTTCAATGTGTTTTATGTACGCGTCCAAACAAAAATGTACCAGATGGTGCACAACTGTAAAGATGGTGCACATCTGCAAAGACATAGCTTTCAATTGATATATGTTTTGTCAAAATGGGTTGATAACTAAAGGCTTAGAAGAGGTCACTAAAAATTGTCTTGCTTATTAATATTATGGATAATCTCATAAAATACACAGATATATTCTCGATCCTTCTAACAAGCGGAGTTGAAATAGCGATGTCCTTTTGGCCGTCTGTTCGTCAGTAGAAATCACGATTACGAAAATGATTTTCTGATATCCCGAGTGGATTGCTATTAAAAATCTTCAAAATAGGTACAATCAGTCCCTCAACTTCAAATAAAAAAGCGGCGCTCAGTACTCAAAATTCGGGTGCAAATTCTAGGAAATTTTATTTTTTCATTAAAACATAATTAAAATAAATTCATTAAGTTGTGAATTTTTAAATGAAATTCAATAAATTCCATTATACACTTAGAATCTATAATATAAATAAGCTAGCCGATTTCTTGTGACTGATGTTGTGTTCTACCGTTTTATCGATTCTGACCAAACGTATATTATTTGAAAGGTATTTCTTTTTAGTCGATTTGCAGATTTACAGATTTTTATTTTGAGTAAATTGCATTTAAAGTTGCTACTAACACATACATAGAATTATACAATGCTATGTGTGTGCTTATTACATTTGTTAATGTGTTATGTGTAATAAAAATGGGTTTGTTTTTTTTTTTTTTTGGTGATTTGTCAATTGGCTATAATTGATTAGCATACTCTTAGGGTCTTTATTTAATGAAAAAATAAAATTTCCTAGAATTTGCACTCGAATTTCGAGGGCTGGAATCTGCTTGTATATATATATATATAATATATTCCGAACTCACTTTGTTGATATCTTTATGATGCCAGCAATCTCACTCATTTTAATATTTCGATCATCCAATACAGTTTTCTTACGTTTTCTTCGGTAACTGACTCATTTGGACAATCATAATTTGTGCTCATACGACCATGTTTATATTCGGAGTACCATCTTTTATCCATTGAATATGATAGCAATGATTCACTATTCCTTGGATTGGGCAGCATTTTTTCCCAACAAAAAACAATGTTTAATCAAAACGGAAACTCTTTGCAATCCGTTTTTTCTCAAACTTTAAAAACAGTATCATTTTTGTAACGGTCACTTGTTTACTAACTAATGAAACATCAGGAAATTTTGACACAATTTTGTGGAGAGTTGGCCCAATTTAATAAACAGAAAAAATTGATGCGTGCTCACGCCATGTCTATGTTAGTCCACGGCGTTTTCACTCCCTTTCTTCTTCTTCTTCTGTGTGTTCAACAAATATTTATAATGAAATTTAATGAATTTTATTTAAAAAGTGTTGAATTGTGAGTTGCCTAAAATTTTTCAGTGTAGCTTTAGGCTCTTATAAAATTATTTATTAAATGAAAAAAAAAAAAAATTCGTAGAATTTGCACTCGAATTATGAGGGTTGGCTTCTGCTAGTTGACTTAAATTCTTCTAAAAACATTCATATCAGATATAAGATTTTGAAACATAGTGACGCTCTTTACGTATATATTTTGATTAGCCCAGTTTAGTTAGTTAAATGTTCTTTATTTAATTCATTTCTTTGTGATAAAAATTTTTTTTTTTTTTTTTAATAATAAATAAAATAATAATAAAATAAAAAAATAAGAACGTACGACTATGACTTAATGTCGTCAGTCGGAAAGAGATAAATATGATAATGTTTTTGTGTATTATATAATAAGGGTAATAGTTATACTCATTTAAGAGCGCTTTCCTGTAACCTATAATGAATCCATATATTTCTTTAAAATTTTCTGTAGGGTTGTTTACAATAGTTATTAACTCATTTTCAGTCAAGGTAAACTTTTTAAAATGTTTATATCTGATATGACGCAAAATAGGACATATGGCTATGACATGTAAAATATTTTCAATCTGATTTAGATTGCATAACGTGCAATCACGGGATCTTTGCTGCTGAAACCTTGTTCCATTTAATTCAAGCAGGTCACTTCTAACTTTGAATATGTAGCTAATAGCTGTCGTGTTATTTGAAATTTCAAAATATGATTGAGGCCTCGTGTAATTGAGTTTAGAGTAAAACCGGTTTGTAGTAGCTGCTTTTTCTAAATGATTTTGTAGTTCCTTAAATTTCAATCCTGATAAAATATCAAATCTTAATTGTTCCCAGCTTTCTTTTGTAGAGCATTCTGAAACTCTGGAAGTATTTACTTCGTTAGCTAGTGCATCTATTTGCTCATACCGATACACTTTTTTTTGCATTATAATTCTTGTAAGCTGGTTTGGTAAACGGTCGTTGTTGTATTCATGTAATGTTCCAATAATATATCTTAGATGTAAATCCAATATAAATATAAAATTATTTTCTACACCAGTTTCCAGCATCAATATATATGTGGGTGTAAAAGGTGGCAGTCTTTCTTTTTAAAAAGAAACGTAGAAGTTTATCTACTTCTTCAAAAGAAGAAAATCCCCATATTTGGGCGGCATAAGACTGAATTCCACGGCATACCGATTTAAACAAATTCCATTTTGCTTTTAAGCATATCTCTTTATTCGCCAAAAAATCATTCCATGTTGCATTAATGCTGTTTTTTGCAGATAAATTTCTTTTTTCAACGTGTTTTTTTAAATATATTTTAGGTGATAAAGTAACTCTCAAATATGTATATTCATTTGTGATTCTTACAGGCTCACCATTAAAGGTCCATCTTTCCCGTCTTGCGATTCTTCCACCTTTTCTGTATATAATTATTTCTGATTTGCTTAAATTGATCTGCAGGTTCCACATCTCACAATATCTTTCAAGTTGATTTATCATTTGTTGCATTGTTACGATATCATCAGCTACAATTACGATGACGTCAGCATACATTAGTAATCTTACATGTGTAGAACCTATATTTATTCCACCTCCTACATATTCATGCAAATCGTTTAGATATATTGAAAAAAGTGTTGGTGAAAATAAACAGCCTTGTTTAACTCCAGAACCAGTTTCAAACTCATCTGAGACCTCCTCTCCATCCCATACCTTAAATTTAGTGTTACTATATATGGTTTCGATCATTTGGACCATTTTTGTTGATACGCCAATTGTATTAAGTTTATAAACAAGAGATTTCCTTGAGATTTTATGAAATGAACGAAAAAAGCATAAAATTTGTTGTTTTCTTTGAACTTAAGGTGAGCAATTGCGGACAAACTATATAAATTATCAACTGTTGAGTATCCTTCTCTAAATCCAGCTTGGTATTCGGAGAGTTTATTGTATTTAGTTAGCCACGAGTTAAGACGATTATTTAGAATGCCCATACAAATGTTTGCAATTGTATTTATAAAAGATATACCACGATAATTACTCATAAATTGGAAAAAGTATACTTGTCGTAAATTTTTCATCCAAATTTGCTGTTTCATATATGATGTTGTATGTGTTTGCCAGCTCTTCCACAAAAATATCCGTTGAGTTCTTAAAGAATTCATAGCTGACGCGGTCCTCTCCAGGGGCTTTGTTTTTCTTGGATTAGCCCAGTTTTGGGATTTTCCACATTTAACACCCAAATCCGATATAAACAGCCAGCAATATTTGACCATCTCACTAACATTTGAAATATTTATTAGTATTTATAGACTTGCTATTATCAAAACATTTCGTTTACTTTTAGCCACTGTTTACCACACACATCTTTGACCTCAAAACCTCATCCAATTTGTTTGGTGAATTTTAATAAATAAAACAATCCTTAAAATATCAGTATTTATACCCTATACCACTATGTGGTTTGGGTATAATGACTTTGTGCTGCTGTTTGTAACAACCAAAAATATCTGACCTAGACCCATCTTTAATTATACCGATCGAATCAGAATCACTTTCTGAGTTGATTTAATAATGTCCGTCCGTCCGTCCGTCCGTCCGTCCGTCCGTCCGTCTGTGTGTCCATGTAAAGCTTGTAATCAAACTGCAGGTCGCAAATATGAATATATTTTGACGAAATTTGGAATATAAGCTTTTATCGGCCATGGGATGAACGCTATTGAAATTGGTGAGAATCGGTCCATGTTCAGACCTAGCCCCCACACAAATTACCCCTATGAAATCGACATAAATTGCCATAAGATCCAAATTGTCATATAGATCTTACTCAAATTGGGTTTTGTATGCGTTCATTACGTCCATTAATGAGTAGTCCAAAAATTGTACCTTTGGCCTCATATAGAGCTGCTTCCCGATCTTCACTTAAATCTATTAAAAAACAAAAATATTGCATTGATTCTTCTCAAATTTTGTTTGTATATATTTTTGCAAAATACAAGAGACTTTACCAAACATGATCAGGATCGGTCCATTTTCGGACCTAGTCCCCATATAGATATAGCATCCGATATGAATTTTTTCATATCTGCAGCCAAAAAAATTAATAAAAATCAGACTCAAATTTGGTTTTTGCTTATTTTCTATGTCCAGTTAGTTGGGCCTAAGAGATAGGACCTGGTATAGGGTATCGTATAGTCGGTCTAGACCGACTATAATTTTCTTACTTGTTTTCTTTTACCATTTCGCTTTCAATGCTAAAAGCATATGTGCCTAGCATGAATAATAAACGTGTGCTTCATATCAGTATTAGTACATTTGTTAAAAGCAAAATAACAAAAGTAAACCAAATTATTCTGCAAGGAATACGCGACTTTTAGAATAAAAAAAGGATACTCCTTAACACAATTCCATATGAATGCTTCAACACATCTAAATATAAACATATTTAAATAAATATAAAAAAATACATAAAACACAATTATGACATTAAAATATTCATAAAAATATGTGTATATATGTATATTAAACACTAACAGCTGTCATCAGCTTGCTATGGGACTGAAAAACCTTAACTTAAGTGAAAATTATGCTTAGATTTAAAATCTTTTTAAAATTATTTAATAAAATTCTTTCTGTTTTAAAAATTCTTTAATCTTGTTTCATTGTGCATTGTAGTCGTATCGCATAACGCAGCACGAACATGCACATAAAAATGCTCTTTATTGTCAATATATTTATGTACCAACATGTGCAGAGAAATGTTCTTAATAGGATACAAAAAATTTGTACACGTATTGGCCTTAAAAGAATGTTATATGTTTTCTATCTGCTCCAAATGCTGGCGTGTGGGTGTATACGTGTACTTGTGGGTATGTTTGTGTTTGTGGATGGCTAACAAACTGATTTCCGTTTCACATAAAATAATAATATAAAAATCTTAAAAAAATAATGGTCTACTGGTTGTGGTTAGAGCACGAAAAGATTTATTCGAAATTGATTTCAATATACAGTTAAAAATAACGATTAAATAAATAATTTCTTTGTAGCTGTAAAAGTAAACGTCTCTTTTTTTAGATTAACCTTTTATCAAAAAATACCTTTTCAAAAATAAGGAACATTTCTCAAGAATGTACCTGCTTCCTTCAGGAGTAGACTTTCCTAAAATCTATATGTATATAAAAGAGTTGCGTGACTGATTCATCATCAGCCAGGTTCCCCTGTCTTCGAAGAGATCCACTAAGAAGGGATTTTTTTAAAAAGACATTCATACTTTTTTTTTTAGAAATTCGGCCAAAAAGGGGGAATTCGTAACAAATGAATGTGGGAATATGGAATTTGGTGTGTGGATTCCATCCGTGAAACAAACCTTGGCTCAGAATTATTTTAAGGGCAAAAACGGCGAAAGTGGATAATAATGGTACTTTATGCATCTTTTAAACATATTAATTTTGGTATACAGACTCTAGCGAATACGTGGGCATCAGTCAAGAATGAAATTACTGCCAATTCTAACGTCTAGGTGAGGAAAAACTGCGAAAAAGGGAAAAAATTTTACATTTGGTATCTTCTAAATAAACGAATCTAGGAATATGAAAAATAGTATACGGACTCCACTAGAGATAGAAACATCAGATGAGAGGAAAACTTTTGGAAATTCGGAAATTCGGATGTTAGGGCGGGGGGGGGGAGGGTAAAAACGGCCCTTAATTGTAAAGGAGTGCCATTTTTATCTTCTCTATAAAGTAATTTAATAATAGTATGAAATTTTTTATGTATATTCCACCAGGGATACAAAAATCGGCCAAGAATACTTTTTTTTAGGTGGTAAAAACGGCCAAAAAAAAGGAAAAACTGGTACTTTTCTTAAAAAACAAGTGAGAAAATTATATTCGGTCTAGACCGGTACTCTATATCATGCGTTCAGAGAGTTGGTGTCAGGTCCAACAAATTGGGTTTAAAAAATAAGCATAAACCAAATCTGGGTAGAATTTGGAAAAAATCTTTGCAATATTTTTATTTTTGATAGTATTTTTATTTTGAAGATCGGGAAGCAGCTTTGTATGTGGGCTATTACTAAGAATTGTCTTATAGGGCTCATTTTTGGACTAGTGATTACCGGATATAATAAACATACACAACCCCTTTTTGGCCGAGATCTATATGATAATTTGGATCTATGGCAATATAAGTCGATTTCATAGGGGTCATTTGTATGGGGACTAGGTCTGAACATGCATCGATATCCACCAATTTCAATAGCGTTCTCTATACCAAATTTCCTCTTAATATATTCATATTTGCGATCTGTAGTTTGATTACAAAGTTACAGAGAAACACAGACAGACGAACAGACGGACTGACGGACATCGCTAAATCATCTCAGAAAGTAATTCTAAGTCGACCCGTTAATAGGTGAAATATTATTGGTAGTTACAAATTTTGAGCAAAAAGTCATTATACCCTGGCCACATAGTGGTTTAGGGTATTATAAATTAGGGTGTGAGGTACTAAAAAAAAAAGTTTAAATGTTAAGATATTCACCCCCTGTTCTTGAAACCACTACCACAAAAAAAAAAACTCGTAAATGAAAAAATTCTTAAATCTACGAGTTTTTTGCTGTTCTCTAAATTCAATAAGAATATTTTTCTCGTTTTAATTCACATAGAAAAGGCTTTGTGAAATCAAAACAAATGCCTTTTTTTTCTACTAAGCTGGTCTTAAGAGATAAAAAAAACTAATTGATATTTAAACTCTAACATGTTTTTTATTGAACCTTGTCATTATTTTAAAAATTAGACATTAATTTTATGAAAAAAAGCGATTTTAAAAAACGTCTACATTTTGCGCTGATTTAAAAAAAAAAAGTCGTGGTCGATGTTAATAAAACACACTTTTTGCGATGATGCTGTTCTATAACTATAATAAAAACTTTTTATTTACACAATCTGTTTTCCATTATAATTATTTCAATTATAACATAGATTCTTTATGCACTAGTTATTGCAAATAAACGAATTAAATAAAAATTTTTCATCAAATCACATATTTTTATTTTTTTTGCATATGTTCGAAACAGTAATGATGCCAGTCAAATCCAATTTATTTGAATGTCGAAATATTTTTTGGTGATGCCTAACTTTTTAAAAATGGAAAAGTCATTTTTAATTAAATGAAATTGAAGAACAAAAACAATTAAATGAACAAATAAGTTGTTATTTTAAATGAAAATATTTTTCTTTATACTTTTTCTATAAACTTAAGAAAAAACATGCACAAAATACTTAAAAGTTTTTTGTGAAATTGAATAAAGAACCATATGGCACCGCGGTTTCTAGATGACATATGTTCTTAACTCAAACATTTAGTTCTTAAGTCAAACATATGTTTCCATTAAATAAATAAAAAAGTGGTTTCAAGAAACCCAAAATTTCAATTTCATATGATTTTAAATTCACTCTTATTCAAATTACAACGTTTCAAGAACAGGGCTGATTATCTTTCCAAACCCATTTAAAAGGTCCGAATGATAGCATTTTGAATCAAATATTTGATGTAACCAGTAAAAGGGCAACTCTTTCTGACGATAACTACAATTCCTTAGGCAAACAAAATCAACCTAAAATGTCGTTAAATCCAACTGAAACTCAAGTCAAGATTTGCAAGCAATTAGCTGGGTCTGGAATAACCAAAAAGAAGAGGAACTGGCTAAGACGTTGAGAAACGGGGATTGGTGCCTTCACATCGATGTAAAGATGATTGGAAAGAACGAAGTGCAGGTTGTAGTTATGAAATATAAAGTTTTTCCCCCTTTATGGCAGCAAGCCCAGACGAAATGTTTCCTTCTTTACTACAAAAGAGCAGGTACCTAGCTGGTAGTAGACTGGTTGGCATATTCTCTGCTTGCCTAAAATTGGCGTACACCCCATGGCAGGATACCAAAGTGGTCTTCATACCAATACCAGCAAAGGAAAGCTACGAAAACCCAAAGACATATCAACCGATAGTTCTAACATCTTTCCAGCTGAAAAGCATAGAGCGAATAGTCAATAGCACGGTTAAATCCCAAATCTCAAATGAGTTGTTGAGGTTCCAACAACACGTTTATTTAACGAGGCGTTCAGTGGAAACTGTGCTTCATGAAGTAGTTCGCCACATCGAAAGATGGTTTGATCTAAAAAATTTAACCCTAGCTATATTTATTGATATAGAAGGAGCTTTTAATAATGTATCAACCAATACGCTACTCCACTTTCTAGAACAATTCGTCATAGACCGGAATATTAAAGCCCGGATCAGTCACATGCTTTGAAATTGATGGATAAGTTGCGAGGTTGGTGGCATTAGAATAAGAGACAAGGTTAGTTGTGGGACACCTCAATGGCGAATTTTATCCCCCTTTCTCTGGGTGATCACTATAAACAGGCTGCTAAGGATTCTAGCCATTAAAGGTTACCAACCTGTCTGCTACACAGACGACGTAGCAATAGTGTTAATGGGGAAAGATCCTAGAAATCTATGTAGGAGAGTATCGGATGCATTCGAAATAGCATATAACTGTGTACAACGGAGGATATTAAGTGTGAACCCGGAGAAGACTGAAATATGTCCCTTTACCAGGAAGACGAGAATAATTGACTTTGAGGAACCCACTTCCATTTCACACAAACAGTGAAGTACCTTGGGGTGATTCTCGATAAAAAGCTCTCTTGGAAGGACCACATCGAGAGCAGCTTGTGAAAGACCATCGTATACGGAATAGCTGTAGTTTCAAGATGTGATTTAAACCCTTAAATGACATATTGGCTATACAAAAACGTCGTTAGAGCTATTCTAACTTACGCATCCGTAGTCATATGGATATCAAAGAATACGATATGCTACATCAAACCATTCAAAAGATACAGCGCCTCTGCTGCATAGGAGACTATCCTATATGTACACTCAATCAAGATTAGAACTAAATATGAGACAGATCAGACCATGCTGTGATTAAGGGTAACAGGGGATTATATCACCGACCATATGACCAGACACCAAACTATTTTGAAACAAATTCCGGAATTCAACACAGTGGATATTAGCTGTGATAGAATCGCGGAAGTATCGAGAAACACACCCTGCAGTAAACGGATACCGAACAGGAAAATTTGGACAAGGAAATACGGATACCAGACAGGGAATTGGGTATATTCTACAAAACCTTTCATGGTGACACTACTATACGGACGCTTCTAGTCTGCATGGTAAGACTAGCATAAGAGGGGAAATACCTCCGTCTTCCGGACCAAAACTCTGTCTTTCAGACAGAATTGGTCGCGATACTGATATGTATTAGATCTATTGACGCACGGGGAATCCCAAGTTCCAGAGACGTGAACATATTTACGGACAGTCTAACGGTTATCAGGCCGATTTCCTCGGACAAAACTAGATCAAAGACTTTCCTCAAGTACAAGGAGGAAATTGCGAACTTCTCCAGAAGGTAAAGACTTGAAATCGTTTGTATCCCAACACACAGTGATGTAATGTGAAGCGAGAATGCTGATGAACTGGCCAGAAGGCTTCTTTCCTGGAAACACGATATTTTGAAGTCTGTAAAATTGGAACTAGCAGACTGGGCGACCAGTTTGGTAGGAAACTGACGTGGGTAAGGTAAAAGATATTATGGGGCACTCTCAAAAATTCGAAGATTAGAGAAATCCTTAAACTGAGTAGAATAGAACTTAGTACGGTAATTGGCATCCTCACTGGATACTCTGAACTGAGGGCTTTTAGGATGGGCGTAATCGGCCACATGTAAGGCTTGTGGAGAGGATGCAAAACCCTACAACCCTACCTTTGTTACTGTCCTGCATTTGCGAGAACAAGGGTTACATATTTATCCAATGACATCTCACCAAGCCTGACAGGTCTTAAGGGGATAAGCTGGAAAACACTACGGAAATTTGCTGATGACAATGAATTTCTAAGTTAAAAGAGGGGTAGATAAATTGATTAATGTGGAGATGTAGAGCGCATAACAAGCCAACTTTCTGGCTTAGCTCATCTTCTTAACCTAGCCTAACCTAACCTATAGTTATCAAAAATGAATTTGACGAAGTAAAGTTAGGTGCTCTTGTACTTGATAGTGGAAAATCGCTTTATATATTTAACGGTATCAAAGATACGCTGGATAGGTGGCTTGAAATCCATCAAAATGATTGTTTGTGACACGACTAGTGTAAATACCGGAAACAGCAGAAACCACACTTTGTTGGTTGCCAGCACTTTACCCTGGATTTGGTACTGAGATATATCATGATTGTCATTACGATTTTGTTGTTGAGCATCTCAAAAATATTTTTAATTAAAACAATTTAGTTATTAAATCTATGGTAATTAAATGGCGGCATGATATGGAATTTTTTTTAGCTCCGTAAAGCATTTAGATATTATATTTAAATCATTACGGCCAATGGAGCTCTCTTCCCTTTGGAACTCCAGAGCAATATATGGCATGCTGGCATTTATACTTCTTCTAAATTATCGGGAAAAGCTTCTTCCTATTTGTAAGTTCATTTGAGGTCCATGATATATATGTGGTTTTCGAACAAACACCTTTTCGAAAACACATTTAAAAAAACTCTCGTACACCATTTAAAAAGGCTCAAGAATGTTTTTTACGGTACTGGGTCAGGAACCGTCTGCAATTAATAGACAGCAGTGCAGCCACATTTGAGTAGAACACGCTGTGGAAATAATGCAAAATTTGTAACCGCTATTCAAATCAACGCGAACACTCAACTTAAAATTTATTTCTTGTAATACTTAGTTTGCACTTTTATTCAAATTTTTATGTTGTTTTAAATTGTCAAAAATAAAAATAAAAAACATTTAGAAGGTTGTAGGAATCGCATTCGGTACGGAAGATTTTTGTTTCAAACTGACCTAAGATAGCGGTTTTAATTATCAGTATAATATTCCCCATAGCGTAGGTCCTGGGAAAATTGTAGTAAAATTGTTTTAGAAAAAAAGTTATATCCCTAATATTACATACGATAAGATGTTATATTTCAATTTACATATTTATGGCGTTGGCTACAAATTAACTCCCAATAGAATTCAGTGTTTTATACTCTGCCAGTATTCAAACATTCTTCGCAGAAACAACCATTCTCTTATTAAGGAACAAATCCTTTCAAACTGTGACCATGTGTGAAGCTTCATTTTATATTTTTCAAGGTGTTTGCTAAAACAAAAAGACCATCTGAGAATTGAGGTTTATGGAATATTTGGGAAAAATGCAAAAGGCCAATGCAGAAGGTGGAACATGGCGTGAGAATTTATTAAACCCGTAACTATTTTGATGGGTTTGTCAAGAAAAGAGGAAGAACAAAAGCATAAAATCGACATAGCTAGAGAAAATTTGCAATAACAACAATTTTCAAAACAAGCAACTAAACGTTCTCGTTCATAGAGTGTACCAGTATTGCTATGTGAGTGTGTATAAGTCTGTATAAGTGTGTGTGTATGTGTGTGTGTATTAGTATTGTGTTTTCTTTATTGGTTTTTGTCTTTGAGTTTCAGTCCTTTCCTTGTATAATTTTCTTTCTTTATTTTTTTTTGCACATCATACCATTGTATAGATAACACAGAAAAATCAAACTAGCTCCCGGTGTTAAAGCTATTTTTAGCTACAAGGTTTAATATATTTCTTCTTTTTCGTTTTTTTTTTCATATTGTTTTATATTATAGATTTTTATTATTGCTTTCACTTATTGTTTAAACAAGAGCTTCTTGCGAAGTTCGAAAGGAAGAGGAAAATAATTGTGGAGAAATTTGTTGTAAAGGAAACACAATGAATGTGAGAGTAGGGGAGAGTGGGAGAATGTGTGGTTAGATTGTTTCTATTTCTAACTGTAATCTCATATCCTTAAATTGACTTTAGCGGCTTTTGAAATATGGTATAGGTAATTTAGTTGGTATCAGAGTAAATGCGTTCGTTGATTGGTTAAAGCAATTGAATTGAAGGAAATTAAATTAAAGCACAATTTAAAGAATAATTTAAAGAAAAATTAAATTAAATTTTATTCCTAAGGGGCCTATAGACAAGGAATTCTATACTATTATACAGGGAATACTACATGAATATGCCTTTATCAATCCATTAAGCTTTTGCTTAGCTATATGAGATTGAGGCTGTTAACTGCTTACACTTGAGCAGAGTTTGGTACTGCTGCTATTTAAACAATTCAAATGTCTCTAACACAACCCTTTTCTTAATTACTGTGAAGACAGCTGTGTCATAGTGAAATACTTTTGCATTTAAAAAAATATAAAAAAATTCGTTTAGCAATAAAATAAGTAAGAGTGATAAATACGGCTAAGCCGAATCTTAGATACTCTCCACCTGGGTTCTACTATTACAATAAAATCTGGATTTATTTCACTATTTATAACAAATGTAAACAAAATATTTGAAAATATATAATGGGCAATGAAACAAACAAAAACTAATAATAATACGATACCCTACACCATGCCTTTGGAAACCCATCTCTCAGGTCCAACTAATTTGATATAGAAAATGTAAACACAAACCAAATTTGAATGGCATTTTTATTAGTTATTTTTTCCTTCGGGTGCATTATTTATATGGTGACTAGGTCGAAAAATTAACCAATCCTCACCATATTTTGCAATGTCGCTTATTTTTTGCAAAAACATATACAAACCTAATTTGAGGACAATCTGTTCAATATTTTTGTTTATTGATAGATTTAAATGAAGATCGGGAATCAGATTCATATGGGGGCTATGACTAAGAATTGTTCGATAGTGTTTTTTTTTTACTACTGAAGAAATGGATGTAATAAACATACACAAACCCAATTTGACCGAGATCTATATTATAATGTCGATATTATGGCAATTTAAGTCAAACTCATAGGGGTCTTTTGTATGGGGACTAGGTCTCATCATTAACCGATTTTTATCAGTTTCAATAGTGTTCATTCTATCAATCAATATATCAATATATATCAATATATATTTTTATTTGCGACCTGTAGTTTGATTGAAAGTTAACATGGCCAAACCGACGGAAAGAAGGACAGACGGACAGACGTACATCGCTAAATCGCCTCAGAAAGTGATCGATACGGAAGGTGATTCTGAGTCGATCGGTATAATAAAAGATGGGTCTAGGTCAATAATTTTTGATAGCTTCAAACATCAGCACAATGTCATTATACTCTGACCATATAGTGGTATGGGGTATAAAAATTATGAGTTATGCAGCATTTATTAAAAAAATTATAAATGAAAAACCAGAAAAAAAAATAATAATAATTTTCCACACAGACGACGAACCGATGACCCAATGTTTCTCATAACATAACTAACGGTAATTTATGTTTGCTAATAAGGGTAATATATTTACACCATTTTGGTTTTATTCTTTTGGCTGTATATGTAATAAAACAACAATTATGTTAGAAGTTATAATTATCCATTGAATTACTACAACAAGCATACTGAATTTTTACCGTTTTTTACGGGCTGTCTCTACATTTTAGGCTATAACTTGGTACAGTAGTGCCCGATTTAGCCCATTTACGACACCAACCGTTGCGATATTATGGTAAATAATATTATCCTAAATTTTGCCTAGTAATTTGTGTATTTTGTGAATGAGCCTGATTTCAACATGCAGACGGACGGAGGGATGCAAAGACAGACGGTCAGATAGAAATACGGATATCACTATATCGACTCGAGTCGTTATAAGGATCAGAAATATATATAGTTTAAATATATATACTTATGATTCATACAGTGGTGGATACATACAGTGGTGGATACATAATTTGAAACGATGCAATAAAAAAAATCATGTGAATCCGATCGGAGGGAGATGTGTAAACATCTAGTAATTAAAGATTTTTTATGGCTCTTTTTTAAAATCAAACGGAAAGCGTCATCTATGTATCACTTATAGAAATCAACTGCAGGCGGTCTGCTAATATAAAATTTTTTTTTATTATTTATTATTTCAACCGGTTAATTTTTAATTTTTCGTTTCTTATTTTTCATTTTTCGTTTTTTATTTTTTGTTTTTAATTTTTCGTTTTTCGTTCCTAATTTTTCGTTTTAATTTTAAATTTTTTATTTTTAGTTTTTAATTTTTAATTTTAAATTTTCATTTTTAATTTTTAATTTTTAATTTTAATTTTTAATTTTTAATTTTTAATTTTTAATTTTTAATTTTTAATTTTAATTTTAATTTTTAATTTTTAATTTTTAATTTTTAATTTTTAATTTTTTAATTTTTAATTTTTAATTTTTAATTTTTAATTTTGAATTTTTTAATTTTTAATTTTTAATTTTTAATTTTTAATTTTTAATTTTTAATTTTTAATATTTAATTTTTAATTTTTAATTTTTAATTTTTAATTTTTAATTTTTAATTTTTAATTTTTAATTTTAATTTTTAATTTTTAATTTTTAATTTTTAATTTTAATTTTAATTTTTAATTTTTAATTTTTAATTTTAATTTTTAATTTTTAATTTTTAATTTTTAATTTTTAATTTTTAATTTTTAATTTTTAATTTTTAATTTTTAATTTTTAATTTTTAATTTTTAATTTTTAATTTTAATTTTTAATTTTTAATTTTTTAATTTTTAATTTTTAATTTTTAATTTTTAATTTATTTTAATTTTTAATTTTTAATTTTTAATTTTTAATTTTTAATTTTTAATTTTTAATTTTAATTTTTAATTTTTAATTTTTAATTTTTAATTTTTAATTTTTAATTTTAATTTTTAATTTTTAATTTTTAATTTTTTAATTTTTATTTTTAATTTTTAATTTTTAATTTTTAATTTTTAATTTTTAATTTTTAATTTTTAATTTTTAATTTTTAATTTTTAATTTTTAATTTTTAATTTTTAATTTTAATTTTTAATTTTTAATTTTTAATTTTTAATTTTTAATTTTTTAATTTTTAATTTTTAATTTTTAATTTTTAATTTTTAATTTTTAATTTTTAATTTTTAATTTTTAATTTTTAATTTTTAATTTTTAATTTTTAATTTTTAATTTTTAATTTTTAATTTTTAATTTTTAATTTTTAATTTTTAATTTTTAATTTTTAATTTTTAATTTTTAATTTTTAATTTTTAATTTTTAATTTTTAATTTTAATTTTTAATTTTTAATTTTTAATTTTTAATTTTTAATTTTTAATTTTTAATTTTTAATTTTTAATTTTTAATTTTTAATTTTAATTTTTAATTTTAATTTTTAATTTTTAATTTTTAATTTTAATTTTTAATTTTAATTTTTAATTTTTAATTTTTAATTTTTAATTTTTTAATTTTTAATTTTTAATTTTTAATTTTTAATTTTTAATTTTTAATTTTAATTTTTAATTATTAATTTTTAATTTTTAATTTTTAATTTTTAATTTTTATTTTAATTTTTAATTTTTAATTTTTAATTTTTAATTTTTAATTTTTAGTTTTTAATTTTTACTTTTTAATTTTTCATTTTTAATTTTTAATTTTTAATTTTTATTTTTTAATTTTTAATTTTTATTTTTTAATTTTTAATTTTTAATTTTTAATTTTTAATTTTTAATTTTTAATTTTTAATTTTTAATTTTTAATTTTTAATTTTTAATTTTTAATTTTTAATTTTTAATTTTAATTTTAATTTTTAATTTTTAATTTTTAATTTTTAATTTTTAATTTTTAATTTTTAATTTTTAATTTTTAATTTTTAATTTTTAATTTTAATTTTTAATTTTTAATTTTTAATTTTTAATTTTTAATTTTTAATTTTTAATTTTTAATTTTTAATTTTAATTTTTAATTTTAATGTTTAATTTTTAATTTTTAATTTTTAATTTTTAATTTTTAATTTTTAATTTTTAATTTTTAATTTTTAATTTTTAATTTTTAATTTTTAATTTTTAATTTTTAATTTTTAATTTTTAATTTTTAATTTTAATTTTTAATTTTTAATTTTTAATTTTTAATTTTTAATTTTTAATTTTTAATTTTTAATTTTTAATTTTTAATTTTTAATTTTTAATTTTTAATTTTTATTTTTTAATTTTTAATTTTTAATTTTTATTTTTTAATTTTTATGAGGTTTGGGTATAATAACACTGTCCTGCTGTTTGTAACTACCAAAAATATTTGACCACGACCCATCTTTTATTAAACCAATCAGCTCAGAATCACTTTCTGAGTCGTTTTAGCTATGTCCGTCCCTTCGTCCGTCTGTGTGTCCATGTAAACCTTGTAATCAAACTACAGGTCGCAAATATGAATATGAAATCGTCATAAATTGCCATAAGATCCACATTATCACATATATCTTAGACAAATCGGGTTTGCATGTGTTTATTGTATCCATTAATCAGTAGTCAAAAAATAATCCCTCTAGGATTCTTAGTCATAGGCCTCATATAGAGCTGCTTCCCGATCTTCACTTAAATTTATCAAAAAAACAAAAATATTGCACAGATTTTTCTCAAATGTGTGTTGTGTAAATTTTTTCAAAATATAAGTGACTTTACCAAATATGGTTTGGATCGGTTCATTTTTCGACCTAGTCCCCATATAAATATGGCACCCGATATGAACTTTTTCAAATCTGCAGCCAAAAAAATTTATAACAATGGCACTCAAATTTGGTTTATGCTTATTTTCTATATCCAATTAGTTGGACCGAAGAGATAGTGTGTCTAAACGATGGTATAGGGTATTGTATAGTAAGTCTAGACCGACTAAAATTTTCTTACTGGTTCGTTTTTTATTTTTCGTCTTTCCTTTTTTATTTTTCATTTTTAAGTTTTCGTTTTTCATTTTTCGTTTTTTATTTTTCGTTTTTCATTTTAATTTTTCATTTTTTCTTTTTAATTTTTTATTTTTCATTTTTTATTTTTTATTTTTCATCTTTCATTTTTCATTTTTCGTTTTTAATATTTAATTTTCCGTTTTTCATTTTTCATTTTTAATATCATTTTTTATTTTTCATTTATAATATTTCATTTTTTATTTTTCATTTCTGATTTTTAATTTTCTATTTTTCATTTTTCATTTCTTATTTTTCTTTTTTTATTTTTCATTTTTAATTTTTATTTTTAATTTTCAATTTTTTATTTTTCATTTTTTATTTTTCATTTTTCATCTTTAATTTTTCATTTTTTATTATTCATTTCTCATTTTTAATTTTTAATTTTTTATTTTTAATTTTTAGTTTTTCATTTTTCAATAAAAATGATTTTAATTTAATTTTTGATTTTTATTTTTTAGTTTTTCATTTTTCAATAAAAATAAAAACAAAAATAAATGTAATATAATCTAAATATAATATATAAATAAAAATAATATTTTTCATTTTTAAGTTTTCGTTTTTCATTTTTTATTTTTCGTTTTTCATTTTAATTTTTAATTATTTATTTTTATTTTATCTTTTTTTTTTTATTTTTCATCTTTCATTTTTTTATTTCATTTCTCATTTTTTATTTTTCATTTTTAATTTTCGTTTTTCATTTTTATTTTTAATTTTTTATTCTTTATTTTTTATTTTTCATTTTTCATTTTATATTTTTAATTTTTCATTTTTTTTTTTCATATCTCATTTTTTATTTTTAATTTTTATTTTTTTATTTTCAAACAGGTTATTACATATCAGAATTTTTCACCAATTCAATCATAAGTCACACCGATTTTGTCTTACGGCTCACATGTTACACTGTTTTTTTGATTGTATTGTGAAATAGAAATTTACGCCCCTGTGCGTATAGATGTTTACACATCAAGATAAAGTCGCAGTGTAACTTATTTTTAGAACTACACTGTAAGTTATAAGTATCAATCAACATTTTGTCAAAGTTTTCTTATAAAAAAATAACTTTATTTCTCAAGTAGTTGCGTTTGGCTGGGCTCATTTTCTTATACCCTATACCACTATTAGGTCAGGGTATAATGACTTTGTGCTGATGTTTGTAGCCTATTATACCGATCGACTCAGAATCACTTTCTGAGTCGATTTAGTGATGGCCGTCCATCCGTCCGTCCGTCTATTTGTGTGTCCATGTAAACTTTGTAATCAAACTACTGCTTGCAAATATGAATATGTTTCAATGAAATTTAGTACATAAGCTTCTACCGGTTATAATATGAACTCTATTGAAATTGGTGAAAATTGGGGCCTGATCAGACCTAGTCCGCATACGAATGAACCCTATGAAATCGATTTATATTGCCATACAATATAAATTATCATATAGATCTCGGTCAAATTGGGTTTGTGTGTGTATATTAGATCCATTAATCAGTAGACAATTCTCAGCCATAGCCTCCATATAAAGCTGCTTCCCAGTCTTCACTAAAATCTACCAAAAAACAAAAATATTCCATAGATTTTTCTAGAATTTGGTTTGTGTATGTCTTTGCAAATAATAAGTTACCTTACTACATATGATCGGTTACCTTACTACATATGATCCATTTTTTGACCTAGTCCCCATATATATATAACATCCGATATAAACTTTTTCATATCCGAAGGCAAAAAACTAATAGCAATGGCTCTCAAATTTGGGTTATGCTTATTTTCTATATCCAATTAGTTGAACCTAATGCCGTTTTCTTTTCTGACAAAAAATGTCTCATGAATTGAAAGAGGATAATTATCGAAATTTTTTCATATTATGGACACAGCACTTTGAGACCTTTCGATTGATGTATAAAATTAGGTTGCTCTTAATTTAGAATATATAGAAAAATACACTTTTCGAAAAAAGTGCAAATAAAATGCGACATTTTTTGTCAGAAAAGAAAACGGCATAAGAGATGGGCTCTCTACGCGCATAGTATAGGGTAACGTATAGGGTAACGTATAGACCAGCATTAATTTTCTTACTTGTTTTAGTTAGCTTTAACGATAAAATATTTTGAGTGTATAGAAATTTATCATAAATCAAATTTTGGGTGGCATAGCAAATGCTATTTTTATATGGGGACAAAAAAATACCCGATCTCAATCGCATTTGGAGAAGTCCCTTATCTTCCTCAAAAAAATATGCAAAGCAATTTGAGTAAAATCTCTGCTACATTTTTGTTTTCTTTTCAAACTCTTTCTTTTAATTCATACTCTCTGTCAGTCTGTCTGTCTGTCGTGAGGCAACCCCATTCCCCCTTATCCAATTGATCTGAAACGTGTCCCATAGTCTTGTTATGACTACAGACTAATTTTGGGGTAGTCACGCACAGTCACGCATAATCACGCACAGTCACGGAGTGATATAAATGTCATTTAACCTCCTCCGATCGATCTAAAACTTGGTCCATACACTTGGTGTGAAAAAAAGATTAACTTTGACTTAGTCACGCATAGTCACGCACAGTCACGGAGAGATTAAAACATCACTTCCCCTCATCCGATCGATATGCAACATTGTCCATACACTAGCTGTGAAAAAAGATTAACTTTGAAAATAGTCACGCAAGTCACGCTTAGTCACGGAGAGATTCAAAGGAAAGAAAGAGTTTGAATAAAAACTTTGTTCTTATGGGTTAGATTACACTGTGTGACAGAAAAAATAACTGGGATGTGACACTTTTTTTCTGATAGGTCTTGTCGAGTACAACAACACGCTGTCCTTTAAATTTGCGAAACACCTCCAAAATCTTGGGTTACGAGTAAAAACCCGGTTTTCGGCACTTTTGCACATATAAGCCAGTAACTTTATTGAATATAAACCAATTTTGAATTTCTCAGCGGATCTGGAAACAAGAAACTGAGGCCTTTCAAAGATATGAACACGATATTTAAGTAATATTGAGATATCTGTGTCTGTGTCCTCCAGCAAACTCATTTTGTTTAAAAATGTTCTCTATTTTGAACTTTGGAGATTTTTTTACACATTTTTTTAAATTAGGAACCGTATAATTTAAGAACTTAGTAGATATAAAAGTAATTTTATTTATGAGTAAAATGTAGCGTTGGTTTTAAAAAATCTGGTAAAAAATTAACTGAGTTATTAAACTTTTAATAAAAAAAAAAAAAAAAATGGAATAAATGCCTGCACAAACAAATTTTTTTACAAAAATAACATTTTCGGTTATTCAACTCAAAAATGTTTGCAGGCATTTATTTCATTTTTTTTTGTTAAAAGTTAAATATGTTATATATGATCCTATCTTATTAGCAAGAGTGCACAGTACTCATTTGCTATCTATATTATTCGATAATAGAGAATTACAAGAAAGAATTTGTTGATTTATATATGCCATGACACATAAATGAGTTAAAAGAGTCTTAATTTTGATACTCATTTGTTTATTATTTTTTATTAAAAGTGGCGTATTTTTAAACCAATTTAAAATTTCTTCATCAAATTTAAATAATTTTAAATATTATTATTTTTTTTTTTTGTAACAATTTATATGAAATGCCTGACAATGTCACCTTAAATATTATTTGTTGAATTATAAATATCAACATCAACATCAGAATATATCCTTGACAGGTGGATGGAGGGTGGTTTTCGTTCAGGTTTCTGCTTACCAATTGTTTTTTTTTTAATGCTCTAAAGTTGAGAATAAATTATTTTGTACAAATTTATTCAAATTGTGGCAGATATTTCTAAAATTTTTCAATTTAAAACAAATTTATATATATATATTCTATATTCTTTACAGTATAAAAGTTTATATACAAATTTCTCAAATATTTGCCACTATTATTTTCTATATTCAAGAGTATTTACAGGGTTTTAGCATAAAATCTCCTATTTCATAGACCCTTTTTATTCTTTTTTTATCTTTCTTCTAAAAATACTGTCCAAATAAGCAAAAAAAAAATTTTTAAAGCAGAGAGAAAAAATTGTAAAAATAGAGAATGAGCTTAGTTTTTGCGGTTAACCATAAAAACTTGATACTAATAGGGTGTCAAATTATAATTCTATTGCAAAAATGTATTTATAGTATGACAGGAATTTGTGAAAGCATTAGGATTTTTTCATTTACGTTGTTTGTTGCTGTTTGTTGAAACTCATAAGTCATCTGAAACTGACCTTTTTGGTAGAGTAGCAACTTTTTAATGATTTTTTTTTTCTGTTCACACAATAATGCAAAAAAATATAAAGTTTTCCAATTAAGATTTTTTTTTTTATTTCAATTTAAATTTTCCTTGAAACCTTGTTAATAGTCATTGTGGTTTGGTTTCTATTATATTAAAGAATTTTTCACATTATATCCTTTATGTTGCTTTAATCTATATCCTTTTGTAAATTTTCTTATTCAATTACAATTTATATAGTTTTTTTTTTGAGCTCCACTTACCTTAACAAAATGAAAGAACAATACAGCACCAACAGTTGACAAAGCAAACCATACAAATACCGCAAATGTTGAGATTGAGGAGATATTCAAGGCATGTAATACATTGGATATAACAATGGCAGCGGCATGACAGAAAAGGAATGGCATAAATAAACGATCCAGAATATCCCAGGGAATTTCTGCAGATTTCTGTGGCAGGGCTGAGATTGAACCACGTCTTAAAGAGGCGCGTCTGGAAGCACGACGCTAAAAATTCCAAAAAAAAAAAAGAAACAAATAACTTGTATTTTTTTTTAGAAAAATCAAGGAGAATTAAAAAAAAATTCAAAAATTTGTATTTTTATTTTTTTAGAAAAATCAAAGGAGAATTAAATAAAAAATGCAAAAAGAATTTAAAGTATAAATGTAGAATTTCAATATAATTTTCAAAAGTTTTCTTTAAATATTTCCATCGATATTAAAAAAAATTTTTAAATTTTATGGCGAAATTGAAAATATTTTTTATCCTTATCTGAAATATTTATAAAATTTTTAGTTTTCTTAAAAAAATTTATATTGTATGAAAGGAGGTTTCATATTAAATTAGATTTTAGGAATTTTATCATTCAATGCATTTTTAGTCATATGTTTTATAAAATGTATGAGAAAATCTGAAAGATTTTATAAAAATTTTGGATTTTTTCGTTTTATACAAAAATTTTAAATTTATATAACTTAATTTTTTTAAACTCGTTCTTTTAACCCATACTCTCTGTCTGTCTGTCTGTCATGGGTCAACCCCATTCCCCCTCATTCAATTGATCTGAAACTTGGCCCGTAGCCTTGTTGTGGCTCTAGATTAATTTTGGGGTAGTCACGCTCAGTCACGCATAGTCACGCTCAGACACGGAGTGCTTTAAAACCCATTTTCCCTTATACGATCAATCTGAAACATGGTCGATAGACTTGCCGTGAAAAAGGATTAACTTTGACGTAGTCACGCATAGTCACGCATAGTAACGGAGAGCACTTCCCCTCATCCGATCTATCTGAAACTTTGTCCGTGGACTTGTTGGAGCCAAAGATTAATTTTAAGATAGTCACACACAGTCACGCATAGTCACGCATAATCAATGAGTGATTTAAATCCCATTTGCCCTGATCCAAGCAATATTACACCTGATCCACAGACCTGTTGTGTTTTAATATAAACTTTGTTTTTGTGGGTTAGAATATTTTTAACTTTATAAAATCAGATCGAAGAAATTTTTTAAATTTGTATGACATAATAAAAAATATATTATATATTAAAAAAATTTATGAGAACTAACGTCGGTCCGTCTGGCCATTCTATCCGGCCGATAGCCTTAATTTTTTTTTATGAAAGGTATTTAGACACAGATATGTCATCAATCATTGAAATTTACTTAACTCCCTTCTTACTCAAGTTAAACTCAAACGAGATTCTTCCCTGTATATTTCTTATGGGACACATACACTCAAGCAATTCGAATTCTCATAGCTCCTCTTCTAATGACTGGATCTTGATCGATTCACTTTCAGAACACTCAGTTGATAAAACTCTTTCTTTTGAGCTATTAACTGTTTAAATTCGTTGAGCTTGAGGAAATTTATGCGTGCATAATCAACTTTTCATTAGCAACACGCAAGTTAACGTACAGATTTCATTACAATATTTGCATAATACATACCCTGTGTTGAATTGTGAATTGCCAAAAATTTGAATACCTTTAGGTGGCATACAAGGTGGCCTTTATTTCTGTGTGTTCAACAAATATTTATAATGAAATAAACTTAATGAAAAATAAATAGATTAAAAAATATTGAAAGAAATAAATTGAATTATAAAATAAAATTTCCTAGAATTTGCACTCGAATTTCGAGGGCTGGGCTCTGCTAGGTTAAATTAATCTTTAAAAAAATTTTCATACAAAACTTCGCTTTATAGAAATTAAGATTTATTTACAAATTGAAATTTTTATACTAATTTCCAACCTTAAACTACAAAACTCATTACAAAAAATCTTTAAGGTTTATGATAAAAATTCAAAAATAGAATTAATGTTTTTTTTTAGAAAAATAAATCGAAAATTTAATAAAAATTTCTTCGAAGTACTTTTAAAATTCGTATGAACTTAGAATTTTAATAAAATTTTCCAAAATTTCCTTAAAAATTTTCTTTAGACTATTAAAAAAATTTTTTTTTTATATAAATATTAGTTCTGGAAAAAATTTAATTTGTATGAGAAATTTAACTTGAAGCGTTTTCTTACCATTTGAATAAGATTTTATAGTGAAATGTTTTGTAGGGCACATTTTTAAAGATTTTTTTAAAATAATTTTTATTTTATCATGCAATATTCGTCTTCGTTTTATAAAATTTATTACGAAAATATTCATACAAATTTACATTTTCGAAAAAATTTTAAAATTTGTATGAATACGTTCATATATGCAATAGTTACGCATCACTGCGCATAATAAAAGTAAAATGTTCAAAAAGCATCACTTGGCAGCACTGATTTCCGTCAAAAGTTTTTTTATGCAAACAATTGACAGTGCTCCCTCAAATTGTTGCAACTATGGCTTCATTTTAATTACTAATGCAATAGAGCGCGAAGTTAAAAAAAAAAACATTGCACAAAATGGAAGAGTAAGTAACGCATTATACAAAAAATTGTTAATACAAATTTAAATAACATCGTTTTATTATTTCAAAGTAATTTTGTATTTTAGGAATCCGCCTTCTTTTTCGTTTTAATTGATTTCTAATAACCAAAAGTCGTGTCATCTTTGTTTTAATTCTGTTTTTATTATAAGTTCACAAAAAGTTGTCATTTTTAGCATCAAGATTTTCAATAATATTTGTTAATGTTATTGCGGTAAACATGTTTTTTGGCTTTTGCAAAACGTTCTAAAAAGCAAACTCTGTGCAATTCTTGAGCAGTAACAAAGCATCTGCAACAACTGATCACGAATCAGCAACAAAACTTGGCATAACTGCCGCAGTGATGCACAAATTTACTGCATTTACGAACGTACCCATATTTTAAAACAAGGCGTAATAAAATGTGTAAAATTTTATAATAACATTCTAAATATTCAAGTTAAGGTTAAAAACCCTTTCCCGAAAACTTTTTAAAATGAATTCTTTAAAATTTATTTTTATATTTTTATTTTTTTATTTTTATATTTTTATAGCAATTTCAAAAATTACACTAAAAAATTTCCTTATATAATTCATTTATATTTAATAATAATAATTTAGAAATTCAATTTTCGTAAAAAATTCCTTTCGAAATAAAACACAACATCTCAAATTTGTATGACAAAATTCAAAATATTTGGCTTGACCTAAATTTGAAATAAATTCGTTTTATTCAAATTTTTGTTACAGAAAAAAATTTTAATTAATGAATAATGTTTTGAAATTTTTTTTATTGAATATTATTATTTTGAATATTTTTATTTTTTGAAACGTTTTATTACGACACAAATGAATTTTGTAGCGAAATATTTGTAACTGGGGGTACGTTCGTAAATGCAGTAAATTTGTGCATCATTGGCTTATTATTATTTGTTGCTGATGCATGATCAGTTGTTGCAGATGCCTTGCTAATGCTCAACAATTGCACAGAGTTTGCTTTTTAGAACGTTTTGCAAAAGATAATAAACATGTTTACCACAATAACATTAACAAATATTATTGAAAATCTTGATTCTAAAAACGACAACTTTTTGTTAACTAATAATAAAGAATTAAAGGAAAGATGAAACGACTTTTGTTATTAAAAATCAATTAAAACGAAAAAGAAGGCGGATTCCTACAATAAAAAATTACTTTGAAATAATAAAACGATATTACATAAATTTGTTTTAACAATTTTTCTATAATGCACTACATACTCTTCAATTCTGCACCTAGTATGTTTAATTTTTTTTTAAAGTTTCGCGATCTATTGCATAAGTAATTAAAATGATGCCATAGTTGAAAAAATTTGCGACAGCACTGTCAATTGTTTGCATAACAAACTTTTCACGTAAATCGGTGCTGCCAAGTGATGCTTTTTTGAACGTTTTACTTTTATTATGCCGCAGTGATGCTTGACTACTGCATTTTGGAACGTACCCTTTTTTAAAGCAAACTAATTTTTTTTTAATAAACCTCATTTTATTCATGCAAAAATGGTTGTATAAAGTTTTTATGAAAACATTTTTAATTCGAGTTTTATGATATAAATTTGATACGTTTTATTTTGCTTGCATTTTATAAAATAAAAAAAAAAAAAATAAATTCATACAAATTTTTACAATTTTTCGAAAATGAAATTTTTTTTAAATTTTATACACCGAATGCTAAAGAAATCATTTGAAAATGACAATAAAATGTAAAATATATAAATTGACCATATATCATACAACTTTTAGATGCTGAAAACAAAAACTAAATTGGATAAGAAAGGGTTTCAGGTTAATTAATATTTTTGAAATTTTATCATACAAATTTTTCATGTTTTACTATCATGCGAACCACTTTTTTTTGTGAAATATTTAAAATTAGTATAAAGAGATTAATATTTTTAAATAAACCACAATTTGTTCATACAAACTTTGTTTTATAAAATTTTTATGAAAAAATTTTTAAGACTATTTAAAAATTTTGAATGTTATCATACAAATTTCAAATTTCGTTTCAGGAAAATTTTTTAAATTTAAAAAAAATTTTATTCATATAAATTTTCATTTTCGAAAAAATCTTTAAATTTGAATGAACCAATTTTTTAAAATTTCAATAACTTTGATAATATTTCAATTTTTTTAATTAATCTTAAACATTTTTCTTAAAAATGAAAAATTAAAGATTTATTTGAAAATTTCTATTTTTATAACCTCCACACCTCATTGAGAGATCGTATATATAGGTTTGCCATTCCGTTTGCAACGCACCGAAAAACTAATTTCCGGCCCCATAAAGTATATATGTATATTCTCGATCCTTATCACAGCTTGAGTCGATATAGAGATGTCCATCTGTCTGTGTAAATCAGGCACATTCACAAAATAAACCATTTATGTAACTGGGTACGGTTATGATAATATAATTTGCCATTATTCTCGCCAGGTTGGAATTTAAAGTGGGGTAATTAGATCGCCATTGTGCTTAGATACGAGCAAAAATAGGTAGACACCTCTAAAAAAGCCAAAAACCCAATGTGTTTTTTGTAATTTTTTAGTGGTTGAACATACAACATACAACATCATTCACAGCTCAAAAAATACAACACTAAAATGATACAATCATACCCACAAACACAACTACCATGAGCTATGTTAGTAGTATTGCCACATATTTTTATTATCGTTATCACGATATCTTAAAAAAATCGCCAATATGAAAGAAAAAGAAATATAATCCCAAATGAAAAACGAAAAATACAAAATGAAAAATGAAAAATGATAAATGGGAAATGGAGAATGCATAATAAAAATTGAGAATTGAAAAATGAAAAATTAAAAAAATGAATAATGAATACTGAAAAATGAAAAATGGGAATTTTAAAATGGGAAACGAAAAAATAAAAATTAAAAATTAAAAATTAAAAATTAAAAATTAAAAATTAAAAATTAAAAATTAAAAATTAAAAATTAAAAATTAAAAATTAAAAATTAAAAAATAAAAATTAAAAATTTAAAACTAAAAATTAAAAATTAAAAATTAAAAATTAAAAATTAAAAATTAAAAATTAAAAATTAAAAATTAAAAATTAAAAATTAAAAATTAAAAATTAAAAATTAAAAATTAAAAATTAAAAATTAAAAATTAAAAATTAAAAATTAAAAATTAAAAATTAAAAATTAAAAATTAAAAATTAAAAATTAAAAATTAAAAATTAAAAATTAAAAATTAAAAATTAAAAATTAAAAATTAAAAATTAAAAATTAAAAATTAAAAATTAAAAATTAAAAATTAAAAATTAAAAATTAAAAATTAAAAATTAAAAATTAAAAATTAAAAATTAAAAATTAAAAATTAAAAATTAAAAATTAAAAATTAAAAATTAAAAATTAAAAATTAAAAATTAAAAATTAAAAATTAAAAATTAAAAATTAAAAATTAAAAATTAAAAATTAAAAATTAAAAATTAAAAATTAAAAATTAAAAATTAAAAATTAAAAATTAAAAATTAAAAATTAAAAATTAAAAATTAAAAATTAAAAATTAAAAATTAAAAATTAAAAATTAAAAATTAAAAATTAAAAATTAAAAATTAAAAATTAAAAATTAAAAATTAAAAATTAAAAATTAAAAATTAAAAATTAAAAATTAAAAATTAAAAATTAAAAATTAAAAATTAAAAATTAAAAATTAAAAATTAAAAATTAAAAATTAAAAATTAAAAATTAAAAATTAAAAATTAAAAATTAAAAATTAAAAATTAAAAATTAAAAATTAAAAATTAAAAATTAAAAATTAAAAATTAAAAATTAAAAATTAAAAATTAAAAATTAAAAATTAAAAATTAAAAATTAAAAATTAAAAATTAAAAATTAAAAATTAAAAATTAAAAATTAAAAATTAAAAATTAAAAATTAAAAATTAAAAATTAAAAATTAAAAATTAAAAATTAAAAATTAAAAATTAAAAATTAAAAATTAAAAATTAAAAATTAAAAATTAAAAATTAAAAATTAAAAATTAAAAATTAAAAATTAAAAATTAAAAATTAAAAATTAAAAATTAAAAATTAAAAATTAAAAATTAAAAATTAAAAATTAAAAATTAAAAATTAAAAATTAAAAATTAAAAATTAAAAATTAAAAATTAAAAATTAAAAATTAAAAATTAAAAATTAAAAATTAAAAATTAAAAATTAAAAATTAAAAATTAAAAATTAAAAATTAAAAATTAAAAATTAAAAATTAAAAATTAAAAATTAAAAATTAAAAATTAAAAAATTAAAAATTAAAAATTAAAAAATAAAAATTAAAAATTAAAAATTAAAAAATAAAAATTTAAAATTTAAAATTAAAAATTTAAAAACTAAATAGTACTCGCTAATTCAGCAAAAAATATTTTAAAATTCCCTGTTTTTAATATTAATTAATACCGATCTGTAATTTTTTTTTTAATTATCGTATGACTTCTAAGGTCTGAAAGCATTCTTATAGGGGTCAAACTTTGGGTGTTATGACGCCGGCTGCTTTAAATAATGCTTTTAATTGGTGTTCTATAAAGTACTTAGGGGCTTTCTACTTTAGAAAAAGATAAGCAATGCCATTTTTCAAATAGTAACTAATTCTTTCTATAAAAGAATTTATATGACAAATTTTATTAAAATTTTATAAAGCGAAGCGAAATAATATTGTTCAAATTTGTGTTTGTAGAAACTTAGAATTTCAATAAGAGCTTCCAACATTTCGCAAAAAAAAATTTCTTTCAAAGTGAAATAGAGCTTTCAAATTTTTTATTTAAATCTTCCTAAAATATTAATAAAATGAAATAAAACTTTTTCATTACAAAAAAAAAAAAAATTCTATGAAAAATGGTTTCATGTTAATTAAATTTTTTTTAGATTTTATCACACAAATTTGAAACATTCTACAATTATAGTAGATTCCAGCGCTCGAAATTCGAGTGCAATTTCTAGGCAGCTTTATTTATCAACTTAGCCAATTCATAAACCAAGACTTTTGTGGTTTATTATTATTGTTAATGAACAAATTGAGTAAAACACACATAGCATACGTATTATTTTATGTATGTGTTAGTAGCAACTTTAAATGCAATTTACTCAAAATGAAGGGAAAAATGTAAAAATCTGTAAATCTGGAAGATAGCGAAAAATAAATACCTTTCAAATAATATACGTTTGGTCAAAATCGGGAAAAACGGTAGAACAGAACATCGGTCACACGAAATCGACTAGCCTATTAATATTATAGATACTCATTTAATCAAATCTTTTATAAAATCTGAGAAAATTTTTAAAATTTTGTTTTTAAATATTTTGGATTTTATCATGCATTTCGTGCAATTTATATCGTGCCATTTCGTTTTATTTTGTAAAATTCAAAAATGAAATTTGTATGATTGAATGCCAAAACTTTAAATTACCAAAAAAAAAAAAATCTAAAAGTTTAAATTAGCCTGAAATATTTGTAATATAAATATATTTTTTAAAATAAAGTAAAATAAAACATTTAAAATTTGTGTGCCAAAATTCTATTCTAAAGTTAAAAAAATTTATATTTTCATAATTCTTTTTTGAAGATACGAATAATGTTAGATTATTATTTCTTATACACGTTATAGCATAACATTTGAAGAATCTTTGAAAAAATTTTCAATTAATAATTTTAATAAATAAGTCCGTGACAGCGAATCTCCGGAAACGTTGTTGTTTTGCGGTGAACATCATAACTAGTTACCGGATCATGTGAAATAAAAAAATTGAAATGCGTTTAAAAGGTGACATGTTTCCCGAGGTAATCGCGAAGAGTTTTTTTTTTATTTTTAATTTCTTATTTTTGGCTGCATTTTGAAGTGAAAAATACGATTTTTGCTATAAAATTTCGGAAATTTGTTGCTAAAAAATGGGAAACAAAATGGAAAATAAAAAAACTCTTCGTGGATACCTGACCATTTATGTGTAGATATGGTTTGTAATTTCAAAAGAATGGGTCAAGTAGATTTCGAGTTGCGGTGTTCACGGACTTCGAACATTTATTTGCGAGCAAATCGATTTAAAGTTTTTTTAAAAACTGATTTATATACGATATACCGTATGAGGCCGGTCGCTGGAAACGCTGTATCTTCTTAAGTTTTGCTCCGATTTAAATTTTGACACAACACTCTCGACATGTTGTACATTCAGAAAGAGAAATGCAAAAAAAGGTTTTAAAACCTTACCCCCCTCCCCCCCCGCCTTAAATTTACCTTAAACATTTTTCATACAAATTAAAAAAAAATGTTTTTCGGAAATTGAAATTTGGTATGGATAAATTTTTCTTAAATTTCATACATCGAAGGCGAAATAAAAAGTACTAAATTTATATAATAAATTCAAAATATTTAAATTAATCTAAAAAAATTCAGTTTCTATTATTTTTTTTTTTTAATTTTACAGAACGAAATAAAACTGTGCAAATTTTCATGAGGAAATTCTATTTTAATTAACATAAAACTTTTGAAATTTTTATGGATAAATCTAAAATTTTATACCCTGTTTCCATAAAACAATTCGTCACAGATGAACGAAAATTTGTATGAAAAACAAAAACAAAATACACACAAATTTTCGTTCGTCTGTGACGAATTGTGTTATAGAAACAGGGTATTAATTTTAAAGATGATGGCTTAGAAAATCGTTTCAAATTTATATGAAAAAATTCAAAAATTAGTCTTAAAAACAAATTTTATAAAACGAAAATTTTGTGGATATTAGAATTTACAATATTTTTTTTTGTACTAAAAAATTTATTCGAATGCCAACTACCGAATATTTTTATTAATATAAAAAATTTTTCAAACCAAGAAAAATTAATTTTGCTTAAGCTTAATTTTGTGTGAAAATTTTCAAAATTTTATAAAACGAACCATAATAAATCATTTGGATTAATAATTAAAATATTTTGATACAAATTTCGAGACAGTGTTTTTTAAATTATATAATCTTATTATTATTAATTACTAATGATTTTGTTAACATATTTAGTTGAACTAAGTAAGAGTGTGAAATTCAGCTGTGCCGAATTTTTTGATAAACTCCACCTGGGTCTTAGACTCAGTATTACATGCAACTTTGAGTAAGGCTACCACTTTAAACTGTTGACGATACCGAAACATTAATTCCGAATACCAGTTAAATTTAAAGTTAAATATCTTTGTTTTCGACCAGTTTCTATTATAATTTCCTTTTATAACAAACAATGATCATGTCTTCTACAGAAAGAATTAATAACTAGAATACTAGAGTAGAGTAATACTAGACTAGAAATCCAATAAGTTCCTTTAGTACTTATACAACAGTAATGAAATTCATTATTTAACGCAGCCGTCGTTATTATACCCAAAGTTGGATCACTATTAGAATGTTTTTGGACCTTAGAAGTTATACGATAATTAAAAAAAAAAAATTCAAATGATTTTTGGCTAAAAATTGCATCATATAAACTGCAGATAAAAGAAATTTAATTACAATTGGAGTAATATAAAATCACATTTTGTGTTTCAAATTTTCAGGAAAGCTTATATCGGAATATCTATACAAATACGTGACGTATCATGGACGCTGATGCATTTCTCTAATCATTTTATTTGCATTTTTTATCTAACAAAAATTTTAATTTTTAAACCATTAAAGTTGTTAACTTGTAATATTTAATTCCATTTACCACAGGCCTTAAACCGCAACATTTGTTGTCACCAGGCTACAAACAGTTGGTAGGAAATCAGTTTTAAATTATACTTCATTTATGTTTTTGTTTAAAACAACTAATTAAAAATTTAAATATTGCAACAAAACTGTAATGGATTTTAATATTATTTTGGATAAAAACTATAGCAACTAAATTATATAATCGATTGTGTGTGTAGAAACGCCTAGCCATTTGTTTGAACTGCAGTAACCCATTAAATGGTCTTGACAAATATTTTCCAATAGATAAATGTGTGTGGTTGCAGAATTATTACTTTATACATTATTTGAAAATTTTCGGGCACAATTTGGTTAAAAAGTCAAATAAAATATATTTTTTATGATACAGGCTGATTAAAAATTTCCATTTAATCCATTTGATCGAACAAAATATTTATTTTTAAAATGTATACACAAAATAATTTAGAACATTTTTAACAGTAACCTATTCTAAGTGTCTTTTATTATATGTATGTGGCAATTAAAAAAAAAATCTTAATTTTTTTCTTCACAAAAACTATATCTTTTGGCCATTTTCCAAAAAAATACATAATTTTCTCTTTTAAAATTCATATAAAAATATTATTTTTCTTAAAAAATTTTCTTCTAGAAATTTTTAAAATAATATTGTAACTTTAAATGACGCAAAACACAAAATATTTTAATTTTTATCATCAAATTAAATACACACACACACACACACACACACACACACACACACGCACATTATGGAAACACAACAATACAATTAGCCTGCCAGGTCTATAAATAATTATAACGACCGGCCGGCTAAAATTCTAGCTATAGGTTTAGTAACGAAAATAACAAAAAAAAAAAAAAAAAAAAAACGAAAGAAAATAAAAAAGATTTGGTTAGTAAGACAAGGTTAAAATAATTGATATAAATAGAATATTGGAAAATCATTAAAAAAATAATATCATTTAATTTAAAATATTCTTGAAGGTTTATTTATTTACTTTTGTTTATACATACTCGTATATTCGCATGTCTATAATGGGGGTATAACCATAAATTCGCCTCTCGCACTACTTGATGGCCAATATTGTATAAATTCAACCGTTGAAAAATGATGAAAATATAATTTCAAAAAATTAAAAAAATTTTTTCTTAAGGAAATGAACTTTTTTTATAAAATGTACTTTTTTAAATAAATGTACTTAAAACAAGTACTGATTTAAGAAAATGTACTTTTTAAGAAAATTTTCTTTTTTAACAAATCTCACCTTTGTGAGAAACGTACATTTTTTAAAACAGGTAACTTTTTAATAAAAGGTATCTCTTTCAGAAGATATCTCTTTTAAAGAAAATAAACTTTTTTTAAGAAAAGGGACTTTTTAAGAAAATGTACTTTTTTTAAGAAAATATACTTTTTTAAGAAAAGGCAATTTGTTAAGAAAAGTTACTTTTCAGAATAGGTACATTTTTAGCTTTTTAAGAAAAGGTACTTTTTTAAGAAAGATAGTTTTTTAAGGAAAGGTACTTATATAAGAAAAGGTACTTTTTTAAGAGCAGGTACTTTTTTAAGAAAAGGTACTTTTTTTAAGAAAAGGTAATTTTTTTAAGAAAAGGTACTTTTTTTAAGAAAAGGTACTTTTTTTAAGAAAAGGTACTTTTTTAAGTAAAGGTACTTTTTTAAGAAAAGGTACTTTTTTAAGAAAAGCTACTTTTTAAAAAAGATAGCTTTTTAAGTGGTTAGTTTTTTCAAGAAAATGTATTTTTTTAGCATAGGTACTTCTACTGAAAAGGTACTTTTTTAAGAAAATATACTTTCGAAGGAAAGGTACTATTTCAAGCAATATTAATGTGAGAAAAGATACATTTAAAGAAAAAAATATTTTTTAAGAAAGGTACTTTTTTAATAATAGGTACTTTTTTCAGGAAAGGCACCTTTTTCAAAGAATGTTCCTTGCTAAGAAAATTTATTTTTTTAAGTAAATGATCTATTTTAAGAAAATAGGTACTTTTTGAGAAAATATCTTTTTTTTTTTAAAGAAAAGTGGCTTTTTTAAGAAAATGTACTTTCTTTAAGAAAATGCACTCTTTCAAGAAAATGCTTTTGGGAAGAAAAGGTATTTTTTAAAAAATGTAAATTTTTTAGAAAAGTTCTTTATAAAGAAAATTTACTCTCTTAAGAACAAATAAGAAAAGTTTGTCTTTGAAGAAAAGTTTTTTTTTTTAAATAAAATACTTGTTTTTAACGATATTTTACTTTTTTAAGAAAAAGCATTTCTTTAAAAAAAATTTACTTTTTAATAAAAAGCATTTTTTGAATGTACCTTTTCAAAAAGTACTTTTTAGAATGGTGGTTTTTTAAAAACGTTTTTTAAGTACAGGTTCGTTTTTCAGAGAATGAACTTTTGTGGAGAGAGTACTTTTTAAAAAAGCGTATTTTTTAAGAAAATGTACTTTATTAAGAAAAGTTAGTATTTGAAGAAAAGGTTTTTTTTTTAAGAAAATTATCTTTTCGAGAATACGTTTTGCTTTAAGAAAAGGGTTTTTAAAGAAAAGATTCTTTTTTAAGAAAATTTCCTTTTTAAAGCAAGGTAATTTTTTAAAGAAAATTATCTTTTCTAGGAAACAGTTCTTTTTTAAGAAAAGATTCTTTTTTAAGAAACAGTCCTATTTTAAGTAAAGGTTCTCTTTTAAGAAAAGGCATTTTTTTAAGGAAATGTGCTTTATAAAGAAAATGTTTTTTTTTTATGAAAAAGTACTTTTTAAGTAAAGATAATTTTCTAAGATAAAGTACTTTTTTTAAGAAAATTATTTTTTAAGAAAATTCATTTCTTTAAGAAGCAGTACTTTTTGGAGACAATTTTACTTTCAGGAAAAGCTACGTTTTAAGAAAAGGTATTTTTTAAGAAAATTTATTTTATTTGAGGAAAGGTACTTTTAGAGGTTCGCTTTCAGAAAGGGAGCTTGTTAAGAGAAAGTACTATTTTAGGAAGTGCGTTTTTAGGTAAAGTACTTTTTTTTAATGGTACTATTCAATAAGAAATACACTTTTTAGAAAAGCCATTTTTTCGAAGAGTTACTTTCTGAGATAAGGTACTTAAAAAAGATACTTTTTGGCAAAAGGTACTTTTTTAGAAAATGTACTCTTTTAAGAAACGGCACTTTTTTAAGAAAGGATTTTTTTTAAATAAAAGTTTCTTTTTTAAAGAAAATGTAGCTTTTCCAGAAAAGTACTTTTTAAGAAGAAGTATATTTTAACGAAATTTTACTTTTTAAGAAAAAGTTTTTTTTTGAAGAAAATGTACCGTTTCAAAAGTACTTTTTAAAATGGTGCTTTTTTAAAAACGTTTTTTTCAGCAAAGGTTCTTTCTTAAGAAAATGAACTTTTGTAGGAAAAATACTTTTAAAAAAACCGTATTTTTTAAGAAAAAGTACTTTATTAAGAACAGGTAATATTTCCAGAAAAGGTACTTTTTAGAAAATTCGCTTTTCAAGAATACATTTTTCTTTTAGAAAATGTTGTTTTTTAAAAAGTTAATTTTTTTAATCTTTCCAAAGAAACAGTCATTTTTGAAGAAAATCTTTTTTTTAAGAAACGGTCCCAATATAAGAAAAAGTTCCCTTCTAAGAAAAGCAATTTTTTTTGAGGAAATGTGCTTTATAAAGAAAATGTTTTTTATGAAAAAGTACTTTTTAAGAAAAGATAATTTTCTACCAAAACGTACTTTTTTAAGAAAATAACTTTTTAAGAAAATTTACGTTTTTAAGAAGATGTACTTTTTAAAGACAATTTTACTTTCAGGAAAAGCTACGTTTTAAGGAAAAGTATTTTTTAAGAAAATTTACTTTTTTTTAAGAAAATATAATTTTAGGGGCTCTTTTTAAGAAAGGGAGCTTGTTAAGAGAAAGTACTATTGAACGAAGTGCGTTTTTAGGAAAAGTACTTTTTTTTAAACGGTACTTTTCTATAAGAAATACACTTTTTAGAAAAGCCATTTTTTCGAAGAGTTACTTTCTTAGATAAGTAACTTTTGAAAAAAAGTTTTATTTTAATAAGATGTAGTTTTTTTAAGAAAAGATACTTCCTAAAGAAAATTTACTTTTTTATGAAATTGTACTTCTCTAAGAAAAGGTACGTTTTTAAGAAAAGATATTCCTTAAAAAAACGCTTTTTTTTAAGAAAAAGTACTTTTTTAAGAAAATGAACTTTTTAAGGAAAATGTTCTTTTTTATGAATTTCAGCTTTAATGAGAAAGGTATTTTCTTGGCAGAAAGGTACTTTAGAAAATATATTATTTTAAGGAGAGGTACTTTTTTGGGAGAATAACTTTTTTTTAGGAAAAATGCTTTTTTAAGAAAAATACTTTTCTTAGGAAAACGTAGATTTTTAAGAAAATATATTTATTTAAAGAAAATTACTGAAGAAAATTCACTTTTTATACGAAAGCGTTGTTTCTAAAATAAGGTACTTTTTTTTAAAAAATTTACTTAATTAAGGAAAGGTAAATTTTTTATGAAATGTACTTAATGAGGAAAAGATTTTTTTTTAAACAAGGTATTTTTTTTAAATTTAAAAAGGTATTTTTTTTGAAGAAAAGTTAGTTTTTTAAGTTCGCGGGCACATTACCTTTGTATTACCTTTGTATGCCTTGAGTTAATTTGATATTTTAAAAAATGATACAAAAGTTATATCCCTAATGTAGGATACGTTCTTTACATGTATAAGTATGTACTTAACACTAGGGTGGCCCTTAATAAAAAAAGTGTTAAAACTCCCGGTCTCACCCCATAGAAATGTGCGAATGGCAGAGAAACTGAGAAATACAAAGTTTTGGGTAAAAAAAAACTATAGGTCATGAAAAGTGGTGAACATTTTTTCAACTTTAAAAAATTGATTAAAGCCATAATTTTTTTCTTGGTCTCTATACCTATAAGAATTTAGATATGAAGTATTGTTTTATTACCACGTTGTTAGCCTATTGCGAAATGATACCAAAAATGGAAAATTTTTTTGACACAATTTTGAAAACTCCTTTTTTAAGTTTTAAAAAATTTTCTTTAACAAAATTTTTAAAAATGGATCTGGCACTTTAGAGTTATGTTAAATATATGTCAGAGATGAATTGTGTGAAGTTTTAAGTAAAGTCCGCTGCCAGAGTTTTTTTTACAAATAATTTTTTTGCGGATTTCGAGAAAAATTAGTTTTTCAGTAAATTTACTCTTTCTAAATACTTTGTATCCAAAAATTATCAAAATTCTACTTTTAAATGTTAAATTTTATCTTAATAGCCTAGGGTTTCTGAAAAAATAATATGACCCCATTAACCCTATTGGACTTGGGGTCGCATATGACGCCAAGTTAATGAAAGACAATTTATTAAAAAATCAAATATTTTGTAAGTGCTGTCGAATTTTTGGATGCGATGCCTAAAATATAATAACCAAATGTGCAGTACTTTCGTGCTAAAAATTTTGAATAAATCGAACAACGTTAACCCATTCCTCGCCGTGGCCAAACTATGAATTTTGGCATATTTAAAACTTTGTATTTCTCAGCTTTTTTTTCCATTCGCCTATTTCTATGGGGTGAGACTTTAAATTCGAATACTTTTTTCCCCTTCATATAATGAAGGGCCACCCTACTATACATGTGTCTTCATGCAGCTAGTTCAGGTTTAACTATAAATATATTTCTTTGATTTGTTTGCCAATATAAACGCTTTTATTGTGATTTTGTTTATATTAAGTAACAAAAACAAATGACTTTTCCCCATGTTCGATTAGTTTTTTTTTTTTTTTTTTGTTTTAAATTTAAAAACAATTAAACATTTGTGTCGCGATTTACAGGGTTATAATTTTTGTCTGAAAAAATTAAAATTTCAAATGGTTTTAGCTGTTCGATGACAATTGTAACTACCTTAGTTTTCAAAGAGACTTAAAATATATATTTATGTTTTGATATTTATAATGTTCTGGACTGCCGACATTGGCCTCGAATGAATACAGGGGATCTTTAAAATTTTATATAATATTTTAATTTTCATTGTAAGCATTAAAAGAATCTGTAAAATTTTACAAAGATTTTTAATTTTACAGTTCTTTCTATAAATATAAACAGCTCTGAAAGTACATTATTGACATGCATGTCTTAATTTGTTGCCTTTTGTTAAAAAAGATATTTTTTTTTTAATTAGCTTAAAAAGTACCTTTTCTAAGAAATTAGCTTTTCTAAAAAAGTAGATTTTCTTAAAAAAAAACTAATTTTCATTGAATGAACACCTTTTCTTAAAAAATTTAGCTTTCCGTAGAAAAGTATTTCTTTTTTGTACGTTTTCCTTAGAAAAGTACTAAGTTCCTAAGAAAAGTACCTAAAAAAATCTTTGTCTTAGAATAATAATTTTCTAATAAATTCTAATAAGTACCATTTTTCAAAAAGATACCTTTTTTCGAAAAAATACCTTTTCTTAAAAATGTGAATTTTTTTTAGGAAAAGTTCAAATTCATAAAAAAGAAAATTTTCTTAAAAAAGTTCCTTTTCTTTTAAAAATATTTGTTTTTTAAGAGAACCCTTTCCTAAAAATTTACATTTTCTTAGAAAAGTCCAATTTTATAAAAAACTAAAGTTCCCTAAAAAAGTACCTTTTCTCATAAAAACTAATGCCCGTTTTCTCAATATGCGATTATCTTTTATCCCAACGAGAAACTGCCGATTAAAGAAATTTGGTTTTCTCAATGTCTGGTTTGCTTCTATTTTGTCGCAAAGCTAACCGGCACTAATCTGCCATTTATTTATTTATCGTACAGATAAATTATTCTCTCAAATTTCGTTTTTGTTGGTACATTGAGAAAACAAAAATTGTTAACCGGCAGTTTATCGGTCCAAAAAATTTATGTCCTGGTTAAGTAACAGGCAGTTTGACGATACATTGAGAAAACCGGCATAAAACTTATTAAAATAAAATTTTTTTAAATCGCCTTATCTAAGAAATTAACTTTTCGCAAAAATTGGCTTTTCTAAAGAGCGCATTTTTTAAAAAGGTACCTTTTATTGAAAGGTACCATTTCCAAAAAGGAGTACTTTTCCTAACAACGCGCTTCTTCGTAAAATATTACTTTTTCTTAAAAGTACATTTTCTTCAAAAACATTTTCTTAAAAAAGTAAATTTCTTTAAGAGTAGTTGAACTTAAACAAGTACCTTGTCATAGAAAAGTATTAAAGAAAAAAATTACTTGCCCTAAAAAAGTACTTTTTCTTCAAAAGTGCCCTCCCGTAAAAATGCATTTTTTCTTAAATTTAGGCTTTTATTCATTTTAGTTATACATCCATGTATATTATGGCATAGGTGTTTATTTGTGTTTTGTTATTCAGACGCCTCTTAGTACACCCGCCCGGATTGCATTGTATTTTACGTACATTGACCGAATTGGTAATTGGCCAAAAAATGTTTATATGTAATTAATTTGGCTGCTGTTGTCGGTGTTTAGAGGTGGTTTTTTTTACATATTTCTATTATATGTAAATATAAACTAAAAAAAAATACATTTAGCATAACGCGAAAATAACAATCTTCAAAATAAAAGAAAAAAATAAAAAAACATCAATTGCTGTATGAACTCCAAAAATGAGACACTTCAGTTGTGTATTTTTAAATAAATTTGTGTTGTCAAAAAACGGAAAGACAGAACCCAGCCAACAAATTTGAGAGAGCTCAGATGTTAGAGTTGTTTAAAATTAATTAAAACTCGTTTAGATAAGATTTATATAAATTATACTGTTAAAAATTAACTCATCGAAGAGAAAAACCTATTTCAAAATTAATGTTTGGTGCCCCATTTCGTGACTGTAAAGAAGAATCCACACATTTATAAAGACTAGCATAACCTAGTACTCGAAATTCCACAGTAAGTTCTAGGAAATTTTCTTTTTTCTTTTAATTTTTGTCTTTTAGTTTTTTTTTTTAAATCTGTATATATATGGGGGGTTTCATGTCAAGTGCACCAACTTTTGAAACCGATGTCTTCCGATCGGGATGAAATTTGCACCAAGGTTAGTCCTATTGGATAGTAGTTTAGACACAATTTTTCAACAAGATCGGTCAAGATCTCTCCCAAATAGTTTAGATAGCTATTTCTTCAATATTTCGGGAAAAAAATACTTAAAAAAAAAAAAAATTTTTTTAGACTTTTTTTTTTGCTAAATTAAAGCATTTTTTGCCTTTTTTTCAAAAAGGGCATTTTTTCTTTTTTTTCATAAGAAAGCTTAGGATTTTTCCTTTAAGAGCTTTTTGGTCGCTTAGTGGGATGGGAGTGGGATATCTATCAAAATAAATGTTTTGTAACTCAAGACAACGGTTTTTCAATTTTTCACAAATGCACTATTTTGAATTTTTTCCTATTTGTGTCTAAAACCTTACAAATAAAACTTATACTGAGAAACTAGACAAATTAACCTTTAACATACCTTCATAACATAACAGAAGAGAATGGTTCTCTGTAACCTGAAAGAGTTATTTGTAACATTTCAATCTGAACACGAGGATGTTAAAAATGGCTTCACGAAATTTACCCAAATGAGGCCAAAACATTGCGTTTTGGCAGTAAGCAGCGGAACTCACACAGTATGCGTTTGCATTTACCATGAAAATCTTAAAATGATGTTGAACGAAATCTACTTAATGTATTTAATAGATGATTCGGCAGAAGAATTACACGATTACCGCGATTGCCTTAAATTGACTATGTGTCCTAATGCAACAACTTCTTGCCACTTAGGTGAATGTATCAATTACCCGAAAACCACATTCATTAAAGAAAATTTAATCAACTCTTTAGATCGAGAATATATAGAGGAGGTCAAATTTGATTCTTGGATTCAGACTGACAGATGCACATTGAAAACAATCATTTTAAATGTGGATGATTTTGTGGAAGAAATGTGTACAGGATTGCTAAACTTGAGAAACCATGACTTTTTAGTCAAAGAGCAATGGTCATTCTTCAAGGATTTGAAGATACATTTGAAGTCTGGTGAATTCGTTATTTCATATGATTTCGCAGAAAACTATAAATATGTTCTTCAGGATGCCATACAAGCATTCCACTTCAATAACGACCATGCAACTATATTCACAGTAGTTATTTACTACATGAAAGATGAAAAACTGGAACACAAAGGTATGGCAATCATATCCGACGATTTAAAACTGATACCGTTGCAGTTTATGAGTACCAGAATATAATACTAAAATATCTAAAAACTAAATTTACAGTAACGAAGGTATACTACGTTTCGGACGGAGCTTGTCAACATTTTAAAAACAAAAGTAACTTCGCAAATCTTATGGCTCATGAAAAAGATTTTGGAATGTCAGCTGAGTGGCATTTTCATCCTACTGCTCATGGTAAAGGAGCATGTGATGGTATTGGAGCAAACCTTAAAAGAAATGCAGCGAAGTATAGCCTCCAGTGCTCTCATCAAGATCGCATCTTAGATGCGTCTGCTTTATTCCATTGGACAAAGAATTATTGTAAAGAAACTGAAATAGTTTTTAGTAGCAAAGAGGATTATGAGGAAATATTGAAAACTATAAAGAGCAGTTCGATGCTACGATAGCAATCGATGGCACTGCTCAATACCATGCTTTTATACCGCTTGTCGATGGAAGACTCGAGATGAAAAAGTTTTCTGCCTCTACTCAATGCGATTTCCTTCAAAAGTAAAAAAAAAAAAAAAAACACCAGCGAAATCAACAGCTGAACTAGTAACGCCACGAAAGGATTGGATGAAAGATTGGATTTTTAAAAAGTGACAAAACTTAAATACTTCATCAGCTACAATAAATTAACTATAAAATAGTTATGATATGAATGGATCTAATGTTTTAAGGTTAAATTTTATTAAATAATTTATCTATTTATTTTTATTATAATTATTATATATTAATTTAATTATTATTACAAATAAATAAAAAAAATTGTTCAACATTTCTATAGAAAAAAAGTAATTTTTTTTCTTGAGGTTAACATATTGTGGGTATTACAGTATTGAGGGTAAGAAATTTTGGTTACATACCTTCGGAAAGGATAGTTTGTCTAGTTTCTCAGTATAAGTTTTATTTGTAAGATGTTTCACACAAATAGGAAAAAATTCAAAATAGTGCATTTGTGAAAAATTGAAAAACCGTTGTCTTGAGTTACAAAACATTTATTTTTATAGATATCCCACTCCCATCCCACTAGGCGACCAAAACGCTCTTAAAGGAAAAATCCTAAGCTTTCTTATGAAAAAAAAAAATGCCCTTTTTGAAAAAAAAGGCAAAAAATGCTTTAATTTAGCAAAAAAAAGTCTAAAACTTTTTTTTTAAAGTATTTTTTTCCGAAATATTGAAGAAATAGCTATCTAAACTATTTGGGAGAAAATTTTCTAAGAACAATAGGTAATAAGTTACATGGATGAGAAAAAACACCTGTTTGGCCAAAATGTCAAATTTTGATCCCCTCTAACTCAGAGAGATCTTGTTTAAAAATTGTGTCTAATCTACTATCCAATAGGACTAACCTGGGTGCAAATTTCATCCCGATCGGAAGACATCGGTTTCAAAAGTTGGTGCAATTGACATGAAATCCCCCATATATATAAAATTTATGTTAATAAATAATTTTATAAGAGCATTAAAGTATGCTAAACAATTTTAGGCAATTCACAATTCAACATAGGTCGTGTAATATACAATTATAATCAAATTCGAGGAATTGTAAATTGGCTAAAATTGATTAGCATACCTTTATAATCTTACAAAATTATTTATGATTAATATTTTATTCTGTTTAGTTTAATATATTTTTAACACATATTATACACAAATTTCAAAATTTTGTATCTCTCCTCCATATGAACTATAACTTTGCCAATTTTAAAGCTCCTCCGTATTCGCAGTATGCTTAACAAGGGATGAAAAAATTTTCCTTCGCATATTAATATATAGATCTATATTTATTATTACTAGCAGATTCCAGCCCTCGAAATTCGAGCGCAAATTCTAGGAAACTTTATTTTTTCATTAAATAAAGACCCGAAAAGTATGCTTATCAATTATAGCCAATTCACAAATCAACACAAAAAACAAACTCATTTTTATTACAAACACATTAACAAATTTAATAAACACACACATTACATTGTATAATTTTATGTATGTGTTAGTAGCAACTTTAAATGCAATTTACTCAAAATGAAGGAAAAAATTTTTAAATCTGTAAATCTGCAAAACGGCTAAAAAGAAATACATTTCAAATAATATACGTTTGGTCAAAACCGGGACGAAACGGTAGAACAAAACATCGGGCACAAGCAATGGCCTAGCCTATTAGAGCATGTTTGTAAAACACAGAAAAGCTCTGAAGTTATTTGTATGACAAATAAGAAACAGATGTTTATAGTAAATATAAGGCCTCGTTTATTAATAAAACATTTAAAAAACATGATTTCTAAAATAAATTATACAAAAAAGTATTTTTTAATGTGACAGACATGACATTCCTTTTAGTTTCAAAATTACTTAACTTCATTTTCCTTTCTTAATGGAAAAATGGGAGCTATAAAATGTATATAATTATTTCATATTTTCATGCCATTTGAACCATTTTCTTTATAATGGTGTCAGTTTAATTTATTAAAATTAAAATTTTAAAATTGGACCTAAGGGTGACCTTTTCATGGAATTACCTTTAAATTTATAAATAGAATGTATTTCCTAGATATTTTCAAAGTTGGTTCAATAATATTATTGAGAAAATTAAATGCCTTTACTATATATGATCAAAATCGGTACATTTTAGACCTAGTCTCGATAAAAAAATAAGAATTAATTAATTGCAATATCACTTTGATTTATGCATATTTTCTATACCCTGTTATTGCCTCAGCTCCAACTTTGCTGAGAGGTCTAGCTGAAACAGTTGACATATTAAAATCATCAGAGAATATCAATTTAAAAATTTGTTGTGCTTCTATGGCGCCAAATTTAGATTGTTTCCAAAAACATTAAATTAAAAAAAAAAACTCGGATAAAACCTCAGTGTGAAATTTGAGTATATACCAATGTTGCCCAGGCCTATGCACTCAATGCACTTTTGTTTTTGTAAGAGCACTTAGGCATAGACAGTGTATTCTAATACACACACACAGCACTCAGCACCAAGCAATACAAAATACACGAACAATTTTGTCTTTCTAGTTTTTTGTTGTTTTTTCTTGGTTACGCCAAAGCGCAACGCAATAACACTTTCATATGCTTTGTTGGTACACATTAACGACCGAGATGTTCAATGTAGATTTTGTTGTTGTCCAACTTATGGTTTCATTTCAAAATCGTTTTCTACTATGGATTAAAAAGCACATGGGAAAATCAGTATAAGTTTTAAATTTAAAATTTAAATTATTGCTTTAGAAAATGAGCTAAATGTATTCAGAGGAGAAGTGGGTGATTTTTTTTTTCACTTATAACTTTAAGGCTGAAGCGGAATGTTTGATATGATTTCTAATTATTAAGACTAACACAAAATATCATATTGAAAAACATTTTAAGAAATTTCATTTCAGATAAATTTTTTTCTTTTTCTTTCAATGTATTATATATTCCCATGGAATAAAAATATGACGAAAAATTTGTTTTCTTTATATGTATTAGTGTTTGCACTTTCATAAGAAACTTGTGGACATCCCTGGTATAAGGTATCCCATAGTAGGTCTAGGCCGACTATAATTATCTAAATTGTTTAAATGTATGTTTATTTCATCTTTTTAGCCTAAAATTTTTTAAGTGGTACTAGGAGTCTGAGCAAAAATTAAGTGAATTGTGTTTGTTTTAATTTGTAAAAAATTTAGGATAATAATTTTGAAAAATTTGAGTATTGAAAAGTCAATAAATCTGCTTGGTAATATAAAAAAAACTTATATGAATTGGCTAAATTTCTAAATTGTTAAGATAACTTTCGTACTCTGCGATCTCGTTTCTATCATTTAATTTTTATTTTTTTACAATTAAAAACATCTTCAAAATGTTTGTTTAATATAAACTGTTATTGTTCAAAATCTAAAAGCACTTTTTCTTACTAAATGGAAATAATGCGCAAAACGGAAAATATTCGGGTACAAAAACACAAAATTTTGCGCGAAAAACTCATTGTTCACATAACTTCTTTTAAAACATAAAGTCTTGTGGCCTGAAATTTATATAGTGTATTCTGTATTGGTTCAGTATTTATGAAGTTCTGGGATTGATTGACTAAATATATTTTGATGAAATTTGGTATATAAGCTTTTATCGGCCATAGGATGAACGCTATTGAAATTGGTAAGAATCGGTTCATGTTCAGACCTAGCCCCCATACAAATGACCTCTTTGAAATCGACATAAATTGCCATAAGATCCAAATTATCATATAAATCTTAGTCGAATTGGGTTTGTATGTGTTTATTACATCCATTAATCAGTAGTCCAAAAATGGTCCCTATGGGACTCCCAGTCATAGGCCCCATATAGAGCTGCTTCCCGATCTTCACCTAAATCTATCAAAAAACAAAAATATTGCACTGATTCTTCTCAAATTTTGTTTGTATATATTTTTGCAAAATACAAGAGACTTTACCAAACATGGTCAGGATCTGTCCATTTTTGGGCCTAGTCCTCATATAGATATATCATCCGATATGAACTTTTTCATATCTGCAGCCAAAAAAATTAATAAAAATCCCACTCAAATTTGATTTATGCTTATTTTCTATATCCAGTTAGTTGGGCCAGAGAGATAGGGTCTCTAAGCGCATGGTAAAGGGTATCGTATAGTCGCCGACTATAATTTTCTTACTTCTTTTTTTAAATTTACTTATTTACGATATAAAATTTCTAAATATTTACTGTTGTTACCGAAAAAAAATTTTTTTTTTTAACAAATAAAATAATTTATAATATGTTGATTTTAAATGTCCAACCTCAGACTGTCTACAATTCGTGCTATCGTTATTAGTTTGTTTTAATATTGTGTGGTAGAGAAAAAGAAAGCTAATGTCCCATCCAAAAAAAGGAAAAGAAAAAGAACTGAAATCATTCAAAGCAAAACTTCTTTTGTGGTGGTTTTGAAGAACCTCCAAATATGTCAATTCACTTCTGATATTTGTAATATAAAAAAAAAATTTAAGAATCATTCAAATTAAAAGGGACATGAAAATATAAATGGAGAAATTAAAAAAATATTAATAATAAAAAAAAAAAACTTGGAAAAATTTATTGATATTGAAAATGTATTTATATCAAGAAATGAAATTTGAAGATAATCGATTAGAAAAAGAACTGATATTGAGTTGATTAGAGTTTAAAATTAGGAGCAGAAAAATTTATATAAAAACTATATATTTTGATGAATTAAAAGTAACAAGAAGTACTGGCAAAAGTAGTGCTAACAAATATGTATGCAAAAGAAATGATTTATCAGACAATTTAAGCCTTATATAAAATGTATTTCTCATGCATCATAAGAGACAAATTTCATCCTATGACAAGCCCATGTTAAATTTATTGGTGATGTCACATTTTTTTTTTTTAACCATATGTGACCTTCTCCGCGAAAAGGTACCTAGTGTGTGAAAATTAAGTTTTGAGAAAAAAACGCATTTAAAGTTTCTACACCCTTTTAGGTACCAGAATCCACCGTTTTTGACACAACCCCTTTTTTGACACACTAGGTCCCTTTTCTCAGAGTAGGTCACATATATGGATCTCCAGAATGCCATTTACTAGCATATCTAAGCCCTTGAAGTTAAGATTCTTGGAAATTCTTTTTTTTTTTTTTTTCATTTAATAAATTATTATCTAACATCCTAAAGGTATGCCAGTTCACATTTCGACACCTTTTAAATATCCAAAATTATTTCTAAATTCAACACAATTATTATTGTGAATGGAGAAAATAAACACATTAAAAATTCAATAAACACGCACATAGCATTGTGTAATTTTATTTACTCGTATGTGCTAACAGGAACTTTAAAGGAGCATAACTCCAAAAAAATGAAAAAAATGTAAAAACCTGTAAATCTGGTGGACAGCTTACAAGAAATACTTTCAAATAAGATGCGCTTGGTTAAAGTCGAGAGAAAACTGTGGAACAAAACATCGGTCACAAGAAATCGCATTACCTGTTAATATTATAGATTTCACTTCTTTTTTTTTTTGCTGTATCGTATATGTGTTAAATAAAAGATTTTCCAATTTATTTATTCTTTTTCATCCAATTGCAAAAATTTTTTTAAATAAAAAAAATTGATAAATCAAAATTTGAAAATCAAATTTATATCAATTTTTATTAAGTATTTATTATAATAATTCTAATTTATATACATTGGAACTATAATTATTTAATCAATTAATTATAATTATATAATTAATTAATCTATAATATTAATAGGCTAGGCGTTTGGTTGTTACCGATGTTTTGTTTTACCGTTTTATCCCGATTTTGACTAAACGTATATTATCTGAAAGGTATTTCTTTTTATCTGTTCACCAGATTTACAGATTTTTAAATTTATTTCTTCATTTTGAGTAAATTGCATTTACAGTAGCTACTAACACATACATAAAATTATACATGTGCTATGTGTCTGTTTATTAAATTTGTTAATGTGTTTGGTAATGAGTTGTTATCTTCATTCACAATAATAATAAACCAAAAAAGTGTTGGTTTGTGAATTGGCTAAGTTGGGAAATAAAGTTGCATAGAAATCGCACTCGAATTTCGAGCGCTGGAATCTGCTAGTAAACTAATAATTGGAAATTATAATTATGAATATTAGAAATTATAATTATAATATAATTATAATCATATAACTGTAATTATATAATGATAATTAGAATTAATATAAATTATATAATTATAATTATTACAATAATTAAATTAGTATAGTAATTATTATAATTATAATTATATAATTATAATTCTAATTTGTTTAAATTAATATTAGTTATAATTATATAATTTTTTATTATAATTAATTGATGAAATAATTGTAGTTATTACATTTATAATAATTATAATTATAATTACAATTGTTAGTTATATAATTATTATAATTATTATAATTATAATTATAATTATAATTATAATATATAATTATAATTATAATTATAATTATAATTGTAATTATAATTATAATTATAATTATAATTATATATAATTAGATATAATTAAATAGATATTTATGTTTATGATAATTATAATTATAATTAACATAAACATAAATAAACATAAATATCTATGTTATTAATGGGCTAGGCCATTTCTTGTGACCGATGTTTTGTTCTACCGTTTTGTGCCGGTTTTCACCAATTGTATATTGTTTTAAAGGTTTTTCCTTTTAGCTGTTTTACAGAGTTCCAGATTTTTAATTTTTTTTTCTTTATTTTGAGTAAATTGCGTTTAAAATTGCTACTAACACATACATCAAATATAAATATATTATGTGTGTTTTTATTTAATTTGTTAATGTGTTTGGTAATGAGTTTTTTATCTTCATTCACAATAATAATAAACCAAAAAAAGTGTTGGTTTGAAAATTGGCTAAGTTGAAAAATAAAGTTGGCTAGAAATTGCGCTCGAATTTCGAGCGCTGCAATCTGCTAGTAATTATAATTATGCTTTCAATTATAATTATAATAATTATAATAACTACAATAATTATAATTGTTAGTTATTATATTGATTATATAATTATAAATATAATTGATAATTTATATAATTAATTAATTTTTATAATATAATAATATAATATAATGAATTAATTAGTTAATATTTTATTAATAATTACAATTAAAATTTTAATTATAAATTATATAACTGTAATTAATATATGCAATAATTATGTTTATAATATATACAGTTATAATTTATATAATTAATAATTACTATGTAATCATAATATGAAATAAATATTTAAACGAAAAAAATTAACTTGCATTATTATTTGAAATTTGACATTTGAAACTTCTCGACCATTAAAAAGTTCAAAATTTGTCGATTAATCGGTCAAGGATTAAGTAAAACTTTTTAAAATTTTTTCTCTGCAATTTTCTTTAAGAACAATAGCTGCCATTCTAAAAACAAATGTCCTTAAATTGGACAAGTTGAGGATTACTTACTATAGTATTGTCAAACACTTGCATGTTGGTAGAGTATCGACGACTTTCAGCGTAAATTTAGGTCCTTTTGATGAAAAAATAAAATCACTTGATTAAAAATAAATTTTATTCTTTATTAATTGTAGTCAACTTTTTAAAAATACAATATTTTTATTAATTATATTTAGTTTCTTTAAAATCACTTGGCCACTTAAATTATTTTTATTATATTTTTTTAATTGCTTTTTGCTATCAAAATTAAACTAAAATCACAACTAGTTTATTTTTAATTATTAGTTTTACAAAGTTTTTTTTTTATAAAATCTTTTGATAACTTTTACGACTTTTATTTTTTGAATTTGATTCACCTCTCTTAAATTTTTTTTTATAAAAATTCACTTTTCGTGTTTTTCTGTTCTCAAGATTTTGAAAATTTTTTAAGGCGATTTTTACGTTATGAATCGCGTCGTTCAACTAAAGTAGCTAAAGATTTTGATGAGGTAAATGCTAAAGAATCATTCACAGCTAAAATACACCAATATATGTATATACATATATATGTACATAATATTCTCGGTGCTGTTATTGCTACATATTTAAAAAATTCTATAGAATATTATGGTTGTGATTATTAGATATATGATTGTTGTTGTTGATAAATACAGGGGTTGGCCTTAAAAGACTTAAAGATTGCAATGAAAAGATTGCTCGATTTTAACTGAAAGTTCATATTACTAGTGGGCTTAAGTAATTTTGGTAAATTTTTAATAAAATTTTAATTTTAATTTTAATAATTATATAAATAAAAACTAAAAAAAATTAATGAAAAATGTAAGTTTCTCTTTAAAAATTCATAAAATTTTAGTTTTATTTTTAAACAAATTTCTTTTAAATATTTTTTCAATCATTTTGTGGATCCATATATTGGCCAGCCCCTTTAGTTGATGGATTTTTTTGTTTTCCGAGTGTGAAAAGTTCAGCTGCTGCAATGTTTTGTTGCTTAAACGTTGCTTAAATTATATTTGGAGACATTTTTTTTTTTTTTTTTTTAAATTTAACAAAATATATTCCTTTGACTTTGTGTATATGTTTGATTCTATAGATATTTGTAGAGTGTAAAAAGTTTCTTTTCTTTTTTAAAAGCAAAAACCTACACAAAAAATGAGCAATATTTTTTTACGAAATATATAATTGGGAATTTTGTAAGAAATTTATAAAAAAAAAAACAATACAATTTAAAATGACAGACTTTTCAGTGCTGAAAAACACATTATAAGTTGGTATTTCCATAAATTAGTGCCATAAATATACAACATACTTGTTAATTATCTTTGAACGTTTTTCTTTCATATTAATGAGTTGAAAATATTTTACAGATATATTGTGTTGAAAAATTAATAGTTTATTTAGGATATTAGTATGTCTCAGATAATTTCATTTAAATTTAGTAAAAAAGAGCACATGTTCTCGTTCCCAAATTTAAATAGATAGACTTGAAGTCAATAAAATGAGATATATTAAGGTTGGTTGTCTTATTTTTTTTATTCTATTTGCCTTCATATTAGAGTTATTTCATTTTATTTTGTTTACTATATAATGATTGAGTTACAGTCTTTTTACTTTATTTTATTGTTTTATTTTAATATCTCTAATTATATTTTACTACATTTTATTTTAAATTATCTTGTTGTATTTAGTTTTATTTTATTTTATCTTGTTGCGTTTAATTTTATTTTCTTTATTTAAATTAATTTTTTATATATTATTAATTTATTTAATTTTATTCTATTTTATTTTATTTTAATTTATTTTATATTATTTTATTTTATTTTATTTTAAATTATTTTATTTTATTTTATTTTAATTTATTTTATTTTATTTTATTTTATTTTATTTTATTGTAATTACTTATTCATTTTAATTTTTTTATTTTATTTTATTTTTTATT